>JAHWFO010084592.1:409816-549288 GCA_023313115.1 Rhysida immarginata
TAATTTTGAAAATTCAATTTTTGATAAGCTTGCTTTGATTGAATAAAATGCTGATGACAATAAAATGATAAAACTTTTTTTTTTAAATAACTATTAGAAAATGTCACATTATAAATAAACTAAATGTAAATAACAAAACTTGTGTTTTGAATGTAATTGTGATAAATATTATAAAAATTTCAAAAATACTATACATTTAAATATTTAAAAACAAAGTTGATCAGTTATTTAGGGGTATTTCTTCAGAAATCTTCAAATCTGGGGGAATTTGAAGCAACTTCTGGGGGAAGACTTTTAGCGGTATCTGGCAACACTGCACCAGATGCCGCATAGATCCAACACCACCTAAGGTGCTTCACTTATTCGTTCGGAGTCATGCTTCGAGTCAATGTGATCACGTGATCAGAGTACTAGCGTCATGGCTCAGAGTAAACATAACGACGTAACAATCGAAGACTTTGATCATTATAATCATTTGTGTGCAGTATTGCCAATTTAGCCTTTTTTCATGCGCTTGTCTTTTGTTGGACATTTTTAATAAAAATTAAGCAATGCACATCAGCCATCTTACCATTCATTTATAAGTCTTCATTTCTCTTCAAAAACTCTCATCATTATTCATTTGTGAACTTGTTATTATTTATTCTTATTATTTATTATTTTACTTATTTTATTCTTATTTAGAAATGAGTATAAAATCATTCATTAATAAACAACATATTATACTACTTCGTTAATTAATATATATAATGCACAAAACAATAAAAATGAGCTTTTAAATTGGACACACCCTGCTAAATTGGCAACACTGCTTGTGAACGATTCAAGATATTTTTTCCCCTCTTTGCAACCTCCGGAAGCATCAGAAAAGCATGAGCAGTACCCCTTTTGGCTATGGGCCCCTTTTGGTAACGGCACTTTTGGTTATGGGGACCCTTTAACATTAAGTTATTTTTTATTAACAGGAATAAACAATTACATATGCTATGATCGTGCATAGGCTATGAACCAACATGGCCCATGCGTAAACATGAAACAGACTGAGTATATAAAAATTATTAATTATGCTGCAGAAATTGTATCGAATCAAATTTTCGATGGATTTAAGCTAAATTTTCGTTTGTGTCGTGCTAAGCCTGCAACAATGGAAGGCTAACCAATTATGGTAGGCTATGATCGTGCACTTTCGAAAGATAGAGGCGGCCATGTTGATGGTTAGACAACGTATGCGTCAGCTTGATGAGATAAAGGGTGCGTTGTATCAACACCACCTCTACTCAAAGCCTGAGCGCGAAAATTTCATACATTGTTACATCACTATAAAAAGTCATCTTTAATCGCATTTCTACCAATAATAAGCTCTAAATTATGACTTCGTATCATGATGTAACAATGTATGACGTTTCCGCGCTCAGGCTTTCTCTTTAGGTGGTGTTGGTTGTATTGGGTAGCGATTGTTCGTCTGTGACGCAAATTTGACGTCAGAGTTAAACAAAGTTTTCAAGCCATTACAGTCTCTGATGTCAAATTTGCGTCACAGAAGAACAATCCGAGGCCAACGAGAAATACAAGGCCCTGACGTGAAAAAGTCACCTGACCATAGCAGTCCGAACAACAATTCAACTTTCACTGTTTTCAACAAACGAAAATATACAGATTGTTAAAATCCAAGTTGGACACAATGAACGTTACATTGTTATTCGGAATTCTATGGTCAGGTGACTTTCCGCGTCAGGGCCTGTCTTTCTAGTTGGCTTTGAGAACAATCGCTACCCAATACAACGTACCCCCAGTCTTCTCTTCTCTTGTTTGTGTGGTTGCCACGGCTCCTAACAAGCGCGCTCGCAAACGTTATCTCATTGTAACAAAATTAATCATTGTTTAAGTCGCAACTTTGTTGGCACTCTTCATTGTTGCGTCGTCTTTCTCATTAAATTTTTTGACTCCGATGACTCCAGCTTGAAAGCAGGAGTTAAGGGAGTTAACCCGAGTCGCACTCCAAGTGAATAAAGAAACAACTCCGAATGACTCCGAGCGTGCCCTGATGTTGGAGGTCTCCAGAGTTAACTCCGAGTGAATAAAGAAACAGAGACCAAATGACTGAGAGCAAATAAAGAAACGGAAACCGAATGACTCAGAGTCACGGGAGTCAGTCGGAGTGACTCCAAGTGAGTAAGTGAACGCACCCCTAGACATAAGGCCTGATAACGGAAAAGTCATACATTGTTGCATCATCATTAGTCGACCATTGTTAATCCTATTTCTACCAATAATAAGCGCTAAATTGGTCGACTAATGATGACGTAAAAATGTATGACGTTTCCGTTATCAGGTCTTCAGTCTAGGAGGTGTTGAGTAAGCAGGTCTTGTGTTTTAGGTGGAGTTTTTTGGACGAGCTCAGCTATGCATCGTCACTCGTGGAGGTCATTTTGCCGCGTGCTTTTATTGTTATTCATTTAACTTGATTGAAAATACCGTAAGTACCTATACCTCATTAATGAATAATTTTAGGACACATCTTCATAACCCCGCCCCCCCCCCTTTTTTTTAAGAGTAGAAACCGACTACGTTCAGCCAGCTTACTATCTTTCTTACACCTTGTATATAAAAGTGAGGACATTTACTTTTATGTAAATGATTAATGGAACTTGAATTTATAGCTAAAATATATTGGTGGATACGGATAGGGGATGAGTTAAGCGCTAGATACGATTTTGAATGTAGTTTAGAAAATAAATAAATAAATTTATAGACTCGCATAAAATGCAACTGTATTGTAGACATTCTAAAGAATCCCTGCTTTCCTACAAAGAGTTGCGTTCGTTTGTAAATATGATTATTCTGCGGGCGAGCAGCCAACATTTTGCAAAGGGAAACCACTGAGATGAAAGAAATAAAAAAAAAAAGGAATTTTCGTTCGAGTAATTCGGTAGTGGCAAGAGTTGGGCGAAATTCAAGACTAGTGAAAGGTTAAGGAAAGGATGGGGGATGCTGTAAGGAGGGACGGATAGAAGGGAAATGTGTTTAGTGCGGCGGTGGTGGGTGCGGCGGTCGCAATTTCCTCTGGTTCGGAGGCATTTGTGCTCCGATGGCTTCGTCGAACGCGGCGGCCGTTGCTCCTCCACATTTCGTTCGGTTGGCGAGAAAACGCTTATTATTACATAAGACCCCTTGTGGGGAGCGAGCGAGTTCATTAGGCAACAGACAGGAATAAGATGGGGAAAGTAAGGAGAAAGGAGAAATGGGAGAGGGGGGACCTTTCCATGTCTTTCTTCGATTGCCACTTTTATACGCGATTGGCCAATCACTAGAATTGAAAGGAATTTTCTTTTTCCTTTCTCTCTCTCTCTCGCTCTCGATCTCATAAACACGCTATGCCTTTTTTTTTATTTTTCCTTGAAAGTTTATGACAAAATACTCAAAGATTATTTCATGCTGAAATTATTCTAAAAGCGATACTTTTAAATTAAAAATGAAATACTGAAAATACTGCATTGCCTTTCAATGGTGAAATAAGCTTCGTTGCGATTAATATTGCGCTCTAATTACATTCCAATTTCTGAGAGTTTAATAAGCTTAAAGGAGTATAATCGCCTATTCGTCTGTCCTATTAACTTTCTGAACCTTGAATCAGTTTTAATTAAATTGAGGCAGATATAACGTTCCCAACATTAATTCATTACCGATAGGAAACCATTTCGTCGCTCATCATCTGTTTACTTTAACTTCGTCTCAAATCATTTCGTCACTGTTATAAATCGTTATCCTTATTAAAATAAATATGCACGCAAACATATGCAAACATATAGTGAGGAATAGATCGAATGAATAAACCAATTTTGAGAATGGCCATTAAATTTTTGTTAAAGTTAAATTCTACGAAACAATTCGATTTTATTTTTTGAATCATAACGATAATCAAGAGTAGTAAAGTAGAGTCGTTCAAGGGACCCAAAAATCTGTTCGTATCATTCGGTTTTCGTTTAAATCAATGTCTAAAAATTTTCGTTAACCGTTTGTTTCAGAAAAATACATGTAATTGGTTATTGACGCTTTTTTACATGAATGAATATAATTTTTTCTAACATCACTGTTCATAGTACTGTACAAATTGAAAAGATCTGGTGGAATATAAATGCAATACGGGACGTATTACTTAATCTCCTCTAAAATTGTCAACATACGTCTGTTAGATGCTGCGGATTTTTATGTCTCGTCTTCATCACTCTCTGTTTCATCTTTAGATTCGCCATCTTCATTTTCATATCGAAGATTTTCATTTTCAAAATTTGCAGTTTTCGCATCCCACGTGCTTTGTTGTTTATGTACACTGAGAGACAATCAGAATCGGCGGATATCTAATTCGATGTGCTTCGTCATTTACACTAAGAACCAAAATAAATTTTTTTCACCTTTTTTTTTCTTTTATACAATAAAAAATCTCAAATAATATTACTTTCATAGAATGAATTTCTTTATTTTTTAGTATTATCCAGAGTTTGGTTGGTTAGGTTAGATTAGGTAGTGTTGGCACCGCTACCGCTAAAAATAGCGCGCTATTATTAGCGTCGCTATCGCTATTGTAGCGATTTCATAGCGCGCTTATTTTCCAAACAGAGTCGCTAGCTTTTTTTTTTAATCCAAGCGATATTTCGCTTATATTTCGCTGAAAATTCGCTAAAATATGAAAAAAGATTCGAATAAGTCCAACTCGATATATCGGATTTTTTTATTTGATTATTTTGATTAATTCGGGCGTTTTTTTGGTTCCATTAAGAAACCAATCCGAAAGATTTTAGATTATTAAACGTCTTTTCATGTGTATGCAAGGTGATATTTATTTAGGGATAAATTGCAAGCGGAAACGACTGATATTTATCGATAGCGAAGAATATTGCACATACCTACTAGCGACCAGGAGGAGTCAGTGAATTTTACAAAATCAGCCAAAAAATGCGAAATTGGAACGACGAATTTGAAAAATGTCAATATAGATTTTTTTTGGTGCTTGTGATCAGGGAAAATTATGTGATGAACCGGGAAATATCAGGGAATTTCTTTCAGTGCGAATGCGGATTTTCAGTGGGAATCCTGCATCCAATATGAATCGATTTGCTCTTTGAGATAACAATTATAAGATTTCAAAAGTTCCTTGCAATTTATACGAATTAAGCGATAATTCGAATTTGGCGGATTCGAATTACACGGAGTTTACTGTATTAAGATAATAATTAACATTTTAATTATTATAGAATCAACTGATGAAGACCTTGATTTTTATGATTTCGAGATGGGAATGCTTCTTCATCAGCAGCAATCGTGGACAAGTACTTGGCAGATCCTTCTAGGGAAGTTGAAATGCTTCAGAAATATCCAGTAATAAAAAAAATCTTTTTACGCTACAATACAAGCATCACATTTAGTGCTCCAGTTGAGCGTTTGTTCAGTTGTGGAAAATTGATTTTAACCTCACTGAGAAACAGACTATCGCCATCTACTTTTGAAAAATTGTGCTATTAAAAAAGATAAAATGTTCTGTTAAATAAATGTGTGTGTTTTCTTAAACTGTATCTATAATTTGACATAATATGAGAAGAAGGTATATAATTTTTAAAAAGTTGTTTTACCCTTCTCTTTACTTCATCACACCCCAAAGGGTAGCAGTGGCTGGCTATTTTTTTAGCGGTAGCGATAGCGGTATTTCAAAAAGCTATCGCCCTAATTTCGTCGACATAGCGGTAGCGATATTTAGCTAGATTTTCGTCTATCTAGCTTTAGCGGTAGCGGTAATTAGCTAGATTTTCGTTGATATAGCGATAGCTTAGCAAACTAGATTTATTATCTAGAGATGCCAACACTGATTAGGTATTATCCAATTTTCGA
This sequence comes from Rhysida immarginata, assembly GCA_023313115.1. Taxonomy (NCBI): domain Eukaryota; kingdom Metazoa; phylum Arthropoda; class Chilopoda; order Scolopendromorpha; family Scolopendridae; genus Rhysida; species Rhysida immarginata. The sequence continues at coordinate 415,700 of JAHWFO010084592.1, forward strand.
TTTTACCTAATATTTCATTAAGAAAAATGCGCCAAAATATTTAAAATTTGCTCCCTGCTTTTGAGAAAATCAGCGGTACATAGTGTCAATTCTTGCCGTGAGAGGTTGGCGGAATCTCGTCGCCAAGAGAAGCACTTTCGATTCCAATCTCAAACGACTAATCTACATATCGCGATATTTAACTTATATGATTTCAGTGCAGAATACGTTCAAGTTGTTCTGTGTAAAAGAATAACTGATAGAAACTTCAGCTTTTCAACTCATGATTCCGAAGCTCCTTCGCATTTTTTGTTACCTTGTGACGTCACAACGACCGAAGAAATGGCGTCGGTCTCGATCAGAGGGGGAGGGAAGTATGTAAGTTTTTCGTATATTTTATTAATTTTGACTTCGAATTGAAAATTTTATGTATGTTAAGTAATTCCTGATACCTTCGTTTTTCGTTTTTAAAAAAGTTATATGTGACTATAGAATTACCTTTATGATTTAAATATTAAAATTTTGTGAAATATATTTTATTCTAAAATGAATTCTGCTGTAATATTTCATGGAAATCATATCCTGAAATATCTGGCGAAAGATTTTGATGAAATATTTGCAAAGTTAATGTGAGGATTAGTCTCTGTGACCAAATGATATGTGAAGAAATGATTCTTTTCCCAAATTGGCGGAATAGCTGCTCATTAAAATATAAAATTTAAGAATGTATGTTTTGCTTTTCGAAATACGAAAAGACTTCCAAAAATTTCAGACGATATTTACCTTTTGAAAATAAAACAATATTGAAGAATAACAAATAAAATGAATTTGTATTTTAAAATAGACTCATAATCAAAAATTGTGGAAATGTGCCTTCGCGATCCTGGAGAGAAACTCTCTTTAACATGAAAAGACGATTTTAAAACGTTCTCGCAAGCGTGTTTCGGTATATATCAGAAAATTAAAGAACACGTAGTAGCATTCGAAAAAATTAAAATTCGAATTGATGAGTGGTAATGTCTGAATTCTTTCGTGAACTTTAAAAAATGAAATGAATTTAGTTTTCTTCAAGAAATATCGTACCAAAATAAAAAGAGTGAGCAGTTGCCCATTATAGACATTCTAAGGATGAAGTTCATTAAGTCAATAGTCATAATGGGGAAAAAAATTGGTATTTGATAGTCTCAAAAATCGGTTTATACATGAATTTCAATATAATTGTTGCTATTACATTGCGTATAACGAATTACTTTAGCAAACAATTAGCGCTTCTCATTCACGTAAACAAGTTTGATACATTTTATTTATATTTTGAGAAGCAGATGGAGCGTGTTAGATTAGAATAGCCAAATATTTTAAAGCAAAATTAATTTGTTCTCATTCTTGAGGGATAATTGAGCAAACTGCCCATTACGGATAAATGTAGCTAAATACTGGTAGTAAAGGCCAAGATGGCAGTGAAGGACTCTATGATCATTTCATGAGCTAATTGAAGCATCACCGCTATTTCTCGACAGGTTGTGTTTTGATCCAAATATTGATTGTATTCGAGAGACAGGACGATCAAATTTTAATGTTATTACGTTTAATAGCTATTTCCATGATTAATGCATTCGTCTGTGATATTATAAAAGCGATAAAAACACAACCGTAGAGGTATTAGAAAATTTATGAATAAGCAACAATTAATTTCATGAATTGGCACATTTAATAGCAAATCGAAACCAAATTATAGAGTCCACCGTTTTATATGATTTCATCACGAAATTTTAATATCTCAATAAAATAAATTGCAACCGTATTCTTTTCTCGCTAAAATTATGAAATATAGCAGTGACTTTAGTGTTCAATGTTAGCTTTCTTTGAAATCCTTGCCTTCCTCTTCATTGCATTTTTTAATCAAAAGAAATAATTAAAAAGTTTACGAATGTCGCCGTTATTATGGGAGCATATACTTATATCCTGTTCCTGTTATGTTTAATGTCAGCGCAATTTAATGTCATTTTTTATTTCAAACCTACTCTAAAGTCAAGCAGAATTCGATAGCTGAGAATGCTTTGCGCATTGAGAAGGAACTTTCACTCTCTTCTGTTCAGATCGTTAAAATTTCTTACCAGAGAGGGTTTAGGGATCGGTTTCTTCATCGCTTTTCAATTTCTTCCCCCCTTCAGCGTCTTATTTTCTTTAAAAAAATATATTATCTTCATTTTTTAAAACTTCCAACCTTCCCGCATGAATATTTCATGCCTTAGATTAAAATGATTCGAAATTACTGTTTTCTCTCTCTCTCTCTCCCCTCTTGCCTCTCTCCTTTTCCTCTTTTCTTTAAGTGGTCGTTCTTTTCTCTGTGATTTCGAGAGGGCAATATTGATTTTTTTTCTCCTCCTACCTACCTAAGCCTTCTCTATCTTCTCCGTGCATTTGGCAGAAGAAATAGCGCAAAATGAAAATCGTTTTAAATTTCTCCACGGGGCGAGAGTTTGGTCGAAGGTAAAAATGGAATTGCCCGTAATTGAGACCGAGGAGGAGAAGAAAAAAAAACAAAAAAAATTTAAAAGAAACTATCCGACTCTTCACTTTCTGTTTTTCTTCTTTTTTATTTTTTTTTCGTCCTTTTCATCGTTTCGTTTCAATCTACCCCTTTCGAGCCCTTCCTAAGTTGGAGAGGATTGCGGGCTCAAACCCGTTGTCGTTTCGCTAGCCCCGAGATCAAGCCTGAGATTTACGAGGGAATTTTTGTCTCGCTCGCTTTAGTCTGGTTAATTGAAAAGTTAAGGGGCACGGACGAAGGAAAGAGGCGTCCTCGTGCCCGCAGAAGATTTTCCGAGACCTGCAACGGATTTTGGATCTTAAGTTGTGCGGTTTATAGGTTTGAAGTTGCTTAAGCAGTCTTCGGTGACGTTAAGGAAAGCGGAAGGAGAAGGATTTGCTGTTTCAGTTTGCTCTAGTGGAGTAATGGATTTGAAACGTTCCTCAAGATAGGGTCGTAGCTTTGGTAATATAGAGGATTGATTGGTAACAAATCGATTCTTCGACTTCGCCTTAATCGCAGGAATTGGATAAGGGATTTAAAGTTTCCTGGCTTTGATGTTCTTTATATGATCTATAATGCATGTGCTAAAGAATTTAACATCATGATCATTCATTAACGTTATTAAATTTCCACAAAATCTTGTGTAAAATCCCTCTTTAAGCATTAAGTGCTGTACTTTTCGTTCGTAAAGCTATTTGGCAGATTCTCAAATAATTTATGAAATTTGTCGAATCCATCATGCATCAAATTCTCGATGATAATTGAAGTTAGGAAATCAAAGCATTAATTTCTCACGTAGATTTCTAATATAAGCGTTAGGACTTTATATTCCAAAGTAACTTAAAACTTCAACTCAACACAAAAAATGTATTGGAAAATGGTCGACATTAGCCTTTAAGCAAACCAAGCACGAATTTTGGTGATCCTTCTAATTTGCATTGAATTCGAGAGATTAGTCCGTTGATGACAGGATTTGTCAATATTTATTTGCAGAGGACGAAATATCAAAGCTTGTAATCTGCTTATTAACTTGCAACACACGATTACAAGAACTTTCTAATGACGAAAAATTGTAACACATAAATTCACACCCAATTGGGCTTGGCTTTATGAGTTTGTTTACTAGAGCAAAGCTTTCTTTTATTTGCTTTCTATAAAAGCAATCGCAGTTAATTATCCCCAATGTGATACTTTTAATAAAACTCTTGGTAAGTATGAATGCAACCAAACAAAGCACATATTACAGGTGGATTTATGCTTTTAATTTATTAATATCGTTCGGTTTGTTCGTTTATAATTTTCCTCCGTGAAGCAATTTTTTTTTGCTACGTTAAAATTCAATAACTAATTCGAAGTTTGGTGAAATTGGTTTATTCGTTCGTGCACGGAATAGTCTTGCCTGTGTCTTAGAAATAGTGAATCGTATAATTCGCCTTTCTAGGCTTTCAATTTATAAATGACCTTTGGCTGAAAGTGGCATTTAATAATTGAAATTACGATTTAGAAAATAAGTTACAGGGCTTCTCAGTGCCAGCATTGTGATAGTTAAAGAAATAAGATCTTCTATTCACTGTGTTTGGCCTATGTGACAATTGAAATACCTTTTTTGGGGACTCTGACTTATTGTGGCTCGAACTAGAATTTTTCTTTCTCCAGTTTAATTTTCTGTTCTCTAACTAAATTGAAGTTCCCAGTTCATCGATTCATTAAGAGAAAGTGGACAGAAGTCTTAAAGTACAGGTTAAGTATCGAAGGGTACTTTATGCTTTTTTCTTTAACATTTTTGTGAGCCTATAACTCGATTTTCTCGAAAACGCAGAAAAAATTTCAAACTCTGATTTTGGCCAATCGATAACCATAGATCAGGGCTCGGACGAGTTTGAAGATATCTAAGATCGGTTCAATAAGCACGTATCCTAATGGTAAAATCTTGTTAATACGAATTTCTAGATTAGTACCTCAAACAATTTCTATTAACAATTTTTGTTGTGCATTTAAGCATTGTTGGCGGTGGCCACGCGGTGTACGTTGTAGTAGGTGCTCGCTTCGTCTCAACAATGAATTATGTAGGAACGCTTACAAAGTGCATGTAAACTCTGTCTCACTATATGAAAAAAGCTGCAAGGCAGTGTGGGAAAGCTCGTCACTACTTCTTCATCTCCGCTCCGTAAAGTAGTCCCCGACTGCGCACGCGTAGTGCTCAAACACATGAAGTACAGTTTCAGTTTCATTTTAGCCTCTATGACTTCAGTTTCTTTTTTATTGGCTGCGCGTTGATCTGAATGAGATGAGAACTGGTAATGTGGCTTTCCCATACTGCCTTGCAGCTTTTTTCATATAGTGAGACAGACTTTAAATAAAGAGCATTTATAAGTTGGAATACATAAAAATTATTCCAATCTTCAATGACGTATGTGTGTGCAGAGAGAATTTACCTTTCGGAACTCGATTATGTTATTGCTTATGGCTTATTCCAACTAGATTCTGTTTAATCCGCCGTCGTCAAGATACAAAGAAAAAGTTGGCAAGCAGTTCTTATGCAAAAAAAAAAAAAGAAGTAGTCGGTCTAATCTAAACTGAGCTGACATTTTATTATGTACTCCTCTCTAGTAGCGTGTTGAGCCTCCATTAGTTCTCAAAGCCACCTTTATTCGTTTGGGCATGGGATTCAATGCTGAAAACGTTCAACAGGAATAAAACTTCACGCAATTCAGGTAGATTCAAGGCAAGGAGCGAACGCTCCTTTCCAGCTCATCCTAAAGATGTTCAATGGGGTTGAGATGTAGAGACTGAGCTGACCGTTTCATCAAAGAGAACTCATTGTCATGTTCCTCGAACCTATCCATAGTGATTCTGGCCCGGTGTGCGTGTGCATTATCTTGCTAAAATGGGCCATCTGTGTGCAGATAAACTGTGAGCATAAAGGGGTGAATTTGATCTTCAACAATGTTAAAATATGCTTTGGTGTTCAAACTACCGTCTACAGATATTATAGGACCCAATTCATGCCAAGAAAACATTCCCCACAGCATTACTCCGCCCAGACAAGAGGAGTCCATGGCTTCATGTCGTTTTCGCCATATTCTAAGTCTTCCAGGAAACTAGATTCGTCTGACCACGCAACCTTTTTCTAATCCTCAAGGTCCAATCCTTGTGCTGTTGTGTCTGCAGAATGCGCACTTTCTTGTTCTTCTCTAACAGCATTGGTACCCGAAATGGGCTTGGACTTTGGTAACCCATTCGAGCCAAGGTGCTATTATTTGTCCGTTATGATATTGTTTTCTGATTACCTGAGTTGTAATGAGCAGTAATTTGTGCCAATATTGCCTTTCGCGCACAAGTCTTGATATTCTCCTCTGGCCTCTTTCATCAACAAGGGTTTTCCGTCCACAGGAGTCATGATGGCTACATGTTTTTTTGTTCCTTGACTCACTCTCGATAAGCACTTGAAACTGTGGTACGTGAAAAGTTCAGGAGAGTCGCCGTTTCTGAAAGCTCAGTCAGATCACTGGTTTCTCCCCATTTTTGCTATGGTTTCACGCTTAACAAATAGTAGAAAAGTTGCTTCAAGATATTTATACCGTGTTTTGTGATCATGTGGCAGTCACTCAATTTGCATATTTTGTGATGTGTACCTAATAAAGTGGCAACTCAGTGTATATACTTGTATATAAAGTTATTCACCTGGGATTTCGGAAGTCGATAGAACAGAACCATGATAAACATAACCGAAACACTCATAACGGATAGAGACTCTCTCCAACTTTTATACATAGTTTACAGGTATTCTTTATATCCATCAGTCCTGTTTTCAGTTCTGCCAACCAACGTCCTAACATCTGACGATCGATGTTAGTCATTGCATGAGTGATCTACTCTCGCAACTGGGCTAAATCACGTGGCGAAGGGTCACGAACACACGATCTTTGACGTAACCCCATAAGCAAAAATCACATCGGGATAGGTCAGGTGACCGTAGAAGCCATAAAGGAAGAAGAGGGTCGTTTGCGTTATGTTTTCGGTATGACTGCCCTTTATAAGAGTCTCTCACGAATGCAAACTTGGGGAGATTATCTTTCCGCCGATATGAGCGTTTCGGCTAAGTCTCCTATGGTTACTGTTCAATTGACATCCGCAACTGCGACTTAAGAATCACCTTGCAGTTGTACTATAAGGGTCATTTTGTTCATGAACATTGTACAGAGATCGATTTATCATTAAGACAGTTTTTAGTAATTCGATTCTAGTTATAATATTATCTCATATTCCGTGCTATTGATTTCGTCTTGCCTTTTAAGTTTGGCTTTTGCGTCTGTCCAGTGAAAATAGTGTTCTTACACAGGGTGATTCTAAAATCCTGCAACCTACATATTCCGTTATATCTCCTATAAATATAAAGATTTTTTGTATGATAGATAGTATTGTGAGAACATAGTCACGTGACGCAGTGACGTGACACAATGCAGCATGAAGTTTAGAAAATGCAACAAAAGGTTTTTATTGTGGAGCGTCTTTAGAGGACTAATGTTTCAAACGATTTCATAAACAGTCTGCAACTTGAGATATGCCGAATATGTCAACAATGTCAACAAGTTCAGAAATTCAGGGAAATTCATGAGTCATCTCACGTGAACTCGATGGCCATCTCGATCATTTAATGCCACTAGATTTCTTTCTCTGATATTATCCTAAAGAAAATGTATATTGAAACAATCCGAAAACCATCATTGCATCCATCCGCATCGATATGTTGGTACGAGTTGCTGCAAATAATCGTCGAGTAGATTGCTCGGTACAAAATGATTTTCGGTTTCAACATTTATTGTAAATCCACGATGTAATGGCTAAAATAAAATATGCCATCTTTTGTATTCATATCTTTCTTTCTTCAAGAGATATACCAGGAAATATGATAAAGCATGTCATATAAACTCATCTCAGGGGATTGCTAAGATTTAATCGATTCTTTTTTATGAACGTTTCTTTCGTATTTGTGCATTCCGAGTGGGAAAACAGTAAATCAATTTTAGTTTATGCAAAGCGACTTCCTTCTATAATTGTTTCGTAAGCTAACTTTTACAAGCCAGCTTGTTTGATATTTAATTTGGTGGCACAGCTTTTCTTGCCATTCCAATTTATTTTGCAAGAAGAGGGAAATTGAAGGGAAAAATTTTAAATTACACTCTTCCCTTACTCGGAGTTCAAATTACATTGGCTCTGTAAAATTCCAGGAGATAATGCCAAACTTTAATCTCTTCAATTACATTTCATAAATTTTGGAACCGAAATTACTTGATTTAATCAACCAGACTTGTATTGCTTATTTTTTTTTTATTTTTCTTTATTTTGCTAGGTTTTTGTTTTTCTTATACTAAATTATTCCCTTTTTCCATTTTCCCTGAACTTGTCGTTTTCTTCCCCTTCCCTGAGTTTTATACCGAAAAAAGAAATTCGAGTCAATAAGGGAAAGAGAACGGCTTTCTTGCGCACATAAGAAAACGCGCCATTGTAAGAAAAAAGGAGTAATAAAAAAGGGTGCCCTTTCGAAGGCACAGGTTCATTGGAAAAAATTGTACGGCAGAACAATTTCTTTTATTATTTGTGTGGGTTTTTTATTTCGGTAAATGTACATAAATTGAATTCTGGCTCAAATCGGATTTTGCTAAATTTGATTCAGTGCTGAATTTTTTTGAGTCTTTTTTTTAAAACAAATTCTAGATTCTATTAAATTCCATTAAATTGGTTCTAGATTAAGAACTTCGATATATCGCCAAAACACATATGTACATAGTATCCTTCTTTCAATATTTTTTTCATAAATACACTGCTGGCAGAAAAAAAAAAGGCAACACCTAGAAGTATTGGGTCGATTAATTTGAAATTTTGCACACATGTAAGATTTGTGGCATACAAGAAATGATTCGAATTGCAAGACAATACATCCAGAAGAACGTTGTACAGGGCCACATTGATAGGTCGTATAACCGCCGCGAGCTTGAATGCAGGCCTCGACTCTTGCATGCATACGGTGATAAAGATGCTGGATGTCGTCTCGGGGTAGACTGTTCCAAGCCTCCTGAACATGCTGGCGCAATTGTGGAATTTTTGCAGCGTCGATGAACGTCACCTCCCATCATGACCCACACTACAGAGTTAAAGACAAGTCTGGAGATCGTGTTGGCCAGGCAAATAGTGCCACTTGCTGTAAGGCTTGCAAGCTAACAAGGGTAGTGTGTGAACGGGCGTTATCGTGCTGGAAAAACATGTTACCCTTCTGTTGCAAGAAGGGCAGAAAAACAGGTTTTACAATCTGCTGGACGTACTGGAATGGAATGGGCTGTTCGGTGTTCCATCCACAAACATTAAGGGTGATGGCGAGTTGTAACTGATCGGACCCCACACACAGTCGCTCTTTTGCGGCACCACTGCAACCGCGCAGCACGGTGTTCTTGCAGAAGTGGGAGTCTGGCTATAGGTGTGGATGCCGTACGGTTGCTTCTCGTACGATTCGACGGTCTTCGCCTGGGTCAGTAGTTCGTGGGCGTCCAGAACCAGGTTTACGTGAGTACTTTCCTTCCGTAAATCATTGGTGACAACATCCAGCCTCCACAGAAACATTACGTCCGATCTGCGCCGCGATATGCGGATGAGACCATCCAGCCTCTCGAAGTCCCACAGTCCGACCTCTGTCATACTCCGTGAGTTATTGCACAGGAGCACGATGGTGTGTGTGCGAGACATTGCAGTTGTTGTCACCACACCTACAGTCAACTGTTCCAGTACAATGCAGATGCCAAAAAGACAACAGACCCATTTCATGCAAATCTTGTCGAAACAATTCTTCTCCAGGAGGGGCATGGGAGCCACCCTATATAACGTTTTCCTGAGGACGTATTGTCTTGCAATTTGAATCATTTTTGTATGCCACCAATGCTATATGTGTGCAAAGTTTTCAATAAATCGAGCCATTCCTTCTAGGTGTTGCATTTTTTTCTTACTACCAGTGTACAAACAAAAGTTAAAAATCTAAGTTGGCTCTCATCAACGATTTTACATTTATATTTTCATTATTGAATATTAATGAGGAGTGGTGAGATTGATTAAAATTATTCTTGTAAGAGATTAAAGTATGAGGTCATGAATTTGTTTTGGCATTGCTATAGGAAAGCGTGAAAATGATGTTTTCGTTGGAAGAAAAAAATTTCTTGTATTGTTCATGTTTTTCATTTTATATAAAATTATAAAGTAAACGTAGCTGCAACATATTTACTATCATAAAGATAGCTAGAGCATCCAGCCAATCCGTTGTATTGGTAAGAGATTACAGAGGAATCGAAATGACGTGGGAACGCTCTCCTGCTGTAAACGAACGCATTTCTTACCAACATATTAACATATCTATAACAAACCTCAGCTTGCACAAAGTTTCCTAAAGCTCTTTTACCTTGTTGCTAATTCAGCATTTACCTCGCTAATCATCCACGAAACACACGTTTAATTATAATATTTCTGGTTGACCCACTATCATCAAGAATACTTTTTAATATTCTCCTTCACATCTCTTTAGTTTAGAGGCACTGAAAGTTGTACATGCTGAAATGACAGTTTCTCCAAATATATCCAGACATTATTCAAAATTTGCCCTGCCGTTTTAAGGATCAAAGTATGACTGAAAATATATGTTTGGCCACTTTAACAACAATTATTGAAATAGCTCAAATGAAAGAATTATTTAAAACACTTACTATTCTTCTCCCTTGGCTACTTCTTGAGGCAATACTGCTTTATGCATGGGCAATAGGAACTACCCATAGTATAGGTAGTATAATTCTCAAGATCCAAGACCAGACATCCCATTTCGTATCTCTGCTCTCCGAAAAAAAAGTTTCTCATATACTAGTATTCCGAAATGGGATGTCTGGTCCTGGATCCTGAGAATTACATTACCGAACTATAGTTTAACTTCATACAAAAATCATCAGCCATAAACTAAATTTATTATTGAACAGGTGGTTTTAATCAATCCAGATTTTTTTCCTGTCTACATTTCCTGTCAAATTAAGGTTATCTTAGGAATCGTAACAGTCTTATTTCTGAACGATCAGGCAACTCTTCCACAGTCACCCTTCTTCTATTGCATAATCTTAAAGAGTTTGGATTCTGATAAGGTTAAATCGTCATTACTATTTTTTCTACAACTCCTATTTGGTGCAGATAATCATCGATCTCAAATGAATCGAGGGATTCTAGACAGTTACAGACAAAGTGTATTGAAGAACGTACAGAGTAGGCCTACTTTGCAGCATTCTCCTATCATGTTTTATTATGCCAATTTTCGTCAGATTGGACACTTAACACTTACCTCTTAGCTCTTGGTTAAATTGAACACTTTTTTTTTAATCGTACTTCAGATACGTTAACATTACTTAGATACTCTTAATTGACGCGTTAATGCAGAGCAATAAGAAGGCATTTCAAATTTTTCTTTTGTTCTTTGCTCAGGTTATTGAGCAAATTCTTTTTCTTTTCTTTTTGTTGTTTTGGAAATCTGTTAATTACGTCGAATGTGCATCTTGCATTATCGCTTTTGTGAGTATCTGTTCGAAGCCTACGTTTAAGATCTGCATAAGATGTTTCTCTACGTATGAAGGAGCTTCTGTATAGTAATGTTAATGCGGTATAGCTGTCTGTTAGGCATAAATTAAGAGCTCAATTAAGTAAGTGAAATATAAAAACGTAAATTAAAGTTCCTTGTGAAATGTTTAAATGTCATTTTGGCTTTATCAAACTTCCTGCTAGGAGACTTTCTCAGACATGAAAGTATTGCACAGACACGGAATTTTCTTCAAGAGCATTTCTGCGATAAGTGTGGTTTTTAAATTATTGATTAGTTATTCTTTAGTAATTATTAATGTTTGCAAAATTTACGCATATGTAGGCAAACATTTCCTGAATAGCCTATCACAGCCCTAATTATTTGAGCATATCTAAAGTATCCTTGCGATCAAGTAGAATAACGGCACATTGAACTTCTTTACAGGTATGAGATATTCGCTTTGTGGCTGACTTCTTTAGAGCACCTAATGATCTCCAAATACTTACACACAAACCCATATCTTCCTTAAATTTTGACGTTTTTTTAATCCTAAAACAAAACCATCCGGGAATAATGTTAATCGTAAAGTATGTTGTAAGCCGCACTTGCTTACTTGACAATCCTTGTAGAAGGCGACATTCCCAAGTTGATATGCGAAATTGTATTCTTGAGATAATTTTAACATGCGTTAAGATTTATTGAATCTAACCCTATAATACCTTTCATTTGTTATCTCTGGACAACTTACTTGTAAATCCTAGAAAATTAGCTTCCGAAATTTCGCGTTCACTTTTTTGCTGTGCATTTAAGAGCTTCAAGGATAATAACGCAGAGACACTGTCACTGTTCTAAGTTTTAATGTAACACAACTTTATAAACTGATAAGGACTAAATAGCAATCATCATTTTTTGCAAAACATTGATTTATTTAATATTAACAAACGTTGTGAAAATAGAACAAAATGAAAACTTCAACCAAGCTGTTTGTTCTTGGCATTGGTTATATTTCTCGGGAAGCAGACTTTGCGGCAGATGGATGATGAGCGATTATCCCCAAGTCACGTACAGTGGTGTCACTAGCCATAATAATAAGTGGGATCATGGGAAATGGGATTCGGTGACATGTTCACACAACCGTTTCCAAATCATGCTCAGTGCATCGAGTGGGGAGGGGGTAGATATCGATGACGCCACCTATCACATCACTGACGTTTCCATTTATTTTTTTCCCTCTCATCATTTTTCTCTATCAACAAAAAATGCTCCCTTGATGTATCGAGAACAGTCCAGTCTGATTTCATTTTGAAGCCCTTCACGGACCTGACTTTCTGTTGATTTGTATTCCAGAGCTTACCCACAGAAAAATGTTCGGAGATTTACTGCAGAGATACAACCATTATGCTGAAATAAGGGGAAATTTTAGGAAAAATCTCTTCGTTTATAAATTTTTCTTAAGGCAACAAAGTTGATCGTATAAACGAAGTGGTTGGTCATCAATTTCTAACACTTTCAATAACGTTATTTGTTATTTACAAAAAACCCAGAGTTGAATTTCCATCTGCTAGTTGAGAATTTTGACATATTCAAGCTCTTGATTCTTACTTTCATTGTCCACAATTGTCCTGGACTAAGATCACCGGAATTTTATTTTAGATATGAAGTTCCTCTTGACGCCGAAATAGATTTTTAGATTTTGGTACTAAATAAACGCAGTGCTAGGATATCGCCGCTCTTTGTATCTTTTGCATTGAAATTTTGACGATTTTAATCTTTCAACGCTGCTGAAACTGAAACATCTGTTGCTTTTCTCCTCTTCCAGATTTGGTAGATTTCGACTTGTAAAACTTTGCTGCAAAAACTATGCATTAAGTTTTTTTTCTCCAAAATACTTTTTTTCGACTTGGCGTCATCACCTAAAGCTGCTATGTTTGCAACAACCCTTCCGATGCGCGTTTTGTAATTGATTCTTATCATCATTCTCTAATCTCAAGGAATTGGCTTAATTCATCATTTTTCATTGTCCTCTGTGTTTTAGGCTTGACACATACAAAACAGTTTATCATCTGATTATACCATAGCGAATACGTAGTGGAAGGTTGCCTATATTGTACCAGTTTAGAGATTTATTGCATTAAATCCATTGGTATAAACAATAATGGAAAAATGAATATTATACGTGGTAGCCATTTACTTGCTTTACTGAAAAAAGCAGTCTGGAAATATATTAATAAATATAAAAAAATAAAAATTTAAACCTTGTTCAATGGTACGATTTAGGCAACCCGTCCGTACCACAAGAAAAATTGGCAAGATTTACCAAAAATTAGTGCAATTTGTTCATTAATATTAACAAAAGTTCCACGGGCAAACCAACGACTTGTTTTAAAGCTACTGAGATGGCGATAATAAGATCCGAAAGCCTTGGACACATACCTTTCTTGGGTTAAAGATATTTTTTTATCAATAAGCGAGAAATGTTAAATAGAGGGCAGCAATAAATTTTAAATAGAGCTCTCGCCGGACTTCGCATGCGCAGTGTAAAATCTGTGGTTTAAATAGTAACAAAAACTATTAATAGATGCCATCAAGTGTGCATGGTTTTTTGCCAACGGCTAATGGTACGATTTAGGTGGCTGTACCATATAGGGAAATATCCCATATGAAGGGTGGACTGACGACCGATCGTTGGACTGATGGATTAACTGAATTCCTTCAGGTTTGTCGAACGACTCGCTATCTGGCAGATAGAATTGTGTGTAAGGAGGCTTCTTCATTTCCGCTTTGATTGCTCGAGTGTACGATTGCACTGTCTTGTTTATGGTGCTTTGAGCTGTGTATATTTTTTTCCTTTATCATCATGGCAACTTGGTCTAACGAGCTCCTTCTCGAATTTGCTGAGGAATTTCGGAATCAACCCTAACGTTAGGGGGAGAAAAACAAAACGAAAAAAACAAAAAACAAAACAAATCAAAGAATATTACAACCGTCATATTAAAGATTGCTTATAGTGTTCGTTCTAAGATGGTAAAAGAGTAAGCGTTAATACTTTGCGAAATTTCATATTCAAATATACATGTTCGGGAAAAAAAAGAAAATGTGAAAGTTTCAAGAATTGCCCAAACTGGTCAAAATTTAAAATATAAAAATTAAATTGAGTATCATTTCTGTGCCATGCGAATAAACTTTGTGTGCGATCTTCCTAGAGATAGTGTGCTTGCGTATGTAAAAAATACTGATAAAAGAAATTCAGTTTCTTCATATAATAAGTAGGCCTATAGGTATGCTTATTATTATTATTAAAGATTTTTATATAGCGAGCAAAATAAGAAAATCGATCCAATCTATAAATCTGCGCTTTATAGCTTTTTTTTTCCAAATTTAACTGTACAAAAACAAAACATTTGGAAAGATTAATTCTACAGCTTTTAACTTATCTTTTATTTTTTTCCTAAGCGAAATTCGAGAAAGACGCCCTGAAATACAGAACTGTAGGCTAGGCCGATTTTATTTTGCTCGCCGAAGAATGCGGGTTCGTGTTTACGCGGGGGGGCGGGCCGCGGTCTGAAACCAATCGCTTATTAGGGACGATTACTATAGAACTATACATATCTTTGCCTTCACGCACCAATAAAAGCTGCGAGAAGCGCGAGAAGACAGTAGTCACGACAGGCAAAACTGACGGCCGATCGATCAAATAGCGGACACGGTGATCGCATCGGATAGAACTGTTCAGTTTGGACTGATGGTGGATCTGTCGACAAAACTGTGTGTGTCTACAGGGCTTTATAATCTTATTACTCTTGTTACAAATCGAACTTTTTTGAAAAGTTCCTATGGACAAGGCAGTAAAGTTATTTTATTTTTCAATGTCTTCTGTAAGAGAGATCATTTTACAACCACTAAGTGTTTTATCGATTTTCTTGAATAAAGGTCACTTGAATGAAGAATAGGTGAGTGAAGGCGAGGCAAAACGAATCACGTAATTTCAAACAACCATCACAAAATGAAGAATATATTCAATTTGAAGGTGCATTGATTTATAAAGTCTAGAAACAATGCAGATCATTATAACAAACCTTTATTAACATTTGTTAATTAAACAATACAGAAAATGTGCAAAAAATCCATTTTGCTCCACTATCGGGGTGAAATGGATCAGAGAACAGGGCAAAAAAAGAATCAGTGTTTTTACAGTTGAAAAATACTGAAAACAACCCAATAAATACGATACACGAGTTTATAAAAATCAAACCTAATAAAAATTAATAATAATAAACCAAAATAAAAAATGTTTTCATAAACACGTAAAACACATAAAATGTTTTCAACTTTGATTTAGGAACAAATGAATTATTTTTCTCTTGCCATTTCAATTTCTCTTGCCTGTCTTTCTTTAACTGCTTATTTCACTGGCGAGTTGGTCAATATTTCTGAGCACTTAGCATGGCATTTTCTTTTTTGTAAATTTTTTACATTTGCTTTAGGCGATGCTCTTATTTCTGAAAGTGAAACAGAAGTTTCACGTAGAGCTTGATGAGGTTTAGAGTTTGTACATTACACGGGTAAATAGGACTAAAAATGTTAAATAAAAAGAAAATAATAATAAGAACAAATAAGTCATAAATCAAAATTAACGATTACCAATAACTAATCCGTTTTTCCCTAACCCATTCTCATGTTACTTGTCCTCCATTAAGCATAAACAGGCAAGTAAATCAAGTTGTATTTAATTTTCCAGTTAAGTCAACTATTTAGTTAAATTGTTGCTGCAGTTGTTTAATTTCAAACACAATCCATTCCCAAAAGCTAATGAAAAGTTTCATGTCATTGATAAGTATTCTAAACCATCGAAATACTGTATGTTGTTTCTTACCATGAACTGAAATACTGCTTTGGAGTCAAAGTTCGAGCCGCGACGTATTGTTCAATTATACGAGGTAGGTTAAAAAAGTTTCCCTTCCTTCGAACATCCTTCATATAAAAATTTTTACGATCTTGAGGCCTTTCAGTTTTGTGCAACAAGATGTTGTTGCCAGGTTGAAATAAATCACGTGCCCCTGCACGTGTTCAAACACGCTCCGCGGGCAGATTGTATCACTGTTACGGCCGTATTCACGACCTAGTAGCAAACCGCGTCTCAAACTGCGTCCTGAAAACTGCGTATCAAGTGATACTAGGTTCAGATTTTTTGCTGCTATTCACCATTTCTATCTGAGACCGGTTTACAGCTACTCACTTTTGAGACGGACTTTTCAGCTACAACATCTACCATTGGCTCTATAGAGTCACATGACCTCGCTGGCCGGAAGGGAAAAAAAAATCCCAGTATTGAATTGCTCAGTCTGCAGCACTACATGTGCACGTTTCGTATTATTTTGGAATGGAAACGTTAGAATGTATTGCTTTTCTACACCACTGATATAACTATAATTTCCTTTTGTATTTAATGAATGACACAATACTTATTTTCGACTCACCTCATCTACGAAAGTTTAGTCGATTTGACGCTATGAAGCGAACGAGAAAAAATGGTGGTTCGATGTGGCGGATGTGGCCAAACAGCAACTTCTGCGCATGCGCCGCTTCTGATACTAGTCTTGCCACCTACTTTTCTCCGTCTCAGATTTGCGACGAAGTTGGCGTCATTTCTGAGACGTGATACGCAGTTTATGTCGTCGTGAATACCGTTTTTTGCTGCTACTCACTTTTGATACTGAGACGCGGTTTGCTACTAGGTCGTGAATACGGCCGTTAGTGTGATTCAGTTAATCCCAGCCTGTTAGGGTGAATCATCATGGGTGATGAAACATAATGCTTTCTTTACGATCCTCAAACGAAAAGACAATCGTCCGTATGGAAAACAAGCGCGTCCCACCGACCACAGAAGTTCCAACCACAATACTCCTGGCGCACACATCACTCTCTGTGAGGGACTTCCTCAACAAAAACAACATGACCGCTCTCCTCTGGCCCCCTGCGATTTCTACTGCTTCCGAAAATTGAAATTGCGGTTGAAAGGGCGGCGATTGACTCCACTGAAGTGATTCGAGCGAAATCGCAATAGGTGTTAAACATGCACCAACCTGGGAACTTCCAGGAGTGCTTCCAGAAGTGGGAACATTGCCCAAGGATGCCCAAGGAGACTACTTTGAAGGTGACGGTGGAAATTAAAAGATCGGGTAAGTTCCGTATTTTATAGAGGTACATTTCGGGAAATTTTGGGTAGCACGTCGTATGTATGTTTTGTGAATAAACGATTTCTACCATTTAGTTCTTAGCTTAATTTTGACTAACCCTGTAACAATGTGCTTCGAATGTATCTTAAAGTAATTTTTATTTAATACAAATCGCTCTTCCATAATATATATATATTATTAATTAAAATGATATATTCAGATATATAAATCCGTATACATATCTATGCTGAAGTGATAATGTTTTTTTCCAGTTACTCCAGTTATTCTGAATGATGTAGCTTTTGTACTAGAGTCCTTTTTTTTCTTTCTTTAATCCGAGTAAATTTGATCCATTTCTAAAGCTCTTTTGTGGGGCCTCTTTTTTTTAAAAGCATTACCAAGTTCGACGTGGAAAGTTGCGAAACACAGTTTGTAAATACCGTGTATAAAGTATCGTGCTCCAAAAATTGCTCTCAAACGGGTTGAAGTTCCTTTTCCATCCCAACGGATTCGCGGTTTCATTTCCGTGAAAGTTAGGGGCTCACCTTCATCGCCGTCATTCCCTTCCACGTGACGAGCAAAATGGTTTTTGAATCCGAAAAGAGACGAACCCTCCAAATTCGAGCATTCGCTCGTCATCTTGTATTCTAATCAAACGTCTGGCCAATCATCTTCCAACCCCTTCCTCTTCTCTCTCCGACCTCCACCCACGCCTTTCCGATGGTCATCCATATACATTAGAATGCGCCGAAAGAGGAACTGGATTTCGCCCACGTCGATTGAAATCTTCCTCCGTTTCTGTCGGTTGGAGATCCTGCGTGACATGACAGCGCGTAGATTGGGTTTTGGTTGCTAGGTAACAAATAGACGGGGTTCAATCAAGACGAGAACCCTCCCTTCCCAACTACCCACCTCCGCTTTTCCTTCTTCTCTCGTCGTTGTTTTGTCTCCAGGGGATTTGAGAACCTTAAGACGTGTAACCGACAAGACGGGGACGCCTAGCGACAAGAAGGCTTTGCCGACCTCTTTCCCCATCTGTTATCGTTTCCTTCCCCTTTTTCTCTCTTTACACCTTTCGCCGTCGCAGCGGTGAATTAAAGCGTCTACCGGAATATAGTGCATTCACCTAGAGATCGGTGAATCTCATAGGAATGTTGAGAATAACAGCGAGTGCGTGCTATAATATTTATTGAAATATCAATTTTTTTTTTATTTTAATATTACAAAACCCCACTAGAAAATTAATATAAAAAAAATGTTTTTAAAAGGGTTTCCAAAGACAGTGGTCTTTACTTTAAGAATGAACAGTACACACTAAAACAAAAGTCTTAGTCAATACGGGTCCATAAATAAACTGTTTACGAGATAATGCAAATTTATGATAAGAATCGCCATTGGCCAGGGAAGTTAAAGTTTAGAAAAAAATAAATCTTTGAGTCATTAATAAATGACATAATCAAAAAGGCAAAAATGGTTACCATCACATAAACTACTAGAGACTGTAGTAAATCTTTATACATTCCAAATTATAAAAGTTCTTTAAATACGAGGGCAAGTGCCTTTGGTTTTAATGTTCTGCGGGTGGTGGTACTTCTTTATGCATATGCCTTTTTCTTCGTTTGTTGAAAGTTTCGGCTTGATCACACAGTTTAGTTTCACGCAATGACACAACTAAATGGCTGCGCCACTCTCCGTTTGCACCAAGGATGAACATCATGCCGTAAATTTCTCGATCCATTCGTACACCCTTCGCCGTTGTAAAGCGCTGTCCCATCGTGCTGAGAGTCTTCAGTGGATTTCCAAGTGATGAAAGTGTTGTCTGATAATAAACCCTACAGTCGGTGTTGTGTATTGAGCATCAGATTCAGACAATATGGAATTGGTATAGTGCACTCAAGGACATGAGACAGCATAGAGAATTAATGTATGTCAAGCCTTAAATATCTGTTAGTTCCGGTATTTAACTGTAGTAATGTTGATAAGTGTGTAAAGAAAGCGTTCTAGTTATTATTTTATATTTTCTCCTGGTCTAATTATATTCCTAGTGGCTTACATGAATGTAATTGACATAAAGGGTATTTCATAATATCTGATTGTAAAGAAATTTAAGTGGTAATAGACAATGATTAATGAGATAATGTAAGTCTTAGGTAATGTGAAATTTACAAAAATTTGGCCTTTAAGTAAATTTAGATGTAAGTATTTATTGCTGAATTCAATTGTTTATAAGTCTATGAATTTTCTCACTAGAGCTATATAATGTTAATGTTTGATTTTTAAGACCTTATCCAATTAATCCTATGTAATTTGCAATTTAAACTTAAATAATTAAATTGATTCATTTGCTGTTCTTATTATTTTGAGTCTTAGAATAATTTTTTTTGGAGAAGGCATGATTCATGTATGACCTAACTGTATATTGAATCTAGAATTTTCCTTGGACCCCATTGGAAACCATTTTCCCCTTGGGAGGTCACACATATGATAATGAAAAAGTTAATATAGTTTTCTGAATGGTACTGTCACAAAAGTTCTTGATATTTAATAAACAGTAACCTTTGTAAAAATTGTATTTTATTAAACATAAACTAAGTCAAGTTTACTGCTATATCAACATTGGCAACACAGGTGGCAGAAGCAGCTTTGATCTGCGAGGTCTGGTTCATTTCTGATTTACCGAAAGTTCCCTTAACCTGATGCTCCAATTCTACACCTACATCGACAGAAGAGTACACCAAGCCTTTCACTTGACTCTTGTTTTAATGTGGTCTGTTCATCCCTAAAATTTTAATCAGTAGAATGGTACTTTAAGGAAATCATGATTGTTAATGGCAGTTAAGGATTTAAGAAGTTGGAAGTACAAATGGGAGCAAGATGTATTATCAATCCGATTTAAACTAGCGGACACATCATTGTTTCATGCAGTTACGCGGGATATCGCATGAAGTAATAGATAATTACAGTATATGAATTTTATAGCTTATATCAGGGGGTCCAAATCGTGCCCGTCGCCCGCATGCAACATATAAAGCTCGCGGACAAAGCTCACGAGCAAAGCCGAAGAGATAGTTCAAACCTCAGGAGGGTAGTGGGTGTATTTTTCCTATGCAGTGTTGCCAGACTTTAGAGGGCGATTCCATTAAATGGGGCATTATTTCTTTTGTTACTGATACTTGCTTGTTTTTCGTCTCGCATAACATGGCGCACATTCCGAAAAAGCATAAAATCACTGAACCTGTATTTAAATCGGAGTGGAAGAACCTGTTTTTTTTGTTGTTGTTTTTTTTTTTTCATTGTTCACGGATCGGATTCTAAATGCTTAATATGCAATCGTGTCCTATCGGGAAAAAGAAAATACAAGTCTACCTGGCATCGAGAAAATTGTCACATTAAAATGAAGGAAATAAAATGGGAAACTGCCTCGTTTTTTTTTTTTTTTTTTTTTACTTTTTTTTAAAGTGTCGAATTGATAATTAGCAACTCGACTTTAAAGAACTGATCAACGTAATGTGCAATAGGGGAAGAAGGAAGATCACCCGCGTGCACGGGCGCTGCCCGCGGACAGAAATCTTGGACATCCCTGGCTTATATGATTATTCAAACGTATAAATCAAATTCCCAATTGCAACTCGATACATTCAGCAAATGACGTAATATCTCTTAAATTGCCGATGCTTGTCATCTCATCGTTAATTTTGTTTGGAGCTGTTCAGTATAAATACTTAAAAGCGTTGAATCTCATTATCCTGAACGAACTTTAACTTCAGATTAAGTTTGAGTGTTGATTGGATACAAATTTGTTTGGAAGACTTAAGAGAAGCTTTAAATTCTGACCTGGAATATTTGCTATTTAAAGATTCTTCATATAATATGAATTTCGCATTTATGACCTGTAATCATGTATATAGTAAGGTCGCTATGGCACTATCATTATTGTGAAAACAAGGCATGCAGTGATCTGTAAATATTTCCAATAATTAACAAGGTAACAGTTTATAGACCTCTTGAACTGAAAGGTCATTGAGTTCACTTTTTAAAAGCACTGAAATCAATTTTATAGCAATGTAAAATTAATAAGTTGGCAGATTTTTACCATATTTTTTAAAAATAATTAACTTCCCGTCATTCAATAAAAAATATGTCATTATTAATTATTATAAAATATGTTATTAAAAGTATTCAGATAGAACAATATTTAGGAAAATTGGTTGGGCAATTAATAAATACTTGATCCATCTATCACATGAATAAAGCAGCATATCATCAGCGGTTGGCTTCCACAGGAATGACTCTCCATTCGTCCTGTAAAATTCCTATATGTACCAGAGATAAAGAACAAAGATTTATGTTTGATTTCGTATATGTCGCATCTGTTGATCTCAAAGATGTTCTGAAATTAAGATGAGGACTTTGCACAGCTCCTCGAACAATTTTATCTCATTTTCAAGACCCCAGTTCAGCCCACGCCAGGCAGTGTGGGCATTTAACTTGATTATGTTTGAAGAGATAACAGACATTTCCATAAAACTTCGCCGTTGTTAGAAGGGTCGAATTTTACGAAACTTCAGAATTATTCGGTTATGGTAGATTAACCAACGGCCTAAATCCCTTCCACGAAAAACAAATTTATGCTATTATCAGGAAGAACAGTTCCGAGAACAGTCGTTCATTGGTCTTATCCCAAACCCAGAAACATTCATTATATGCAGGATGCGTCAGAAATATCTCCCTATTTTCAAATTTGAATAACAAACCAGTGATAGAAGATATTGAAAATTTTATTTCACAGTTTGGAAGAACAGTGTTTACCATTTAGGTCACATACACTATCATTTAGTTTTGAAAACAATATCGTCCAAGGGCGTTTGATCTCTTTACGAGGTGACATTTAAAGGCCAGCACGCTCCGCCGATCTCGCAACTTGCGATTTCTTTTACCAGGGTACCTGAAGGCTCAAGTATACAAACGAAAGTCGGGAACACTAGAAGAACTGAAAGCTGCCTTCTGCCATAAAAGTGCGTCTGTTACACCGGAAAAGACCGGGTATTCAAGGAGAGGCTTCAGAAATGAATACAAAATGAAAGTCGGCATTTGGACGATATTGTTTTCAAACTAAATGATAATGTATGTAACGTAAATGGTAAACATTATTCTTTCAAACTGTAAAATAAATGTTTCAATATCTTCTATCATTGCTTTGTTATTCAAATTTGAAAATATGGAGATATTTCTGCCGCATCCTGTAGAAAACAGCCAAATGCATGGGTCAACAATCCAAAGAACAGCTTTCTTGTCGTCTATAGTCCACAAAACTACAGGAGACACACCAAACGGCGCTAATTTGGTTTTATACAACTGCTCTACTGTAATCAAGCCTGTGTAGCTCTGTGCGAATAGTTATAGTACTGACTAAGCCATCAGAGGCATTTCCTACTTCAGCAACGATGAAAACGGCAGAAGGAAATAGGAGTTTCCTGGTAAAGTTTCCTGCCAGAGCTTTTGTGTCACGTTCCATCAATTTGTGAGATCATCCTGACAGATTTTTATTTCAGTTGCACAGTCCTGTTACTATCTCTTTACGATCATTACTTATATTCGATTTTCTTATGTCTAAGCCAGCTGTATTGCTCTTTATGCAACTTTACAGAAACGATATACTAATATCCTCCAATGCAGTATTTCTCAGCTACATATTCTTACCAACTTACTCAAGCACACCTTCCCATGTATCCACTCTTCGCATTTATGTAAATATTTGCTAATGCTCGAATGCTTTTGATAATATAATGTAAATAACACAGTAAGTAAATTTGATAGTACATTGTTAAGAGCGTTGGTTAGCCTTCTTTCCTATTGGGGATTGTAGATTTATTGTTCACATTTGCAGAAATTTCTGTGAAGCAACATAATTTTCTTGAAAATAGATTTCGTAAAAAAATATTAATGTAGTTTGCTAGTGGATCGTTTTTCTTCAGCGTTTACCGTGATTAAATTTGGATTTTGGAAATTTAGAAGCGTAGAGGACAGTTTTGGACTAACAGGAATGCGCATCCCTAAGAAGGCCCAAAACGGATCTTCTATTTAAGGTGCTTTTGTATTCTTTTTCTGTTTTCTTTCACTATGAGTTTTCTGGGGCTTTGTTTAACAGGGCTGCTATACAATTCCTTAAAATTCTTTGAGAATCGTGCGACGATTAACAAGGAACGTTCAGAAAGGAATTTGAAGGTGAACGCTTCCATTTGTTCAAAAGAAGTTAGATTCGGTTCATGGGGATCAAGTACCTTGGTTTCATGGAAGTCAGCATTTCTTTCTTCTTCTTCTTTTTATACGAGAGAGCATGGGATTACGAACATCGCTTGATCTGCTGTATATTTTCTAGAGGAGAATGGTGGCGGTGATGATGGTTGATGATGAAGAGCGCCGGACTTTCCCCTTTGCTCTTCCACTCCCACTTCAATTGGACGGTGGCGCTTCTCGGAATGTTAACGTGGTTCCGGTCACAGCTTCTGAAAGCAGAGAAACTCTGGCTGAATTCTAAAAGACGGGTCACGGTTCTGTGAGTTTTTTAAAGTCCCAAATTGAGTCGGTCTTCGAAAGTTATTTAGTTTACGTAAAACTCTAGCGGAATGATTTCCTTCCCTTGTGTGAGTCTGTGGTGGTGATTTGTTATCTACAGAGAAGAGAGGGCTTATTCATGCCGCTGCTCTCTAATGTTAACAATATTATACAAGGTAATCATAAAGTCCCTTTACCAAAAATATTTTAAATATGTACTAATGAATTTTTTGTGTAATGTTCTCTATCTTATTCTAAACAAATGGGTTCACAGGAAGTGCTCAAAATACCCACCTTCCACTTCGTTGCACAACTGAACTCTATGACACATTTTTAAGTCTACATCTTCATAAACCCCGTTGACTTGGTCTTGGATGTTTTGTTTAAAATCTTCCAATATATAGGGGCTATTTGGCATGCAGACCATCTTTGAGCTTGCCCCAAAGAAAATACTTAGGCGAGGTTTATTCAGGAGAACGAGGTCGTCCAACTTCTCAACATACCTTGGTATTTTGATTATTCAAACCTATTGAGGTGAAAAAATAACTAGAGGAAAAAAAATTAAATCCATAATCTCCTTCTCATGAGAAATGTGCTTAAGAAACCAGTCGCGGTAATGCGTTCATTTCGCATGATCTGTGTCCTTCACCTTGTACGGCCTAAATTTAAAATATTATCGCTACTTTTTGACAAGCTCCGTATGAAACTTCAGATTGCTACGATAAAGTTTTTTAATGCAACAGACAAAATTTAAATGTCATCTTCTACGGCTTCAGACACTTCAGGCCTGTTTGTCCTTTACGCTTCACATTCCTCGAAATTTCCATACTAATGTGGTCACCTTGGACGTATTCCTTCTTGTTTTAAACTTATTCCTGACAGCTATAATTACACTCTTAACGCATTGTATTTGAAAATGACGTCCAATTATAAACAACGTTGTTCAACAGAGAATGCGGGCATTCTGAAATTAGTGGTTTCAAAAGAATGGCGCTAACGCCTACGTATCCGCTTTAAGGCGCTCCTTTTCAGCACAACGGGACATTATACATTGAAAATAAGCAACCTTACACAAAGGTGAGATGCATGATGCGGAAAAAGCTGGATCATGGATAAGGCTCAGTCTTCCATAAGCTTCTGTGAGCAGTGAAACTGGCGTTCATCTTACTGTTACGAATACCGAAAACAGAGAAATGTGGATTTTTGTGTTCTGGAGGCTAATCCGTCATTGAAAACAAAAGGCCTGTCTTACTCCGCAGAATTATTCTGCACAAAAATGGGCAAACATAATCAAAGATGCATGATAGTCCCTAATATGGTACTGAACTCGCATCTTTTTCAAATTTATAAGCTCATAACCTCCTCTAATGTTCCTCTTAAATTATAACTCTCTGCCCACGGGTCATAAAATCAGATTCCTTAACCATTTATTCCCCAATCATACAACTTAAACATCTCCCACGCAATATGCACCTCAACCCGTAATATTCCCATGTATATTCTTAAAGTTTTTCAACGCTCTTGTTTCCTAATGATAGTATCTCCCGAAAAGATAAATTTTTAAATATACAGATTATTAAAGCCGAAACATTTATAACATCCTCTTCAGCCAAAACTCCAGTGGGCGAAATTCAACCAAATTTTAATTACAGGAGGAAAAACTCCGCAACCTGGCGAATCGGAGGTCTGCTCTGCCGATTGAGCTGATCTGTGGCGTCATGGAAGTCCTTATGGGCATTTTTAACAGCTTTGCGGTTCATTGTCCGCGGTAGCTCAATTAGTAAGTGCGATGCCAGCGAAAGGCATGGTCCCTGATTAGAGTTCAGATCGCACAATTTTTCCTTACCGTTTCTATTTTGTAATTATGATATGTTTGAAGAGTTTCTTCAATTTAATTGTTATCTTCTCTTCCACCAAATCTGTTTAACACACTCGTAGAATCATGAGACATGGATTTTTAAACAAAAAATAAATAGTCCAGACTTTTCGTTCCTGTAGTTCAGAAGTGCCGTTGCAATCACACAAATGCCACATCCTCCCTAAAGTAATCGCGAGATTATTTCAGTAAGATGAAGTCACAGTTTTTTCTCATGTCTATCTTACAAGATTGATTTGCTATGCTAATGTGTTGCGTTAATTTATTATCAAAATGAAAAAACAATGTCCAGTGGCCATAGGGAATTTACGAAAAACGATTTTACTGTTTGACAAGAGCGAATCTATAGACAACAACAAGTTGAAATAAGTATCTCCTGGTGTGGATCAAAATATGGACGATGCACACCGATCCAGCAGTGTTCGGGTAAGAGTTATACATCTGGAAGTGTCTTCTTCAACTGTGGAAAAATTATGCGTAAAATACTCAAGTTATATCTCCCTACAAGGTTAATTATTTCGCAAGAACTACTTCGAGGCAATGAGGAAATTCGCTGTCATGATCCTTTGTGGATTAGAAGTGGAATTAGAACATCCTGGTGCATTTTTCTCTAAACACACAGAATTGACACATTCGGACTACTAAAAACCTTTATGCGTAGACATTTTTACACCCATCGAACTTTTATATTTCATCGGGTCGTACGTTTTTGAAGAGAACAGACAAACAGCACTATAACTTGTTCCATCTTAGCAGTGGTTATTCCCCAACTTCGACAGCGTAGATGTTAATTCTACCGTATGTTAATTCTACCCTCTCACATTAGACTACCGGTACAACATTTCACAGAAAACTGAATAAATAAATGTTATTATTTCATCCTCTGTGACTTTTGGATGGGGGTCCATCCAAAATATTTGGTTTACCATATGGATAATTTATCAACTTTGAAAGGTCGAATAATGCTGCAGGTATGCAAACCAATGCATGCAGTGAATGCATTTTTGTAAGTGCACAGAAAACATTTCGAATCTTATATAGACTTTATGCCAAAATAATAATTACAGTATTGTAAATTGTGCAGTACATTTTATATACTACGCCTAATTTGCTTCAAAAGCAAGGGACTTTAGCTACTCCGGCGACATTTCCCCTTGGTGGCGAAATTCTGATGTATCTACTTTTTCTAGAGTTAAGGCCCTATGGTCTCAGTAGATCGTTATTGTACAAAAATATAGCGTCATTTAAAAATGTATACTGTATGAATCTAATAGCTGGAGGCAGGGTTCTAAATAAATCGAACGACTAATTTTAAATTAATCCTCTAAAATTCGACTTCAAAGTTATGTGTAACTTAGTTGGAATAGAATAGAATCTTGCCTTGGGAATAGGTTCTCTTCTGTTGCAACTGCTCGCTACTGATTATTGGCCTGCTTAGTCTTTTCCCTTCATACTCAATAACCTTCACTATGCCGTTGGGAGTGATGTTGATTGCTCATTATATATCGTCTTGCAAGATCTTGATGCCAAGGAGGTGCAATCGGAAAGTCTTTCTCTCGTTATCGTGTTCAACCAGAAGAGCGTTATCAAAAACTCCCTCCTTCCACATTGGTCGGCCAAAAGAAGGTGCTAATGTTCAAAGGAGGTAGCCCCGAAGTGCCTCTACTTCTTATTCCACCCTCTTTCCTACCCCATTTATTCTGCCTTTCCACTTATCTGATGTTAGGAAAAAGGAGGAAAAAAAGGAAACCTCATGAGTGCAACAGGCTTAATGGGTTGGAAAAGCCGTTATAAGGCTCTTTGGAATAATGCAGTGTTGTGTGTATGTGTGTGAGTTTTTTATTAATTTTTTTTCAGAGCCATTTTGATTGTTTCCTGCTGCTCCGTTAGATACTGTAATTTTAGCGTAAATTTAATGCGCTCTGGAAAATTTTCAACGTTTAATAAAAAAAGAAGTACGTAACATTTAATGGGGAAACGATCGATTACTCTTGCGGGAGCGTTGACTTGATTTGATTTTCCGAGATCGTGGGTTCACACCCGACAGAGCATGCCAAGAAGTAGGACAACGACCCCGTTGCATTCTGTTTGGAAGAGAAAAAAAAGCGACGTAATGGAAAACGGTCCTTGCATGATAATTGGACCATAAAATAAAGTTTTTGTAACAATCCTGTTTGGAAAATAAAGAATTAGCTTTTTAAGAGGGTACCTAATGATACTAATGATACATAGTCGCCAAACTCTATTATTATCACACTCGTATATGTATGTGCGTTTATCTTAATTCGCATGCGATGTAATAGGATCAGTGTTAGTGTTGACTCGGTTGCGCAGAGTTCGCTCTGACACAAAGACTTGACAAATGTTGCCGCCTGAATCTGTTTGCTCCCTTGCATCCCATGAATAATTTAGTTCAATTCCCACCCTTCCCCTATTCCTCTCTCTCTATCCCTGTTGTTGTGTAGCGGAGAGGATTAAGGGTATTCCGTGTAATATCCCTTTTCTCTCTCCCCGTTCTTTTTAGCGCATCATTGATCCAGGAACGTCTCTCGAAAGGCAAACATGTTGATTAGGAAAAAGGAGAGGAAAAAATATTTTCCACGGAGATTTGCCAAAGGATTAAAAACAAAGAAGGAGGAAGCTTTTATCTCTCTCCACCACCCACATTATCTGGGCGAAGCATACCCTGCCCCAGTGTGGAAAAGAGACGGTGCAACAGGGCTTTTAATTATCTCGTATTTCGCGTAGATGTTGTATTGGTTGCCATGTTTCACTCGTCACCGACTTGCCCTTTAATATTGGGAAAAGATTAATCTCCCCATATATTTCGCAGCTTGACGTTAAATTAATTTTCAATTTTCTATGCTATTGCGGGATTATTTATAATGTCAGAAGTTATAAGAACACGTTCACTCTATACGCACGCGCGCACAGTTAATAATAATAAAACCTGTCGAACTAATTATGAAATATGCGTATAAAATATCTCATTATCAATATCGGACAGAACCCAATAAAATTTATTTGAGATTACTCCATGGCTTATGATAGGTTTATAAGTCTTTCTAAAGCAGATAAAATGGTTTTATGCGCTTTTGAAGTTTGCCTCATAACAAATTAAAAGGTCTTTATGCGCGCTTTAGATGAAAAACGTGTTGTCCTAAGGTTAAGAAAAAAATAAAATGAGAAATGATTGATTATATAAAAATGATGTAATTTTGAACAATAACACAGGCCAACGATGAAAATACGTTTTGAATGAATTTGCCTTATTCTTGTGGTTTTTAAAAGGTGTCCCAAAATGAACTGACATTTTGAATTTGCCGCCATTTTTTTCGTGGTCCAACCAGAGTAGAGATCTTTATATGCTGTCATTATTAAACATTGGGGTTAAATTATGCAAAACTACACAATCGAACAACGCGTAGAAATTTTAAAAATTCACTTCAAAAATGGTGGTGCAATTTTACAAAACCTGTTTGCAGCAAGGTGGTGTGAATTGGCCGCCAAGAGCATGTGACTTGGCACCGTTAGACTTCTTTCTTTGGGGTTATCGTAAGGAGAAAGTGTACGTCAATAAATCACAAATATCCAGAGATGAAATTCGACACAACATTGCCGATCCCAGCAACATTTTATGTCAACATGTTATGGAGAATTTCTTCAAAAGAGTGAATTTGTGCTACCAAAACCGGGGCGGTCATTTGTCAGATGTGTTGTATCATGTTCTTACTTTCTAATAAAGCAAAAATATTATAAATTTTCCAATAAGAAAGGGTTTTATTAAAAAATTAAAATGTCAGCTCATTTTGGGACACCCTTTAGTATGCTGAACCCGAATCTGCTTTTAGATATTTTTTCTGTCACGTTTCCAAGTTATACGCATGGAGACTGCAATGTTAATATAATGGGTGTGAAGAGAAGCGGCTGCAATGTAAAGTATCCATAGTTTTGGACAACAAGGAAATTTATCAGGCCCAAACTTTGAATAATTTAAAATGTTTCATTGAAAACGAAGAAATCTGTGGACGATAAAAATAAACTGAGATCAGATACGCATTCAGCGCAAAAGTTATATTTTGTTGGCCTATGTAATTATCTCCATTTAAGAGCTATTTCACAAGGTGCTATTTAATAGTGGCATTTAAAGTAATCGTTTTTAATATGATATATTCGAATAAGTTCAAGTATTAATAAGTTTTAATAGCTTATGTACACAATTTAATCATTTTATGAAATCTTGAAGCTTGTGGAAATTAATTAAGAAAGAGAACTAATTTGTTTAAATAAAGATCCGGATTAATTATTCAAGAACCCTAAACTGAACTTCGCTTAGTCAAATCGCCTCTCGAGAACTAACCCAAAATAATACATAACTTAATGCTTTTCAGTTTATTAATTTAGTCTATGACTGGATTTTAGTTTATATCATTAGCCCTTTGAGATATTATTCAACCCAGAATCTAAGGTTGTGTATGCAGTTCATAAATTCAAGCGTGTGGTGTAAAAGTCGTTGAGCATTAACTGTGTTTATAACATAGGCGTGGCAACAGGGGTAAACGTCAACTCATTCCTATTGTGAAATGAAATTCTCTTAGTTATTTTATGAATCCCCTCAGGCTAATGTTTTAGCTATATAATTAGTTTAATATTTGTTGGGGGGAGGGGGGAAAGGATAGCGATAAAAGAAAAGATTTGCAGGGTGTCCCTATTGGCTTTGTTCATAAACCTATTCGAGAGCTGAGGTGATGACCTTTACCGTTGTTGCCACGCCTATCAACAATCCTTTAACACTTCATTTAAACAATCGTATTACGCAACCCTTTCTTTTCTTCCCTTTCCCTTTCATAGGCTCTCATTCTCAGGTCTCACTCTTCACTCTCATTTGTTTATGGTTGGGTTTTTTCCTGCTTCACTCCACTTCTCCTTTAAGTGAGATCTTCACTTTTATTGATGTATACAATCTTTGAAACGTTATAGCTCAGCAACGAAATGAGAGAAATATAAGGTTAGTTGTGTATGATCCAGACGGCGCTGGAAAAGCATATCATCACGTTCATTATTGTTCATTTGTTTATAAACCAAAATGGCGGTGAGACTTTCATTTGATGAACGTAAGTGGATACTAAAGTGTTATTGGAAAGTGGAGAATGTTGTTGACTGTGGCAGGAGGTAGACATTTTGAACATGTACGGGCTTAAAGAAGTTTAAGGAATAAAATACAACAAACCTTATACAGGGTGATTCAAAATTCAATGTACAAACTTTTAGTGGAGATAGTATGGGTTATTCTAAGCAAAAAACTTCATATGAACATGGGTCCGAATTTGAATGATAACTGAGATATGAACAGAAATAAAAATGCTGCCACTAAGATCAACAAGTTAATAACTCACTTTCTACCACGTGTAGGATGATGAAACTTGGAAGAATAATAGGGGACATAAAACTGTGTATACCGTTAAAATTTGAACGAATTTCAACGAGTAGTTTCCGAGTTACGTACTCAACATCGTAACACGTAACTCACTTCGTTGTTGAGTTATAACATTTCAAAGAGTGTATACATCAGTTTGGGACACCTTGTGTTTATTACGAAAGAAATTCACGAAAAATATTTTTCTATCTTGCTGGCAAACCTCGGTTGCGTTAGAAATGTTGAGCATGCGCAATTTATGCGTTTCAGATGCTAGTGCCGCTACTTGTACGTGGCGTAATTGACTAATTTCACTCGCTTCTCATTAGTCCTTAAAATTATGTAATTTTTTCAAGATGGACGCTGTAGAGGGGAAAACACTCAATTGTCTCCATAAATGACTGTGTTATCCACATGGATTAATTGTTAAAATGGTTAAAAGTTGCTTGTACTATGGAAGAGATGAAGTTACCTTGGAATTTCTGCAAACTATTACTCATATTCATATTAGCACTATGGCTCGTCTGAAGCATGATCCCCTTTACGGACGACAACCCTTATATATAGAAAATTATTTACAAAGAAACACATAAAAGGGAAGATTAATATCCGAGGTAAACAAATTTTTAAAATACGTATATTATATTCGAAACTAGTCATCGTGTGATTCTTGATAAATTATTCACAAAGTATTCGGAATACAGCATTTTGAAACGTTATGTTTGAATCCGTTGCTAAAAAAAATTGGCAGAATTTTCAAATTCTGAGAATTGGAAGATGACAATTGTTATTCCACTGAATAAGCATTATGTCTCTTCGTTTATCGATAAATTTTCATTGTCAACCGATTGAGAGAAGAAGTGGAAAAAAATTAACAAAAATCCATACTGCAACTCTACAAAGCTTTTCTGGCATTTTTGTGCTCTTCATAAGGTGACATTGAGACACGAGCCTCTGCTCTGCAATAATATATGCAAATCTATCTATTTATATGCCTTCTCCTATTTACGAGGTTGGCGGCCAGTAATATACATTAGCGCTATTCTTTGGAGAGTTAAATGCGATGCTTTTTCTTTGGTTTTAGTAGAGAAGACAGAAACATTGATGCTCCCATAGGGTTGCAGACAGAAACATTGATACTCGCGACTCGTTGATCTCAAGAGCGATAAGACCTGTGCCCTTGCGTACTTGGTCACCGAACTGGCAATATATGCAAATTAAAATTTAAATAAATAATTTCGAAATTTATAGGCCAAGTATGAAATAAATTTTAAAGTATGGTGCACAAAATATTCTTCGAATTAATTTATAATATTTAAAAACATCATTATGTTCTAATCTATGATTATTTTTTTAAAAGTTATAACACAACATGAAGAAATTTCACAAATGCTGAGAATTGTATTTGGAATATATTAATTCGAAAAATGATTATATTAATTTGTTATTATTTTATTGATTAACTAAACCTCTCTATCATAACAGCATTATTCATTTCATTTGTGTGGAGTGAATTCTTCCTCCAGTATTTTAATTACGCATTTGGGATCTTTCCGAAAAACGTTTTTCTCAGCAAAGCTGCAACTTTAATTAAGAAGATCTTCGTTAAATGAATTGTATTCGTAATTATCAAGTTTTGTTGAATTTATATGCCTTAAGAAACTTTGCAGTAAAGGACTAATCCAATTTTGGTAAAATAACAAATTTATCCAATTAAAAAGAATATGGGGCGTATATATCAAGTTTTTAAAAAAATTGTAATAGTGAAAAATGCATTTTATGTTAATGAAACAATTATAAATAATTTATGAAAGCGTCTGTTTTCTTTTATGACGAATAAAACCGACGTTTTTCGCATTGCTTGGGTGTCGGCAAGCTCCTCCTCCTTCTCTTTCTTGTCTTCCTATTCTTTGCATGCAAATTGTAAGATGTTTTTGGTTTTCCCTTAACGAAAAGCAGATAAGCGAGGCGCATAGCTGTCTAAAAGAGTGAGATTAATGGAAATCCATTGGGTAGCTTCCTGTTTTGTTAATTTAGATTGATCGTTTGTTTTAGTAGTTACTTTTCAGGGATGTATTTCATGCAGTTAAAATGAAAACATATTATGCGTGCGAGTTTCATGACATGAATTAGAGGAAATAGGTAGGAAGCCAGGATATGCCTGTTAAAGTTGAACGTTATTTACGCGGAAAAATTGTAAAAATGCTTTTAAAAATTTCATATTTAAAAAATTGGAGATTTAAAAAAATACCCACAATACTCAGATCTCTTATCTTTTTGAAGATTTATTACCTGTAATTTATTGTAGAAAAAGTGAATTTAAAATACACATTGGACTCGCTTACGAGAAATAATTTATTATTATATTTTTGCTCGTATGTGTGAATAAATTCAGTAAGTAATGTGTTTGGAAATTAAGCGTCCATCGATTAAATAAATGATAAAATGCTTTCTGCGAAGTATAAATTTTCATTAATAGGGCCTAATATTGATCTGTGCGTTTTGTATTGTGCCCATTTAAATTCTCTTAATATACACCATTTAAAAGAAATCCTCTGTAAATAAGCATTATACAGAATTTGATTCGCTTGGAATCCATAGCTTCTAGTTAGCCTTTTGTTTAATTCACTTAGTACAAAAAAAACAGTATTTTTTCTGTTTTGCATTTTTTGTTTCTATTGTTTCTCAGTACTATCATGTTGAATCTCAAAATTAAAAGAAAAAGAAGGAAGCATTTATACAGGTGTTTACTAAACATACGTCATAAATTCTTTGGGTTATTTTAAGAATCTTTTGTCCTTTGATGATTTTCGGAATGCCGCTTCGTTTCGAAGCTACAGGGCGATAAAGTTTCTCGACAAAAACAATCTAATCTAATTAATACAATCCACATATTAATTATTAAATGACCCTAAACCTAATATTATATTTAAAGCTTCTTAATTTACAATAACTCCTGAAAATGACTACCACCAGCTAAGATGTATGAATCTAATCCTTATTGACTGCCGAACTCTTTCAAAAACACTAGGGTTGTTTTTTATTACATTACACCCATCAACTATCCGATTTTTCAAATCTTCTACATTTTCCATTGGAGTAGTGTAAACTAACGACTTCAGATTACCCCAGAGAAAAATATCCAAGGGTTAAATTCGAGGATCGAGCAGGCCATAAGTGAGGTCCACTTCGTCCAATTCAGCCATCTTGATATGTTGTATCTAAAAACTCACGAGCAACCACGCTAAAATGTTCTGATGCACCATCGTGCATAAACCACATTGCATTTCTCGTTGCCAGTGGTATATCCTCTATAAAGACAGATGGCGAGTGTTCCAAAAAATTTCGATACACCTCACCGATAAAAAAACCGGTCCAAGTAGCTAGCCACCCAGAATTCCAACCCGAACTTTCAATGAAAACTGATGTTGAAAATCAGTCCACTCATGGTTATTGTGAAAATTCTTTATTGTATTTTTTGAGAAATTTGCTTCATCAGTAAAAAGAATCAGCTCCATTAGTTGAGGGATTTGAACCAATGTTTGCAAAGCCATTTATAAAATGTAATACGTGGAGGAAAATCGGCATGAATAAATGCCTGAAGGCGTTGAAGTGGTACAGTTACAACAACTATCCACACAATCCCATTACTTAAAATTCAAATCGTTTGCAGTTTTTCTAGAAGAAAGACCTCGATCTTCCTCTAGCATGTTCAGCACATTTTCTTCCACTTCTACCGTTCTTACGGTCATTTGACTTCTTAGTGCACCATTGGTTTAAATGTCCCTTTGAAGGTCCACTGTTGGTCTTTTTAAATGAGCTTGTTTCATGAACACTTTGAAAATTTTTCTATCAGGAACGTGACAGTTGGGAAGTTCTTAACTGTACAACTGCCTAGTCCATAATAAATTTCCTTTGGCATGTCATCTGGGCGTTCATTAGGTGTAGTCATTCATGATAGAGAACTTCACTGACAAAACTTTAACGATCAAAGACAGAAAATAAAGACGCAATAAATATGACAAGTCACGAGATATATTCAACAATACGTTTGAAATTCACGGGTAAACTGATAGCGTTTGCATTATCTGCATTAATGTGGTGTAAGTGCAAAAAAGAGCCGTTTTTAGTAATCAGAATGTTGTTAAAAGATATCAGTATTGTTTTTGTCAAAAAACCTTTATCGCCTTGTATCTTCAAAACAAAGTGGCATTCCGAAAATCATTTCATTTCAAGTGCCCTTTTTTAATGTTGTAGAAATATTTAGAATATTGACTCTTTTTCAAGCTGAACCCATTTGTTAGCCGGCAATCAAGCGCCAATAACCAATCTCGTTGGACAACTCGACTGAATATTTTCAGCCAACTGATGTACAGAATTCAAATCAAGATAGAGCGGACATCTTTATTGATCAATATTCAAATGAGTTTTCAAAATATCATTGAACGTTAATAAGGTTCTTCATCTTCATTTATACCTTATTTTGAGAGTGTACTTGCGACATTCATAAATTTCTATTTTCGGTCGTCTTGAAAGCCTTTACTCTAGAAAATTGTCTTAAATATTATTATCTTATTAACAGACGTTGACCTTTTTCCTCTCTGTTAATGCAATTGGCGATTCCATAGGTCATCCGGAGCACCTCACGTGAATTAGTTGAGTCAGTCAATATATTTTGAAGTGGAAGTTATGAGTTTTCAATAAGCTTAACCTTAATCGAAAATCGGTTGTTCAACCTAATCCAACCATTTGTTCAGATTAGGATTTTCTAAGTAGTGGCGTTAATTCCAGTTTAAATTTTAAGCAAGAATTTTAAGGCGTGAGTTTATGTGTAGATTGATCATTCTCAAGTATTTTAAGTAGCCGGTTTCGCTTAGGTTGGTTGAATATGTTCAGGTTGTTTAGGTTAAATTTTACAATAACTAAATTTGACTAACTGTAAAGCGTTTAATTCACCACAGATCGTCCATTACTTTTCTAGGGTTGTTCCCAGGGGAAATAACGTTGCATGAAAAAGTGTGGGGTTTTTTTCACTCATAAAATTCGCATAACTCGCTATGCGTATAATATTAAAACCCGCTAAAACCCTATTCAGCCGTTTAAGGTAATTTATTTAGCTCGTAGTGTTTGAATATGAAATAAATTTTTGAATAAGGCTTTTTTGCATTGGGTTTAATTATTGAAAATGCAAAATGTGAATGCATTATCGACATACACTTGTAGACACTATTTTTTGTTTATCCACCAGGAGCATAAACGCATGATCCAACGCGTGAGCATGTTACAGTTGTCCATGGGAAAAGCACGGACTCCAAATTGACTCCCGCTACTTTTAATGATTGTCCTTATGCTTTGTTCATCGTCATAGCAAACTGGATTCGTTTGAAAGGAAATGAAATCCGAGGAATCAGCCCTTGAATCACTTATCTGCACAGCCAGTAAGAAGAGTAGCTTCGTTTCCATGTTATAAAGAAAATTGAACAGAATCAAATTCTATTATAAACGTTTATGTTAACATATGCTGTATATGTTCATCTATAAGCCGATATGTTTGTTTCCAAAAAATCATTACTTAAAACCACATTCAGCTTAGGCAGGGTTTTTTCAGGGCGCTCTTGCAATTGAGACGAATGTTAAATGTTAACATGGGAAAACGAACATAATAGCAGTCCTTTCTACCGGTTTCCTGTTGTGGTTTTTTTAATTTTAATAATGCTCATTGTTAGAATGAATATATATAAATATAAATAAATTTTGTTGCATGAAAAATGGGTGCTTTTTATCTCAGTACTCATGAAAACGCATGATATTGTATGATGTAGTCCATCTACTGCAGAACGTTCAAGGAATATTGTTCCCAAGTTTCATGCAGATTGGTGCGATAGTTGACGTCAAGTAGAAACAGACAAATTCACTTAGCCTTTTATTATATTGGTAAAGTAAGATATAAAGAAGAGAATATATTATCATAAGAACTTCCGATTGCCAGCTATAGTGAATAGACATTAATTTCAGCTTTCAACTAAACCATCGTTTGGTTTCTTTACAGGTATTTAATTATTGATTAATTAAGATTTCAATTCTCGTGTTAACAAAGAATTTAATTAAATAACTATTAAAATACCCGGAATGAAATCTTAGAGCAACCTGTGGCCCGATTTGAATGAATCATGTGTAAGGTTGGCCCATTTCATGGAACCTTTCCTAGCGATATCTTGCTCTACCGTGCGCTAATTTGAGTGTATATCGGTAACATACAAATCGAAAGTTATTTTAAGAGAATATAGATTCTTCGATTTGAAATCGAAAAAAAATGAAAACTATTTGATTTATCGAAAAACGGCTTGCAAATTCGTAATCAGCATTAAATTCTATACCAGAATAATATATTATGTATCTTATAACCTAACAGGACTACGGCGGCATGCATGTGCAGGTTAATCTCAAAAACGATGCGTTGAAAATAAATCTTACAAAATATGTAAAAAAAAAAAAAGTCTTTAAAGGATCGGTTTGCCCTGAGCAAAGTTCAACTTGTTTTCTTTGTTCCTCTTTCGACATTATCCGCATCTATTTTTAGTTTTCAGATAAATGATGCAAAGGGATAGGAGATGATAAGGGCGAATTTAATTTTCCCTCTCCCTCTTAGGATAAAATAAATGATAAAAAACAAAAAACAAGAAGAGACCGGAAGCAGAAGCTCGTCGGATGGCACGTGGAGGTCAAGTGGGCGCTCTATCTTCCCAACCCCGAGATAGAATTACGGGGCGACGGAAAATATCGGCTCCATAAAATCTCGGTTTGCTCCACGAGCGCGACGTTTATTGGTGAATTTACGAGCTGACCACGGCTGCTCCCATTTGGACCGAGGAGAAAAAGGTTCCCTACCCTCCGCTCCAGGACCCACGCGCATCATCAGGGGGAATAGTTTATCGCAAAAACATTTTTTCGGGAGACTATATATGTGAGTGTATATGGGAGAGAGAGAAGGGGGAATGAGAGAAGAGTATGGTTTTTGGGCATTTCGCTTCATTTAACGGGAGAATGACTGGTCAGAAGATTTTTGGTGAAATTTAAGGACCGTCCATCTATATACACCACATGCGACTGAAATCGAGTGGAGTTGAGTTCGCCAGTATTTGTGGAATCGGCTATTTTTATTATCCTGAAGGGTTTTTTTTAATGCCTATTATTTCCTCTTTCGTCTATCTCGTTCTTCCTCTACATTTTTTATGCTTAACATGAAGAAACTTACACGCATCCAATTATTTTAGTCTAAACCCACTACTTTATCTGATTGAAGTTTTACAGAAAGTGTAGAGATTGCTATGGGATAAGAGTTTATGCAATAAAAATTTTATGAGTTGGAAATTTTTATACAGTATTTTTAGACAATAAAACTTGAGAAAGTAATGTTTATTTGTCGGAACTCCAAGAACCGTGAACTGCGAATCTTATTCATTGTGTGAAGAGATTGTAGAAGTTGATTGTTATTTTGATGATTATATCTCTTTATATCCTTTCTTTTGGCGATTGCTTGCCATTCTGGATATGTTCCAATGATCAAGCATAATGGCTAGACCTACAGTTAAGTTTAATGGCAATACTCTCTTTTATTATCTAAGCATTATCATAGCAAAAAATATTTTATTATCTAAGCATTATCAACCTGATGCGTTGATGTTTTACGAAATTAAAGAAAAATTTTATTGTGAAAGTTAAACTTCTTTTTGTTATGTAACGTTCGACTATGAATCGTCTCAACCAACGGATTTGTCTGTAAAAGCCGAAATATGCAACTCATTCAAATTATCATAAGATAATATTTAAAATTAAGAAGAGAGAGCGGTCGATACACAATTTATTGAACCATATTGGGATAACAATACACATCAGGGAATAGAATGTCCAGAGTGGCATTTTGTTTAAAGGGGAAATGAAAACGCCATTGAATTGATGTTAATACAGGGTAAGTCAAAATGATGGACCCGATTTCAGAAGTTTATTCTGTGAAATCTAATGAACATATGGTATTGTGAGACATGTGCTACGAAAGGTAAACGTTCAAAGTGCGTCAAAAAATGATTATTGTGGATTTGTGGTTTCTCGTCGTTAGTTTAGTCACAGAGTTGATAGTTCTGTTTACATGATAGTCAAGCACACAGAAGATCTCTTTTCTCCAGTCAACACCATTTTCCTTAATCGCTCGCTGCTAGAAAGTGAAAATGGTATTGCCTGAGAACAGAGTTCGTTCTGTAAGTATGACTATCATGTAAACAACTCTGTGATTAAACTAACGACGAGAAACCACAAATCCACAATAATAATTTTTGAGGCACTTTGAACGTTTACCTTTCGTAGCACATGTCTCACAATACCATATGTTCATTAGATTTCACAGAATAAACTTCTGAAATCGGGTCTATCATTTTGACTTATCCTGTATATTCCTCTTAGACAATGTTTTCCAAGCTTTATTGGTCCCCGTATCCTTTTGGCTTTTAGTAAATCTCCCCGTATATCCTGTTCCATGATAAAAAGAAATAAAGTTATCATGCACGTTTACCTAATAAATAAATAAATAACCAAGTTTATATAAAAAAATCTTTATTTGGTAAATGAAAACAATTACATGATGTTATATCAGTGAAATAAATTAATGAGTCCTTTGATCTGTTTCTTGTCCACCATAAACCTTATTCTCTATCTTTTTTAAACTAAAGTAGATACCCGCATATCATGTAAAGCTCCACTGTGTTTCTTGCTCTGGGTTGATTGACAACAGAACTGAGAATCGTGATTACTTTTTATAAATGGACTTGTACCCTTTTAAGCACATTTGGTTGTCACAGGGTTTTGTTATCCCATCGATATAGAATCTTGTGGTGCTATAGCTTTGGAAAGGCTACTAATAATTATTGACCGTAGTACTTTACCTAATATTGACCGTATCACCTGGTCAAGCTTCCCTTTATCTTCTGAGGTTGCTTGTGTCCCAGGTTGGGAACTACTTCTCTAGGATGAATGTGAAATTCTTAGCTTTCATTTGAAAAAGTAGCATTTCAGTTGAAAATCTATAAATTTTTTATGTCTTCTTATGAAATAAAGACGATTATTTTTTTAATATCTAGGTGGACTAATTTTTTAGTCGAGCAGTTATTTTTTAGCAGTATCGGATAGTTTTCTTGGTTGGAAGCCAAATAATGGTTAACTTCATGGGAAAAAACCAGCAATGCTGTCGCGCCTCAGCTTGCTGATCGTTATTGTAAAATATCGTTCATCCATCCTTCAAATA
Organism: Rhysida immarginata; assembly: GCA_023313115.1. Classification (NCBI taxonomy): domain Eukaryota; kingdom Metazoa; phylum Arthropoda; class Chilopoda; order Scolopendromorpha; family Scolopendridae; genus Rhysida; species Rhysida immarginata. Next base: position 456,126 of record JAHWFO010084592.1, read on the forward strand.
AGATATAAAAATCGTTTGGGTTCTTTTTTTCTTACGCCATGCATGAAGTATTTAGAGACAGTATTGGAAGGAGTCGAAATCTCGATTTTTGTGGCACGCGTAACTCTTCCGCGGTTGTTCAAATGGAATTGACATTTATGTCTAGATCCATAAGATTTGCAGTCCTTCGAGATATCGACCTCGTCATCTTCCTGATTCCGGAACGAGTTTTCTGGAGGTTATTCTTATAACCGAAATAGCACCAAAAAGCTATAAATTATATTTTTTTTTCTTTTTTCGGAAAAATAGAAGTTGTAGGGAGTATGAAAAGAATTACATTTGCGGTCCAGTTTATTTTTTGAGCTTATCGAAAAATCAACTACTTTTACCATCTAAAGTTATTTAATTAAAGTGAAAAAAAAAATTACCCTTGATAATTAACAATTACAATAAAAAAGAAAGGAGAATATGAATCGTATGAACTGAAAATCTGAAAGTAAATTGTCAGTATCGTTGCTACATGAGTTAAGATACGCAAAATGAATTCATTTTAACCCCAAAATGATATTTTAATGACCTATATGGTTGACCGCATCTCCCTTTATATTGGTTTTAGCCCTTACAGTGCAATTCTTATCTATTTCGATATGTTTGTCTGGTGTCGATTTCATCCCTTCTTTCCCTTTTCTAGATTTTGCTCTACATATACGAGGGACATTCAGAAATTTTGTACCTTAGTAGAAGAACAGAAATTTTTGATGGGTTCCTCGCTTGTTGAAACTCATTGAACAACACTGACAGGTATCTGCTGAGGCGATGTTGGAGATAACGAAGCCAACAAGAGTGGCTTTTGTCAGCCACTTGCAACACCGGGACATGGTTACGACCCAGAAATGAAAGAAATTAGCAAAATGTCAGTAATATGAGAAGTGATAATTGAGGTGGAAATTTTATTTTCAATTTTTGAAAATTCTGACTTCTCCAATGACAGTATATTACGTGTTTTTAAAATCTTGTCACCTATATTTTCTTAATGATGAAAAATAGGAAAGAAAATTCCGCAGCCGGGATTCGAACCAGGAACCTTTGGCTCGGACCGCCAACGCGCTAACCAATTGCGCTACTGCGGCCATGAAAGCGAACCGCTATTTGCATGACCTTAGGGCATGGTTAGAGCAGTTACCTAGTTCGCAGGCTGGGACTATCTTTCCTAAGGCGTAAATTCTTTAAAGAATAAATCATTAGATGGTCAGTGAGGGTTTTAATTCTTTTTCTTTAATCATTTTTCTTTCCTATTTTTCATCATTAATTCGAACAGCTGAGGTAGGCGTACCATTAAAACCCTCACTGACCATCTAATGATTTATTCTATATTTTCTGCTTTGATTCTTGAACAAAGAAAGATATTAATACAAAATTGGCGCTGTATTTACTTTATTGTTTGCCTCACATCATGATTTACAGTAAATGTTGAAATTGAGAACCAGTTTCTGCCAAGCACAATTCTAATTGACGACAGGTAATTGCAGCAACACGTTCCAACATATTGGTGGGGATGTATGCAAGGATGTTGTGGATGTTGTCGTTCAATTCGTTCATGGTCTTCGGATTGTTTTTGTGTACATATTCTTTGAAGTAGACCAGAGAAAGAAATAAATCAATCAAGGTGACCGTATTCAATGTGAGATGACTCTACCAGTCCACATCAAAAAATGGAATATTGTGTGGAATGAGACAGCTGTTCACATTAAAGTGCTTCTAGCTAAAAAAATATGAAATGTACAACCAACTTCATATGGGATGTTTTTTCAATGATGTCAAACTACATTTTAAATGAATAATAATAATTATTAACTGGAGATACGTCTCCAAGCACAGGTAATGATTTTTCAATTGAAAAATGGAAGGAAAAATTCTGCGACCCGGATTCGAACCAGGAATCTCGACTATCATGGTCGATGCCTCTACCAATTGGGCTACCTATGCTTGGAGACGTATCTCCAGTTAATAATTATTATTATTCACTTGTGAGTTTATCAACTTTCTGATGGTTTGGAGTGGAGAAATTCTCGATCTGCGGGCCAGGTTCCCGTCTCCCATTGGGCTTTCAACCGTGACAACTTGGTTGTCTTTAAGACACCTTGAGACAGCTTGGGTGTCCGTGGTGTCTGCGATAGCCCAATTGGTAGAGGCATCGGCCATGATAGTCGAGGTTCCTGGTTCGAATCCGGGTCGCAGAATTTTTCCTTCCATTTTTCAATTGAAAAATCATTACATTTTAAAGAAAAAAGAACAATGAATTGTTTATTCGTTCTTGAAATACACTGGTATTTCATGTGTCAAAATAATGGAATACTTCCCAACCTGCATCAAAAAATAGAATATTCCACCAGCCACCCTCACAGAAGAATGTTTATCGCCTAATTGGATTTTAATATTATATAAAGAAAAACCTTAGAAAACACTTTCTTTCCGTGATGGTATCAAAGAAAGATATTTCTGAAGAAAAAAAGAAAGATTATACTTTCACTCTAAAACGACGGATGCACTTAGGAAGAAATCGCCAAAACTGTGAACTGTACACAAAGTGCAGTGTCCAAGATATTGAAGCAGATCAAGTCGTGTCTTGGACTTCAATCAAACCGCCATAAATGTGGAAGAAAACGTGCCACAACTTCATGCGAAGATCGGAAATTGAAAGGAATTGTTGAGAGCAACCGATTTGAATCTTTGAAACAACGTGTGGAAAACATCAGGAACTTCAGTGTCTGTGAGCATTACACAACATCGTTTGCCTGAATTTGGAATGAAAAGCTGTGTGCCAGTTAAGAAACCACATTTGACCGAGACACACCGCAAGAAGAGATTACAGTGGTGCCAAATGGGAGTGGGTGATCTTGCGATCATCAAAGGGACTGTCAACTCAGTTTACCAAGACATTCTTGAAACCTTTCTGATTCCCTCATCTGAGACATTATTTGAGGACGAAGACTTTATCTTTCAGCATGACAATGCACAATCCCATGCCTCTCGCTCAACAAACGCATGGTTAGAAGCACGTAATATCAGTTGTCTTCCTTGGCCACCCAACTCACCCGATTTAAACCCAATAGAGGAGCTCTGGAATATCATGAAGAGAGATCTCAAAGGCGAGAATCTTATGGCAATTGATGCTTTGAAAGATAAGATTAGGAAAGTGTGGTCAACCATTAAGGAGGAAGAATGTGGTAAACTAATTCACTCATTACCGAGGCGCATTCGTGCTGTAATTGAAGCCAAAGGGGATATAACCAAGTATTGAACTTAATTGTCTAACCTGCAGTTATGAGTAAAGAACTGAATATGAGTTTTTGTTCATTACTTATAAGTATTCCATTTTTTGATGCGAGTTTGTAAGTATTCCATTATTTTAACGCATGAAACATCAGTGTATTTCAAGAACGATTAAACATTTCATTGTTCTTTTTTCTTTAAAATGAAGTTTGACATCATTGAAAACGAACATCCCATATAAAGTGACCAGCTATCTCATTCCACACAACATTCCATTTTATTGATGTGGACTGGTATACCGAACGTTGATTCCACAACTGCTAAACTGTGCGGTGCATTGTTGACTTATGCCGCACACCTCGGTTTGCAAAGTGTTTATGTAACGCCGTCTGAAGCTTTAGGAGGAATTGGTTTTCAGTAACATTCCACAGTGAACAGCTTTCGTTGTACACTAAACACCATGTTGAATGATGTCACGTGATTGTATCCTCAATATCAACGCCATCTATCATGCATAAACTGAAGTTTCTATAGCACGAATTTTAAAATAGTATATTTATATGTATGGAAGATATAACCGAAGATACATGTATAACAATATGGGTTCTATCAGACAAGTTACAAGTCGCTGGGACAAATGTGTGATTTTTTAGAGATCATATTTAACGATTCTATAGTAAAGAAGGGCTTTATGTCTAACGATTCTATAGTAAATCTTATGCCAAATTGCAGTCATCGTTCTCTTTGCTTTCTGAACGTCCCTCGTAAGTAGTGTTATACAGTAATTTATAAATGGAATTAACTGCATAAAAATGGTTATATAGTTTAATATTAAGGGTAATAGCTGGTATTTTTTGCTTTTAAAAATTTTGATAGTAGTCATTACATCTGTTTAGTTTGTTTTTTAATTGCGATCCTCTAGTCTTTTTTATTAGTGCTTCGCCCGAAACTGCTCGTCAATGACACATTTTCACCAGATATAAGTAAAATGAATTATTTGAAAAAATTATGCAATCTAAATTAACTCAACTCGTAAATAAGAATTTTAAAAAATACATAAAAGCAAAACGATTGCCAATTGTCTGGTCTTCTGAAATATTTTATTATAATACCAACCCATACTTAGATCAAAAAGTAACTTAAAACTGTAGATATTTACAACAATGACGACAGGAAACCACTGATCCACACAAATTGTTTATTCGGACGTATACGCTGAAGAAGGCAGCGTGGCTGCCGAAATGCGCATACGTCCGAATAAGCAATTTGTGTGGATCAGTGGTTTCCTGTCATCATTGTTGCATTTCATCGTCCACAGTTTTTGGCTCCCATTACATCTTGTAGATATTTAGTTATATATTAAATATTAAGTTTAGACTGTTTGTGACTGTTACAGAGATCACAACAGCCAACCAAATTTTCAGAACAGAAATAAATATTTGCGAAGAAAAAATTCTTTTGTGGTCTTCTGATTGAACTCTATTGTTCTTTTGCTCGCCTCAAGTTCTTTGCGTTCTTCATGAAGGCTTCCTTGCGTTGCTTCATTATTCATGGCGCGCCGAAAGTTTTAATAAATCCGTTGTTGGCTTTTATTATGTGCCGGACATATTTGGCCCGTGGATAAGTGAAATGGAGGGAGGAAGATGGAACTAGAAAAAGGCGACCCAAGTTTATAGTTGGTTATTGTGGAGCAATAAATTCCTGCGCATCTCCTCTCCTCCCATCACTTTCATCTCTTCATCCCCCAGTGTCCATTCTCCCTCCCCCATTCCCCTATTCAATGTCCATAAACTGCATTACAAAATCAAATTACGGGCGATTTTCTTCCGGGCCAGTTTTAACTCTGTCGGAGTTTTATCTCGCTTCTGCCCTTGTGTCCCCGAGGCGCTTACAATGGAGAGAGAGAGAGAGAAACGTTTTCTGACGGAGAGACGAACACGGCAAAATTCCTCAGCACATAAACTCCCTTTCACCCCGCCTCCCCTCTCCCTTAAACAGTTGCCTTGCCGCCTTCCCCCCCCCCCCCAACCTTCCCTTCACCTCGGTCTCTAAACCTTCCTTATAACCTCTCCCGAGTTTTATATTAGAGCATCCTTTATGATTCGTGCTAATTTCAAACTTGCCTTTTGTGTTGAAATTAAATAGGATGGGGGATAATGAAATTTTCCAGTTTAATTATTTCGCTTGTAATGAACGTAAATCAGAGCGGAGAAAAGTTTTCCCCTCTCTTCTTCTCTTTCTCTCGGTTTTCCTGTTTTCTACGGGATTCCAGAATTAAATCTCGTCTACACGACATTTTTAATTCCGAAAGGTGAAACGTTTCTGCTTTTATTATTATTATTATTATTATTATTATTATTATTATTATTATTATTATTAAGCTAACCTAAAGGAAATTAAACTAACCTCACATAGTTTAACTACTCCAATCTGTCTGTCTTCTTCTTGCTTTCTTTCATGATGATTAAAAGTATGTCTACAAAAGGAGAGATTTTTGAACTTTTTATCCGATTAGCCTTTAATATACGCCTTTGTTCTGAACCAGAGCATTTTGGGTTATGGAAAAATTTATTATTCTCAGAATTGAAGTTTCCAATTGTATTTGAACATTAACGTCCTTGCTTCATGTTACAAATTCTTCTCGGTAAAGTGACAGCAAAGGCATTACATGTTTTAAATACTTTTAGGCATAGTGATTACCATGGATTATACATAAAAATAACAGCAACAAAACAGTTTAGCGTGAGGTATGAGCGTGAATGGAGTAACTGCCGAAAAACGAATACATATGGTATTTGGAGCTGTGGCTAAATGAAAACACTTTAGAGAATTTTACCGGATAAATATTGGATGTGTTGTTAGATCTTTTTGTATATGAAAGGCAGTCATTCTTAATAATTGTCAATTGGGCCACTTGTAAAAAAGACAAATGTAAGGTGTCGAATAGTTGTGTCTCGCGATTTCTCGATGAATAGATCACTTTTTTCATGGGTTTTGAGCCCAATTTGCTAAAGGTATGAAGAATCCAAGCAAGAGTTTAGCAACCATTGTGCCTTTTATTTTCGCCAAATCACTTACCAGAACTGCAACTTTCCACACATAAATATTTATTTATGTTCCGCAAATTTTAAAATGTTTTTCATATAATAGATGAATTGTTGTCTTTCAATTATCGCTCGAAACGCTTCCAAAGCGAAATTTAAAAAATTTTCTTTTCTAATGTTAATGATTTCTTTTAATTCGAAAGAAAGTTATCTGTTCACCAGTTGATGTTTAAACTTTGTAGGCATAAAGAAGAATGTTAAAGGAACTATTACAGAAAACATTGCGAGAAACTGTGTCGCTTAGAAGTTCCTCGGGCAACACATGGAACACATGCTAAAGTTCACGAATAAATTTTTTAAAAAAATCAATACACAAACGTTTAGGAATTAATTAATATAAACAAAACCTACACTTCAACAGGATAATTAAAATTCATTAACCGAATAATTAAAAATTTATTTTGAAAAAAACAAGCTTAAGCTCTTATCAACCGCATTTCTTGGCCAGTGAATTAGAAATATGTCATAACGTATGTAAATCTAAATGACACGGCCGCAAGTAAAAAACATGCAAATTTACCTGGGTCACGTGAATTGCACACGGAGTTTAACTCAATCAGCGGAAAGTATCGTAGTAGTTGCGTAGAACCTGGAAAAAAAGATGGTACATGTTGGAGGTCACTGTCATGATCAGAGAACCAATCCTGAACCTTGCACGATGGACCGTAGTATTTTGAAAACATTAATTGTTTTAAAGACCACGTGATTGCTATTCCCACTGAGACAATTGGACCCAAACTTTATAGAAATGTAGATCTTGCCTAGAAGAATCTGCATTCGGAAATTTCATTCCTTTACTTATCTGTATAGCATATAGACCAAAAGCTTCCCTCTAACCCCCAACCCGTAACTCTGACTGCAGTGGGCCAATCAAACCAAACTAACTAGGGAAATAAGGAAATGTCTATGGTAAGCTACATAGTTCAAAACCTCAAAAAATGCAGAAATTTTGAAGAGGACAGACGGACATTGTAAAACCAATAAGTAATAATCTAAAAATAAACATGTCTTTTATATAAACAAGAAATTAATCCTGCCGAGGAAGGTATAGGAAAGTAGCGGAAGTCCTGAGATCATCTATTTTTACCCTTTCATCTGCACTTTTAACCCCCCCCCCCCCCATTTTTTTTTTAATCGAACAATTGATTTTCTCGAACGCAGTATTTAGAAAATGAAGAACTCTATCTTCTTTCGTTTCTCCTCACTTCCGAACGAATGATATATCACATGCCATATGTTGCTATAGTTCTAAAGACCAAGGTACTGCCACAGCCCCAACAGGTACCATTGGTAGTACTGTAGATCTTGTCTAGAGAAATCTGCATACCGAATTTCACTCCCTTTACATACCTGAATACACGGAGATCTTTTGCTCCCCTCTAACTCCCACCCCTGAAACTCCGATCCCAGTGGGCCAATCAAAACCAATCTAGATAACGAAGGTGTACTTGCCCATAGTAATCTACATTCCGAATTTCAGCAATTCTACCTCAAAAAATTCAGAAATTTTTAAGATGACAGACGGACATTGTAAAACCAATAAAACTCCATTCTTCCGCTACTTAATAAATTACCAAAAAATAGCTCTCAATTAAAAATTCTTATTAATTTGAGAATTAAAACAACTTTAATAGTTAAGATATTAAAATATCCTTCAGTCTAAATATATGAATTAAATGTCAATGGAAAAACATTAAATATAGCCTCATATCGTTGGGGTACACTTCACTTATGAATAAAAAAAATGTTTTAATTGAGATTTTACTTAATTAAAAAGATGTGTTTTAAGCTGTTGTATTTATAAAAAATATATATTTTTATTATTTTTTTAAAAAAAATATATACAGGGTGACCCTAATTTATCCAGCATAATTGTTTAGGAACATTGTATGGTTCAAATGGAACAAAAAATGTCCTATAAACATTACATCTAGTTTCGATCGTGTGTGAGATATCGACGTTTGTCTGTTTTCTTTTATTTTATGTACGAAGAAACCTCCGATTGCAATTGGACGGATGCCCAACCCACTTTGATATAGGAGTGCGAGACTGGTTTAATGTCAATTATCCGGACAGATGGATCGGTAGAGGTGGTCCAGTAGCTTGGCCTCCTAGGTCACCAGATCTTACCGCATTAAATTTTTTTCTGTGGGGAATTCTGAAGGTGGAGGTCTACAGCAATCCGTCCACCACCACGGATGAGCTCATTGCATCCATTCAAGCTAGTAGTCGAGCATTTCCACCTGACCAGATTGTGGTAGCTACCAGTTCAGTTGTCCGACGATGTAACCAGTGCATTGGAGCTGGGGGCAACCATTTTGAGGGGCTTTCTCGACATTGATTTGTTAGTTCCTTCTTATTCTTATCTTCATTGTATCAGTTTTGTTTTGTAGTTCAATGTGATGTTTTGTCAGTATGCAGAATAAAAGTGATCTGCACTCTCAAGTGCTTTATTTATTTGCTTTAACAACTTTACAAGAAAATAGACAAACGTCGATATCTCACACTCGATCGAAACTAGATGTAATGTTTATAGGACATTTTTTGTTCCATTTGAACCATACAATGTTCCTAAACAGTTATGCTGGAAAATTTGGGTCATCTGTATATATACTCATCGTCCAAAAAAAAAAAAAGTTACACCTAGAAGGAATCGTCAGATTGAAAAAATATTTGAAAGGAAGTTAGTACTAACCAACAATAACAAATGATTAAACAATGAGCGCGGGTAAAACAAAATTTATTAATTAAAATACCAAAATCATTACAACTCTCCATAGGATGTTGGGCCTCCATTATTCCTACGTGGCATGGAGTCGTACAAGTTCTTAGCGTAGTCTTGACTGAGCTTCTCCCATGTAGACTGAACTTTGGCTTGTAGTTTTTCCAGATCTTGTGCTAGTGGTGGAGCCTTAACAGAACGTCCCATAGCATTCCAAAGGTTTTCTGTGGATTCAATTTTTTTTTTGACGATGAGTATATTTTTAAACTTTCAGAAGAATTTATATTTTCTCTTCATATGCAGGGATATCATAAGAGTCAAGTATTATTTTAATAAAAATTGCTATTTTAATTTATATGGCTATCTTTTGCAGACCCCTTAAGATAAAATGTTTGTGAAGTGGTTATGGGGCTATATTGATTTTGAATTTGTTTTTTCCTTAGGGCATTTCAGTTTTACTTGATAATAGAATTTCTAAATTTTATTCTCATTCTTAATGGTCACTTAAAGAAGCGTATCAGTAGCAGTAGTTTATATGGTGTATGTCAGAAGATAAGGTGAATCCTAGGAAACAAATCTTCAATGAAGATCTTCGTCCATCAGCACAATTTCTCAAAGATGTAAATGTACAAATGTTAATTTGCATAATAAACAGCTATCATTTGCAAGTTTCACACAAGTTTAGGAGTCAAGAGTGTAGCGTATGCTTATTAGATAGAATGCATTCACAGCGAAAAATAATGGAGAAATTTCATTTTAACTATGTGAACTACTAGGGTCGTACAGATATGATTGATACAAATGCAGTCACAAGGTAGAAAATGATTTAATTAGGCATACTCCCCATTAAAGTGTATGCACTTCAGCCATTTGCCTGGGAATTTCCGGATGTCTGTGGTGAATCATTCATTTAGTGTGTGGGGTGCACCGTCTATGGACAATATAGTCTGCAATTCCCCTGTTTCGTTCTGCAGCTCATCAAATGTTATGTGCCTGTTCGCCAAAATCAAACTCGACTGCATCCACATTTGCTGCTGTACGCGATGTTGAAGTCGTCCTGTGCTCATATCTTCGGCTGTAGTTTCCTGTAAATTGTTGAACTTTGGCCAATCAGCGGAACACAGTTCGCCTTGACGTTGCCTTGTCTCTGCACACCGACACGATACGACCTGAAACCCCTTCTCTCCACAAAAACGACACTGTCCATCGCTGACCGTGATAATCGCTTTCCATCTTGCTGTTTACTCTTGCACTGACGGCGACGGAAAGAACAACCGCCCATCTTAATCCTTTAACCAGCTGGTAGCGCCTTCTGTGTATTTCGCATATCTCAAGACCCCTGCTGTAGATTTCTCGGTGTTTTGCTGCGTCTGGAGTTCGTTTACGACGTGAGAGGGCTTGTGCCTATCATTTCTGTACGACCTAAATATGTAGAGATACTAATTGTCATTATACCGAATCCACTAATCATAATTCAACAATTACTGTATTACTAATCCTCTATTCTGTAATTAAAATATCCATAATTTCAATATGCTTCATGAAAACTAGTATCTGATTATTATGCTAGGGTTCCCATTCGCCCCGATTTTATGCTAATGTCTTTTTTAGCTCTATTGAAATAAATAAATATAATTAATTATTAATTTTATTATTGATTTTATTAATCTTCACTATGTCCCACTTTTTGGGAACTCTACATTATGCCCACCCGGTGTATTTTTTAATTAAATTTTATTTTATTAATTATTATTCAGTAAATTTTAATTGCCTTGAGGTATAAGTCTTATTTATATTGATTAAAATTAAAAAAAATTTGAGTTGAGGTAAAATTTGCAAACTACATTTCTCTATCTAGCATCGGTTTTGTACAACAAAATCTTGCAAGTATTCCAAGAAGAAGTTTAGCCGTGACGCAGAAGTAATTTTAAATTTGATAAATTAAATTTAGTAAAAGTTCCTAATAAACCACTAGTTCATTTTATTCCTTACAAATTTATAAGGCATGTTCAAATGAAAGTGATTCAAAAGGCACTGAGGCGGATTAAATTAAAGTATTAATATTTACCTTTGTTTATATGAAAGAAGAACATCTTATAGTCATTGTTAAGACGCGCAGTCCTAAAAAAATCTCCACTTGCCGCAATACAAGACTCCCACTGGGGCATCAATCGGCTAATACCATCCGCAAAAAAGTCTGTTTTCTGCTGCTCTCTGAACCATGCCCGAACAGCGTCCTTAACCTCCTCATCACTGGCGAATCGTCGACCTATCAGTGCCTTCTTTAAAGGACCAAACCGTGACCACCGAGAGAGAAGGCCTCTGCGATGAAACGTAAAACATTGTTACATCATCATAGATAGTGCATTGTTATTCGTATTTCAACCAATAATAAGCCCTGAATTAGCACTATCTACGATGATGTAACAATGTATTAAATTTCAATGCGGAGGCCTTCTCTCTCGGTGGTCATGACCAAACACATGAAAATCACATGGTAAGAGGTCCGGGTTATAAGGAGGGTGTGGCAGAATTTGCCACCGCATTTTGGTTATTGCTTCCTGCACCAGTCTCGCAACATGTGGCCTAGCATTGTCCTGGATGAGGATCACCCCATCACTGAGCTTACCAGGACGCTTGTTTTTCACAGCTTGACGCAAGTTCTACGGTGTCTTGATGTACGCGATAGCATTAATACGGGTTTTGGGTTCCATAAACTCCAAAAGCAGAGGACCCTCGGAATCAAAGAAACACGTAAGCATAACATTCATGGCCGAACTTTTCGACTTAAATTTTTTGGGCCGTGGTGATGATGGATGCTTCCACTGCATTGTGGATGCCTTCCCGGAGGGTTCCTAATAATGGCACCAGGTCTCTTCTACCCCGATAATCTTCATCAAAAACGCTTGTGGTCCCCCTCAAAAACGCTTCAGGTCCCCCTCACGACTTTAACGTTCCAGATGATCCAAACAGCAGCCCTTTGTGCTCTTCCGTGAGCGTTCGGGGTACCCACTGACAGCAGACCTTGCCACATCCCAGGCTTTTCACTACAGCATATGCGGAACCAATACTGACGTTGTGATCTTTCGCATGTGGCCGTATGCGACCTGTCCTCACGAATTGACTTATCCAGGTCTGTCTTCAATTGATCGGTGATGACCACGTTTGCTTGGCCCGGACGTGGTTTATCAGCCGTTTCCACACGACCATCATGGAACATTTTGGCCCAACGCACCACGGTTGCTTTCGAGACACATGCTTGTCCATAAACATTCAGCATCCGAGCATGTATGTCAAATGGTGGAATGTCCTCAGCTGTCAGAAACATTATCACCGCTCGTTGGTCAGTTTTGGACGGAATTTTAATAGGAGGGTCCATTGTAACACAAACGAAAAACGAACATAAGCCTAACGTAACTTCCCACAGCAGTGCATATCAGAACAAGCAGACGATACGTCAACAATCACCCGATTGCCTCGTGTCTGCGCACTCACGTGCTCGCGCGCTACCGCCCGAATCACTTTCATTTGAACATGCCTTATACATCTGCGTTCACGTTACAATACAAGTAATACATTTGCTTTATGATGCCTTGTACAAGCCGTAGCCGACGAAAAAGACAGGATCCGGCCAACACCACCTAACGAGAAGACCTGCTCACAGCGTCATCAAACTAAAGCCAGACAACCCAACTTTCATTGTTTACAACAAACGAAAAAATACTTTCGAGTACTAATATAATCTGTAAGCCCTCTGACGATGAAATTATTCGTCCGCTGTCATAGGGCAGTTAAATTGTTCAATACCGTGTGACGCCTTTTGATTTGATAAATCCCTACTGTTGTGCAAAATCCCGTTTTTTTTGAGGGGGGAGGGGTCACTGTTAAAGCACGTGCAATCGATTTGAAGGGGGTGCACGAAAAGCCTGAAAAGTTGATACACCCGAGATAAGACCTTGACGATGATATTGTCAAAAACAGAATTTGAAAAAGTTAATCTGTTTAAGAGTTATCGTGCAAACGGCGGACGGATAAACGTACAGACCAAGCGTGCATTTTTAGAAGTACAGTAGAGTACACTTATAAGAGAACCGGATAAAAGAGTAGTGCGGATTTAAGAGCAGTTTCTCATGTTCCCGAATATTTGCGGTCTATTTTCTATACTAAGGTAGTCCGGATATAAGAGGTCTGGATAAAAGAGTAATCCGCTTATAAGAGTGTTATTTTTTACCCAATTTCTCTTTTAGTCCTCATATAAGAGCTTTGACTAAGAACAGCTACCTGATTGGTTGCTGCAATCCGTTCTGAGATTGGTCACTACAGTCCGTAGAATGAATATACTCTTGATATAAAAGCACAATCGATTGTCGATGTGGATTGTCGCTTGTAAGGTTTCGAAGACCCAGTCATAACCTGGATGTCTGTTTCGACAACATAAGCAAGGCCATCTTCCCCAACTACTGGATCTTTTAGATCCTGTTGATTGGGCTCTCTAATCATAAATCTACAATCCGACTCTCGTCCCTGCCTTGTAGGGACTTCCTTTCTGGATGACTTAAGAGGTTCACCAGGCTTCTTTTCCAACTCAGTGTACATCATCTGGTTTACTTTTTGGGCGATCGTGCAAAGTGAGCTCGGCCAACGCCTCCTAAAGATAAGGCCTGAGCGCGAAAACGTCATACATTGTTACATCATCATCCGTAGATACGTTTAATCGCATTTCTATCAATAATAAGCCCTGAAATGCGATTAAACCTGTCTTTGGATGATGATATAACAATGTCTGACGTTTTCGCGCTCAGGCCTCATCTTTAAAAGGCGTTGGCTCAGCTCCTGGACCACTTGCGTCTTCCCACTTCACTGATCGATTGTCGATGTTGATTAAAGTTCCTCAAGTCGAATTGTAGAGAATGGCATCTAAAACAAGGAACACCTTACCTATGGAGAAAAAACTGGAAGTCCTTGAGGCACTGAAGACAAAATCAAAGAAACATGTACAAGTCGTTTATTTCAATTCTTTTTTGGATTAAGAGGTATAGTTACTTTGGTTGTTTACATAGATTCCATGGGATGTGATGATTTTGAGCCATCGTACAGTTGGTTAGAGCGTCTTAAAGCACCTTACAACCATTGAACCAAGGCATCATCGGAGCAACAAAGGCGCACTTCCGAACGAAGATTATGCGTAAAATGCTTCACCCATTAAGTGATGGCACATCAGCGGCCGCTTTTGTGATGTGGGTTGATTTATTGAAAGCGTCCGTTATACAGGGTGAATACAAAAGTCTAAACCCCCCTTTTATTTTTTGAACCGAAGCAGATATGTCAATTTTGATGAATCCAATGGATAGGAAGTTGTGGGTGGCCTATCCCATGGTGCACTTTTCATCATCCCAAATATGCAAATTAGGACACATTCAAAATTTATCTCAAAAACCGTAAGGGATAGAGAAAAAAACCCAATTGCAAACTTGTTCAGCATAAAAAGCAAACAAAACAAGAAAAAAATCATCCAAATCGGACCAACCAATCACCCACAAACAGTCACACTGCACAAGGAAAACTGAATGTTGATATTTCCACCATGTAAAGCATGCAAATCAAAAAATTAACATAAATTACCATACTCACATTTACTTTCATGCGGAAAAGCAAATAAAAGGCATGATTCAGCACACAGAAGACAATTCAGAAACAATTCCAGGATGGCAAGCTACACTGTTCCGGAAATGGTCAACATGATCTTCTGCTTGTGGGTGATTGGTTGGTCCGATTTGGATGATTTTTGTTTTGTTTTGTTTGTTTTTTTATGCTGAACAAGTTTGCAATCTCAAGTTCCCTTACGGCTTTTGAGATAAATTTTGAATGTGTCCTAATTTGCATATTTGGGATGATGAAAAGTGCACCATGGGATAGGCCAACCACAACTTCCTATTCATTGGATTCATCAAAATTGACATATCTGCTTCGGTTTAAAAAAATAAAAGGGGGTGTTCAGACTTTTGTATTCACCCTGTATATTTTAATTTTTTACAAACTAAAATAACAGATTTCTTCAATTCTTGATTTCAGTATGTATTGAACTATGGGAAATTGTCAGATGAAACATCTTAATAAACGATCTTAAAAATTCAAGTGTCTATTCTATTGTTTATGTGTGGTCCGGTTGTAAGAGCAGTCCGGATATAAGAGCGATTTTCTCTGTTCCCGAGGCGATTCTTATAAGCGGACTCTACTGTAGCTTTTACCTGAAGCTCCTAATACTATATTTCTCGAATGCTTTCCTGCATTACGTATGTTTTGCTTTCTCGTAGAAAGCAACCCCTGAAACATGAAAGAGGCTTTCTTGTCAAACACCTTTTTATATACACTACTGGTAAACAAAGTTCGTTGAAAATCGTCTCTTGAAGTATCCTTACAGCCAGTATTATTGTTGTCAGTAATATCATTTCTGTTTATCTTGTAAGCATTGTTGACATGGGCACGTGCACCTGACGATCGCTTTGTATTGGGTAGCGATTTACTGCAGCTTCCTGGCATTTTTATACAGCAACGCCAATTTAAGGAGCGCTAAATTGAAACAAACGTGACGTAGTCTTGAAGCAAACGAAACGACTCGAAAGGCCAATCCAAAGAATCAGCTGGGGTATTTGCTTAATAACAAGATGGCTGATAAAGCTTCTCGCATGTCTTCCTCAAACATGTTTTTTTTAAATACATGTATAACAAAAATACTCAAATTTTAATATAAGTTAGGGGGGGAAAATGCTACTGCTAATATAATGATCAACCTTTAAATAATTGATTATAACCTGATTTAATTGTCTTGATTTATTTCTCCTAATTTATCGGCATGCTTGCTGGGGTTGAAATAATTTTGTAAAATAAAATGCATGTAATATAAAATCCATTAGAATGAAAAAGGATTTTGAAAATAAAATTGTATTAGGAACGAATGCAAGAATTGATTATACACTTAAAAGAATTATTTTCACTTAATAGCTGTATATATTATAATAATATTTCTTTATGCTGAAATTCTAGATGATAAGGTGCGTCCCAAAAAGATATGAACACTAAGTAATTGTAGTTTACACAAGGATAGGGGAATTGTAGACACAAAAATTGAGTCAGAGATATTTTTCTCAGTTATTAAATGAAGATATTTATTACAAAATAGAAATGTCTTAACAGGCAAAAACTTTTTACTTGTAAAAATTTAATTGATATTAATTGTTAACTGTCCCATAATCTTATGAACACTAACAAAAAAAATTGTTCATCAAAATTTCTGTGATCTTGTTGGTAATCTATCATTTTGCCATGGATATTGATGACCTTAAATATTCTGTTTGGCATTGATGCAATAAATTTTTCACGCATTTCTGTAGTAATTTCCATCCATTTCTTCTTTATGGCTTGTTGCAAGTCGGTAGTATTTTAATATTGGTACCCATTCTCATACATATTCCTTACAAGAATTCTCCACATGTTCTCCATAGGATTGAGATCCGGGGAGAGTTCCGGCTAGTCCATTATAGGCACACCATTTGCCAAAAACTACTCCTTCGTAGATTTTGCCATATGGATGGTGGCTGGAAAAATATGAATATGAATATATTTTTCTTTCAATTCATCCAAAATGCTAACAGATAATCACCAAGCAATTTTGGTAGTCAATTTCATTCATGCGCGTATTAACAAATGCAATGCCAGTCTTTCCATGAAAGCTTAAATCAGCTCATGCCATAACTGATCTTCCTCGTTGTTGTCGCTTGTAATACTGGTCTTCCTCCAATTATTGCCGTACATCATACCGTGTATACTGCCAACCATCTGGACCACCTAGATTAATTTTTTCATCACTGAAATTGATTTATTTCCATTTGTCAGTCCATCCCATCTTCCCCTGGCCCACTCAACACGTTTATCCTTATGATATTGCGTTAAGTTTGGAGTACATTTGTTGTTTTTTTTATATTGAATGTAGGAACAGTTAGCTAGCACCCTTTCAACTGTTGATTTATTCACTTAGAGATTGGTTCTTGCTGCTATTGTTCTTAATTTAAGAGATGTTGCCAAAAATAGTACCTCTTTAATAATGAGGTACCATTTTTGGCAACATCTCTTACTATAAGGCATTTGGCAGTAGCTGTTAATTTTGATGGGCGACCAATACTTTTCTTTACTCCGTATTGTTCATGTAGACGTAGAAAATTAGCTATTACACCAGGTGATCGTTTACTTCTTGCAATTTCCCTTATAGAGTATCCTTTTCCATTGAGGGCTGTGATTTGCCCTTTTTCGCTATCTGTCAGAGGTTTTCCCTTCCCATTGCTAATATTTGCTACACAGGTTGGAATGAAATTGCCACCATTAGTAATTTGAAATTAGTGACGTTTATTGACATAAAAAACAAAGGTGTTCATATATTTATGGGACAGGGCAAATTTCAAGGATTTAGGTTTTTTCACATTTCTCAGCTTTTATTTCTTGGAGCAATTGTTTTTTTTGTGATGAATGCAATCCCATATGAATAAATTAATTACATTTTCTCAAATTTTGTATTTGCAATAATTCAGTTTTGGAATAAATGATACTTCCTTAGTGTTCATATCTTTTTGGGACGCACCTTAGTATAGGATCGGCAGCCATTTTGCTACTGTCTGATAGCTTGAAAACATTGTTTACTGTCTGACATCACATTTGCGTCACAGACAAAACGATCGCTTCTTCTAAACGCTCAATTGGTACCCAATACAACACACCCTTAAGCTCCTTCTTGGGATGTTTGCAAGATTTTAATATAAAACAAAAATAATCGTTTTTAGTTGCTTGTTCGTCATCGATAAGAAATTTTGTGAATGAATGGATTGTAACATTGAGTCGTCATAGTTTAAATTAAGCTCTTTTTGGATTGTTTTTATTCTTTTAATTGAATATACAGGAGATGATATATGCTCATATTCCTCTGCAGTTGGCAAGGTCTCCTAAATCTGTTTTAACGTATGCAAGTAATAATTTAAAACAAATGCTTCCTTTTTCTCTCTGTTACACAGTTTTGTTTTTATTAATGTATTTTGCCAACTTGATGGGGATAAAAAAAATTTTGAATTATGTTAGAGCACAAGCACACACCTGTCTCTATTTCTACTTTTCTCGTTCAAGACTTCTGCTAAGTTTTAAAATCAGTTTATTTTACGTGACTCGAATGAGTTGCCACTTTTATTCTTTTTAAAAGCATGTTGAGTAATGTCGCTTTTATAAGGAGCCCTCTTCTCGCCTTGAAAGCTTTTGTCGCTCCTTTTCCGAGACTTCATCCAACCTAGTGCTTTAAAACACCATCTCGAGCGTGACGCAGGTTGAGATTTATTTGTTTATTTATTTACTCCTTTTTACCTCCCTCAGTCTCTCTCTCGCTCTGTCTATGCCTCCCCCTTTTGTAATCTCGTCCTGCGTCGTTAATACCATTAGCAACCACCAAACGCTGTCGTATTCATCATCTTCCTCAGCTCATTATAGCTTCGACCCCCCCCCCCCCCCGACACACCCACACCTCTTCTTTTCCCTTGTCTCTTTGTGTAGGGGTGTGGGTAGGTGGGCGATCATCGTCCTCCGACGCTCTAATGAAACTCCTCCTATGATGAAGTGCTCGCTCTCTCTCGCGCGACGTCTTTTACTTCCACCGGATCCATCTTTTACGATTAAACTTTCATTCCGCTCCCAGTGAAGAACGGTAGCACCGACTTCTCCTCAGGAGACTCGAACCCCTTGCCTACCAGTTTAAAGAAACAGCGCGACAGACAAACGGGGAAGAGAAATGGATTTGGATAGATGTATATTTTTAAAACTTTTTCCTGTTTAAGCTGTCTGTGTTTCGGGAAAGGCACCAGGGTTTTGCTTTTGTCTGCGAGTCAAATTATCAACTTTAACCCGTATCTGCTTAGACAGGTTACATTTTTAAAGGTCTCCCGGGGATCGGGGGGGAAAGTTTAAATTTAGAGCAAAGTAATTTAAAAGTTCTTAAAGTTTATTTGAAAATGGATTGTTCTTGAATCTTTTGAAGAGCTCATCACCAACCGCAGTAGCGCCTTTTTAGGGTTAGCGGAGAATTTGGAAACTAAGAGAGACACGGAAGCCTCGACTTTATTATATCTCTGAATTATTTAATTAAACCTAATCGCGGCACGATCTGCTGCATGTACGTGGCTTACGAATAATTTAATGTAAATTATAAATTTTAAATAACATAAAATTACCATTCAGCGAATTGAAAGCAATAAGACCAGAACAGTCTGAACGAAAGTCGCTCTGAGTTTGAATAATAATTTTTAACAATAAATTCCAAATGATACTGATTATGCTCCTTCTTAGATGTAAATCTACATCAATTAAAATTAATTTTATGAAGAAACTTTATGATTAGAAACGACAGACTACAAATTTATATGCATTTAGCAGTTACAATTAAATTAGCATTTCGATTGACTACTACTAAATTCATGTATAAAATTTATTTTATTTCCTAATAAGTCTATATCGCTACATCGCTTAATTATTAATTTTCATTATCGTTAGATCGCCGACTTATTGATTAGTCTCGATAGAATTTTGTATATTGATTTCTCTAAAACATTTTAAAATCATTAAAGTTATTAAACAAATACATTATAGTACTTCTAGGCCCATCATTTTTAATTGTACGCATTAAAAGCCTTTATCTCTCTACGTGTTGTTAAAGACTTCATTGATGACGAGATGTTGAGTATTTTTAAGGGGAAAAATTCATTAAAAAGTATCTTCTGTTTCAAATTGTATATTGTGTGGTTCATCTTACTGTTAAATTGCATCCTAATCCTGTAAAAGTATCTTTTGCATTTACATTTAAAAGGAAGCATTTATCAAATATAACACTTTTTATACACATATATAAAATTTTGCTCAAAAACTATTATCACGTATGAAGAATAATCTTGGAATCAATCTACATTCATCTTTACATTCTTCTTATCGTGGAATTGTACTGACATTACCTTTCCAACAAATAAATTATAAAAGGGGATAACAAAATTATAATATTTACGTCTACATGTTAAAAGACGACATAATTAGTAAAGTTTTTCGAGCGAAATCTTGCTGTTGATCTGACTTGTTGAATATTCAATATTCAACGAGGCCCGATCATGTTATAAGGCTCCATCTAAATTTTGGCTCCTCTTCTATTTTTTAATAAAAAAAAAAAATAAAACAAGGAATTTCATTTTCAGAACTTTATTTTATTTATTTATTTATTTATGATAGCATTTCGAAGGGAAAGACAAACAATAAAAATCAAAGAATGCGAAAAAAAAGGGGGGAACCACATGAAACCTGTACTTCACAGTTTCACACCAAATTGAAATATGTTACTCATCTATAGTTGCCGCCACATAAGTTGAACGACAGGATGACGTCATTTCTAACGGGAATTAAATCGCTTAGCTATCCATGAAACATGCGCTTTCGTTTTCGAAGCATTGTTTTCGCATTTATATGTAGTTTCTATTTTCGTTTTTTCTTTTAAATAGATAAATGAAATTAATAAATTAAATTAATAAATTAAAAAATGACACAGAATAGTCGATTCGAATGCAATTTGTTTTATATAATCACTTTTAATAGGCTTTCCAAGCTTCAACGATATCTCCACCATTACTATAATAGAACAAGTGCATCATGGGTAAAATCCAGGCAAAGCATATTGATGAGATGACTTACTGCGCTTGTCAAAAAGATCGTTCAACTAACGTGGCGGCTGCTATAAAGCTACTATTGATGCTTGCAAAATAAGAAATTGCAAAAATTTTGTTTCTTTCAAAATAAATCCCGAAAACGAAAAAAATTGAGCGCACATAGCCATGAGTAATGAATTTTAAAGGGGTGGTTGTCAAAGAACCCATCACTGCGACTTCAGGTCTATTGTACTATCCCCAATGATGATGAAAGAACGATTGCACATAGCCATATAAAGACTCCATTGCTACGCCGTACTTAAAGCGGTGTGTGTATTAAAGCCTTTGACGGAACTTCTTTTCTTCAACACTCACTTTATATGAAGCAAAGGAACAACTTCCTACGACAGATGAGACAAATGAATGGATTTTGAATTTTCTAAACAAACTTTTTTTAAAAAAATATATTATTAAAATTAGCTAATTGCCATCCAGTAAAAAAAAACCTGTATAGTAATTAATAACCATTTCCTTAATTTGTTATTTTATTTTATAAATTAATTTGGTGATCTTCGTAATTTTCCGAGGCTGATGTATCGCGGTGCTTTATAATTTTAAATAAAATAAATATTCATGGATGCTTACCTTATCCTGTAAATTATTTCAAGACGAATAATTTACAGCAAAGTTAAGGTTTTGTGCTTAATAACACTGCTGTAACTGCAATCCTTTGGCGACCGCCGTTAACAATTTCGCTTCTACTTTGCCTCCATGTTTTTTCCTCACTTCCGCTACCATCACCGCTTAATGCCTTCGCTTCCAAGATATGCTTGCGCGGAAACAAAGAGTTCTCTGTACAAGTTCAGATAGTTCCCTTGTAACTAAAAATTGACAAGATAAATAAAAAAAATGACAGCCAAGGCATAAAAATCAGCAAAACGACATTATGAAAACTGAGTTCAGTATTTAAAAAATGTTGCTTTAAAATCCGATTATAGTTAAAATGACTACAAGAACTTATATAAAATATGTAAGTTAGGGGGTAATTGTCCCAAAGAAGAATAACACTACATAAGGAACGTGTTTGAGACAAAAGATGAGGAGTTTCGAGCTGAAATAAATGAATTGGACGGTTTTCACTATCAAAACGAAACCAGTCCTTGATAAAGGCAGGATGATCAACACTCTTGAAAGCGTTGGCAATTTCGGTTAAGTTAAAACTACGTTGCGAATGTATTAATTTTTTTTTTTGAAAATTTTGAAATACGTTATTATCTTGTAACGAATATACAACACATCTGATATAATTTATCTTTTAAGCATTGCAAAAGCTTCTAGAGCCAAAACAAAGAAAAACATTCACGAATTTTATGAAAAACAAAATGAACTTTTAACTATTATTTTGCGATACTTCTTTAAAACCATTTATTACTTGAAGTCCTTTCCTATATTTAGTGGGACCACAAAACCGGAATGCTCTGGATTCGCGCAGCACATCATCAAGACTGGCCACGCCGCAATACCGAATAACTATAGGATCCTGATCCATGTCAGTGATTATAGGTTTCTAAATTTTCTTGAATCACTAGAGATTGCCAAAAAACGTTCTGACGAACTCCTAAACTCAGATCGAGGTCCCATGGATCTCTCTGATTGGTCTAGTTTCGTTGATGTTATTAAATAATTGACGTTTTCTATGTAATTTCTGTTATTGGCTACTTAGATTCCTCTGTAATTTCTCCTATTGGCTTGTATTCTATATAAATAGTCGTTGTTAATGTATTGTCAATTCAGTCATGCTGAAAGAAGGCCGCGTAGCGACGCATGTTTATTAAATTTCTTTGCGGAAAAGCGGTTGGTTTATGTCTCCTATTGATTGAAGCGGTTTCATGATTTTATTGTAGGTGTATTATTTAACATATCATCACGAAATTTTACAAATATATAGAGCAATTCACTAAGTTTTTTTCTTTTTTTTTTTTTTTGAAAAATGCCCGGCAGACCTATCTTTCCGCTAACGGTTACAGTCGCAAAATTGATAGATGGCACGTGTCGGAAATGATGATCAAAGAAGCTGCCATAGCTTCCACACATCCTTGACTTAACCCCTTGTGACTTCCTTTTATGGGGGTATTTGAAGAACTTAGTGTTTGTACTGGTATTACCGGCTGATCTGCCATTACCTGGCTTGTATCACCCATCGATCTTTCGCCCATAATTGACAGAAACATGCTTCATTGAATATGGGATGAACTCGATTGCCGATTTTATATATGCAGAGTCACTAACGGGGCACATCGAGCACCTGCAAGACGGCAAAAAACCTTGGCGAGTTGCTCTATGTACTTATTAAATTTCATGATGATATATTAAATAATACACCTACAATAATACCATTTCAATCATTTGTGTACATTATAGAACAGACCTCAATCAATATAATAAATTAACAAATATATTGAGCCAACTACAAAAACTTTTTAATTTTTGAGGTATTCTCTATCTGAATTTAAGTGAAGAAGTTGATAGTTCGTCTATTATGCGAAAGTCTCAACTTCTATTTTTTAGATAATTTCAACGTTGTAATATTTTGGCATATCAGCTATTCAAAATTCATCCTTTGAAGACTTGAACTGAGATTTCTAATTTGAAGGACTCTTCTGTTATAATCAGGCGAAATTATTAAATTTTATTCTTAAATTTATTTTTCAGCTTCAGTGTTATTAGAAATTTTTCAATTAACCATTAAAATTAACCATTAATTGACCTCGTACAATAAAAAATATTATTGGCTTATAACCATTTAAATTTAAATCCACAGATTTCTGACATTTTTATTAATTAATAGTTATTTATTAAATAATAAAATTTTATAGTCGAGGTTCAATATTTTTATTAATATATTGTTTTGGTTGAGGTCGATTGTATTCTTCGTATATTAATTATTTTAATGTTTCAGAAAGTTGCATTTCTGTATATCCTAAAGTATTGAGCACAGGGGAGTTTGCTAACAGGAAGAATCATGACATTGATTGTAGGTAATTTACATTGTTATATGCCTTTACGATATAATAAGGTATGTCTGAAGATACATAAACAATTATTATAAAAGGTTATAAAAACAACTTGTTCCCCCAACTACTTTTAAGTTGCGATTACTTTTTGCCAACAACTTGTCTGTAGAAGTTGGCTTCTTCATTTCGAAAGTTTTGCTGTTCTTGGCGTAACGGTGAAGCGAATAGGAAGGAAGGAAGGAAGACGCTCCGAGTTAATCTTGTAATGAAGACGAAGGGAATAGGAGGAGGCGAAGGGGGGGGGGGGGGTGCTCTTGTGGCGGTGGCTCGCGGATGGATTTCCCGGCTTTAACTTTGGTCGAGTGGAAAGGGGGTCGTTATTAAAGGGTGTTATCGGCAAAGCAAAGTCCCCGCGCTTGGCAAACTGAAGGCGTTGTAAACAATAAGGGATTTTAATAAAAGAAGAAAACTGTTCCGGTTGTAAATTTTTTTTTATTCTTCCTCCTCTTATAATGGGATGTTATTCGGTTGTTTGATTGTGAAAGGAGGCGAGGTTCGTCGTCGTCTGGTGATGGATGAGGATATGACGGGGATTGGAAGAGATCTCTTTCACCCTTTTGGTGTCGTTGGCGATCCATCGGAACGGAAATGGGGTAAGGGGGTGGGGAGATGAGGAAGAGGAGAAGGAATAGACGACATAGCGGTGAGCTTGAGAGGAAAGGGTTAGAGGCGGGTTAAAGGGCAAGTGTCCCACTGTTTGCACACGAGAGATGGCCAGAAATCTGTTGTGGAGTCAATGAGAAAGAAAGGGAGGGAGTGCCGTCTGCACAATTCCCACAAGTTAATGGCAGACCGAACAAACAACAACATCAACAAAGAAAAAGGATAAAAAAAAGTCGACAATGGGAACCTCGAGCACGATTTAGTGGCGTGTAATTTTAACCGTTTACAGCGAAAACGAAGGAGGGAGATGGAGAATGGGGGGGGGGGGTGAGGGAAAAATTAAACGAACACGAGAAGAAGGCCCAAACAATGAGAGTGAAATTGATTCACATTCATAAGCGGATGTTCCGCTCGGATTGTACGCACAGGGAGGAAAGCGCTTGCATGCATATTAGAAAGAAAATAGAATGGGATTGGGGGAAAAGGCCTGTTTTAATTTAAGGGTATATAAAAAAAAAAGATATGAAAATGTTTTGTTTGATATTGAAATGAAGCCTCGGTTTATCGGGGCAATTGATGGCGGGGAAGGTTGAGGCAGGGAAAGTATTAATTTCCATCCCTCGTTGGCTTTGGGGTTGGTTTTTAGGAGGTGTATTGTTATGCAGATTTTTTGAAATCGATCTCCCTTTTGCAGGAGATGGAGGTAGTAGAACAATAAACAAAGCATTTTGTGGGTATTATGGAGAGACGAAGGGGATGAGGAGAGGTTGGAGGTTCAAAGAAGTGACATCTCAAAAGAGGAGGTGGGAAATGTTTCCCTTTTCTTCCCCTACCCTGTCTTCATTTCCCCTTTGCTATTAAAAGCGCGGCTTGTAAAATTCATTTGACGTTATTAAAGCTGTGTTTTTCCTCTTTTGTGCGATTGTTTTGTTGTTGAAAGCAAGTATGTATCACTAATCATTAAACTGGTGTGATCGTCGTTTCCTTTAGGGTAAATTGATCAGTTTTTTCCTAAGTAACTTTTATCTTAAGCGAGAAGCTCTGCCTCTTCAAGCCCATGTATCGATTCGTGTTCTCTTTAAATATCTTGCTTTAATATTGAAATAAGATTATAATCAAATTTACTACTTTCGTAACAAAGTGTTTCATCCTATTAAGTGCAATTTGTAATTCATATTTAATTTGATTGAGCATTTTAAAGTACGTATTTTGAATGGATCATTGATCTTAATTTGGTAATTTGGTATCTCCAAAATGATATGTATTGTTTCATTTTAAGTCATGTTTTAAAAGTTCACAATATTCGAATAAGTTTTGTAATACGTATTAATTAAAATTTATAATTATATTCCTCTTATATCCTTTAAAGGTGCCGTGCCAATCAATGTGTGGGTAAGGTATTAAATTAACTGTAATGTATATGACTTTTTGTTTTGTTTTTAAATAAGAAGACCGCATAGTCTAGGGAAGAAAGAGATTATAAAAAAAGATCAAATGCAATATTCTGGTTAAAAAAAATCATCATTTTCAAGAATGTTTGCATTTTTGATAAAACATAGCAGACAGATGAAAGGCATTTTTAAATGAAATCAAAAGAGATTAAAAATGAATTTTCTTTTCCTCTATGTGTTCTTCCTTCTCCTTAATCACATTTATTTATTTCCTTTCATACATGAGTATATTAGGAAAATGCTTAGAGACTCAAATCAAAATGAATACTTTGTTTAAAGGTTCCTACCTCGAGACTATTTCCAGGAAAGCTCCGCTCTTCTCTGTACTGTGAGGAAGAGCTATATAAGAATTGCTTGATAATAACTATTATCCATTTGGTGTTGATACAAACTACATAAAATTGTTTCTAAATTAATTTAGTGACAGATTTATGTTTATTTATGATCATCTTCTTTGAGTAAAGTTTCTTACCTTCAAATAGGGGAGTTATGCAAGGTTCTGCACTGTTTACTTCATTGCTTTCCATATTTACAAAAAGACATTTCAAAATGTATCTTGTTTTTCCTATTCCTATCAATATCCTGCATTAATGATAATATTCTTTCCCGTCTATCGAAAGTTCCAATATTCTGAAACTATACAAATTTACTGCTATAATGATATATCGAAAGACGAATAAAACTTAAATATCCTTAAAACTGTTAAACAATCTAGTTCCGAGATCAAATCTATAGAAATATTGGAAGTCTACCTCTAAACATTGGTCATTCACATACAAATCCCATTAACGGATTAAGATTTTTTCTTTTACATGTAACCAAGAAGAAAAATTTTATCTCATAAAAATTCTTATTATTATATGCTCTCATGCAATTGCATTTTGGCTCAACTCTGCCAAATATATAATTATGATAAGCAACCTATAACAGTTTGATTTGTATTATTATTATTATTATTATTATTATTATTATTATTATTATTTATTTATTTATTTATTTATTTATTTATTTATTTATTTATAATATAATGTTTCATAATTATTGGCCTTTCCTGACAATAAAAAAAAGGAAATGAAAAACCAACAGCAACAACAGCTGAAGAAATCCATTTTATTCAAAAAAATATCTACATATCAGCAGCCATACATTGTGACCCACTTGATTTCAGTGTGAACATGTCACAGTGGCAGAAGAGCTGGTATCATAATGGTCTAAGAAATCATGAAGTGATTAAAAATGAAAAAACGTGTGATAGTCTCATGGGGCCAAGTTTGGTGAATCCTCATACTTCAAGGCGTTGACTTTCTGCATGCTTCAATAGTTATTATTATTATTATTATTATACCCTTATATTAACTCGCTCTTGGATCTTGTGAGATGGTACGGAACCTTTCAGTCGAATTTTGAAGCACTTCCACTTTTCCATTCGCTCTTAAATTTTACACACAGGTTTGTTCCTGGTGACAAGACATTTTAGCAATTTTTTCTTTCCAATTTCGGGCTTTTTCCCGATAAAAAAATTTATCTTGCATGTCTACGGAGTTTTATTTGCGTAGAGCAGTTTGTGACGTCAGAATTTGTTTTTGCCAAAAAGATTGTTTCTTCTAAGTGATAAAACTTAAAATTTCATTTTTGTCCTTTTTCCGAAATTTGGAGAGACTCTGTCTGCATGAAATGAATCTCCTCTAAGAACTTTCTCACTAATGGACTAAATGCAAAGTCGACTAGAGTGTCTGTATTGTTTAGAAAGTTTCAAGCTATGAATGTATAATTTAATGAACATAATTTAGTATGTACTTTTTGAGAACCTCAAGAGCCTGTGGACATTCATTAAGAAGTCCGTTTGTTCTTGCAACTTAATTAGGCCAACAGCGTCGTAACTAATAGTTTATTCGCGACAAAAAAACTTAACTCTAAAGCATGCAAGTACGCAAATAAATTTAAAACGAAAAAAAAAAGTTTAAACTTTCTGAGCTTTTTCACACTTCGTTTTAAATTATTCACAAGGGTAAGAGGTAATGTAACCTACCCCATGTTCCTGTATATTAGCTCCGTTTTGCGGTTTCTCTAAATTCTCCCTCTTTTTTCCCCCCTAAATGCAATTCTCTTCACCAATCTCTCCCTTCACTACAGGTAGGTGAGAGAGTCTAAACATTTATGAGGTATTTATTATTCGCGCACTCATTTTTACCCTTACGACTCCTCTGTCCCTGGAGTAAAATAGGGGAAAAAAGGGAAAAGGGGGTAGGAATACGGGAAGGAATGGGTTTGTTATTCTTTAATGGCATACATCCACCATATATTGATCGGATGTGACGTCACTCGCCAGCTCTCCGCGATTCTCTTGGCTCTTCCCTCGGTCGGGTTCGTCTTAGTCGGTAATGAGCAGGTATGTCGTAGTAGCAATTACTGATCGAATTTGTCTGTATTCTCATCCCTTGGCAGGACATATAATCTCCACGAGGCCATTATTTATTACTTTTGCTTTGTGTTTTCATTGAAATAAGCCACAAAACTGGTGCTTTAATGAAGGGGATGGAATAGGGGATCCCCTGGAGATATGATGAACGCAAACCAGATAGGAGGAGACAAGGCAGTTGTTATTGAATTTTGTTATGTCTTCTAGTAATTATATTAGTAAATATCCTGGCTTATGTTTATTGTATGCAAATAAAATGAATATGGATAGAAGAAATCCAAACCTAACCTAACCTCGCACAGAAATCTTTGAAATGTTTCCATTTATACGTGGAGTATAGAAAGCCCCAAATGGGAAAGAAATGTAAAATTACGTGTAACGCTATTGGATCTGTTAGAAATGTGATACGATGTCGATCATAATATCACTAATATTTGATGCCATTTAACCAATCTTTCACCAAACGTGTTTAATAATCAATGCAGGTAAACGACACGTTTCCGCCGTAATGACACGTTTCAGCGATTAGCCATGTTGTGCATTAAAAATTTCCAATGCTAAAACCGTATGCAGATAACTCGAAAATCGAACTCAAAATGGCTGTTAATTAATTAAAGAAGAAAGTTTATTTGCCATTTTGATAAAGCAAAAAAGTTTATACATTTTAGATATATAATATTGGAATAAAAATTATCGGATGTCATTATAATATGGTAGCTTGTATTCTCATAAGAAGCAAAAGATCTCTTAAAATCTACTACTAATTTAAGAAAATTAAAATTCTATTTTTTATAAATCTATCTGCTTTACGACAAAACATAAGCGATCCTCTTCAAATGTAGAAGTGTTAAGTGTGATGATGGAAATACATCTCGGAAAGTTAAAGTATCACTTCTCCAGGATCCACCGTCTGCAAAAAAACGAGTTAATTTTTGCTCGTGGCAAAAAGCTATTAATCATTTTGTTTGAAGAATCTCTTTTTGGACTTGATGATATTCCCACACACATAAATCGTATGGTTTTTTATCCTGCAAAATTCTTTGGAAATTTGCCATAAAGATTGTTCACAGATTCTCTTTTCGCTCGATCTAGTCGATACTTAAGGCAGGGCATCTACTTAACGGTAGACAATCTGTGATTGAGTTGTGTGTAAGAGACTAAAGAAGCCTGAGCGAAAGAAATGTTAGAATGTAAAATTAAGTTTTTGTTTCTCTCTCTCTCTCTCTCATTATCTTTATTCTATATCTTCAAAAATTTTGAAAATATAATTAAATATTCTCTATGTTATATGCAACGTTTCTAGTGATAGCTTTATATAAGGATATGCCTTAAGCATATTTACGAGCCACAGTTGACGATACGAATGTTGGAACTTTAATGTGTATCTATTGCGCAACGGTTTAAAAGTGAAATATTTTGCCCATAAGATGCAGAACAGTTTCGATCTTCCGCCACCTTTTGTTGATAATGGTCTCACCCGATCCATTGTGGTATATGCTCAGTATGGTTGAAAACGGAATAGCTTTGATGGTCTTCCGATTGTTTTCCTGAGATAAGAAATCTTATGGCGTTATATCATGTGTGGTCCACTAAATCAGCACTATTTTGCCTCTCTAAATTTCTGAACGAAACGGTGTGTTGTTGAGTTATTCGGCACATCTCGGGATGCAACCTGTTTTACGGAATATCGTCTGAATACTTATTATTATTCTTCAAATAATAGTCCATAATGAACACATTTTGTTGTACACTGAACTCTACGTTGAATTATGTCACGAGATTTTGTCCTCGCTAACAACACCCTGCATAAAATTATGTTTGCAGCGCGAATTTCAAAATGATATCTTTATATTTATAGGAGATATAACCGAAAATATGATTTGCAAGCTTTTATAATCGTCCTGTTTTTTTGAAGATATCTAGTACTCTTGGCTAAAAATTCAACTTTCGAGAGGACATACAGCAAAACAGTGCTGAGCTGAACTTGTACTAGCTTGCGGTGCAGATGCATAACCTACAGCATGAGAGATTCATAATTTTAAGAAAATTGTCTTAAGACGATTCTGATAATGTCGATTATTTCGCTCCATGAATTTAACGGAGTAATCATGTTTTTCGAGTCCTTTTTTCTGTTTTTTCCATTTACAAGACCAACAGCTATTCTTATTGCCCATGTATACGAGTAAAAAGTTTTAATACTGTTTTAACAGCTGGAATATGTATCTGATGAAAAAGTTTCGTGACCAATCACAATTTTAGAAATATGCTAGCGAATGTTTTAAATTATAGCGAAGTATAGAAAAGCCATCAAATCATCATTTAGCTGGACTGAGATAGATTATAATAAGCTTTGCTCTTTTCACCCCCCCATAGACAATGTGTATCTTTAATACTGGGCAAGTTCAATGGACTTAAATGTTCAGTTGATCTATGCTCTCACGCAATAAGTTGTTGGCCGGAAGATAAATGAGTGATGGCGATAAAAGATTCATTCTTAATGAGCTTAGACTGTTGATGGATACACGTGTACAAATCTTTTGGATTTTTTTAGCGTACTCTTTGATAACATCAGCCATATATGCGTTGCAATGGATAGAGAGATAGAGAGAACGGTATTTTCATTTTCAGGCATCGAGAATGAAAGTTGAAATCCCCGCTGGAATTTTGAGGTATAACAAGAAAACTCTATCCCATTTCTCTTTCTAATTTTTCATTTTATTCACAAAATAAAGGGAGAAGGGTTCTTTTATTTTCCATCTTTCTCTCTCTCTCTCTCTCTCTCTCTCTCTCTCTTCATCTTTTTCAGTTTTTTTTCTTTCCCATTTTATTATTCATTCGAGCAACGCTTCGCTGAGTTTTCGGGAAAATTCGATTTGCATAGGAGTTGTGAACAATGGGAGACTGACGAGATTGAAAAACAAGAAATTATGAGAAGAGAGAGAGAGAGAGAGAGAGAGAGAGAGAGAGAGGTGAAGACGGGGATTGTGTTGTGGGGAGGAGGCAATAACCTCTCCCTTCTCGGCAGTCTTCCATCCATTCTTTCCTTCCTTCCTTGTCTCTGTGGGAATAGGTCGACGGGCGGTAGGGTAGAAGAGCGTATGAGTTTACGAAACTCTAAATGGGAAGAAGAGGGCGCTCCCTTACTCCTCCCACTAGGAGGTTGTTTAAGTACGGGCGGATCAGGTGGTGAATCCTCGGAACAATTTTGATTGGTTGCAATTGTTTTTCGAGTAGAGTGGGCCGATCGTGTTGCTATCGGATAAAAAAAAAAGCAGTAAAGGAATTCTTGTCATGGTGAACGCATTCATGAGATCATTTCTCTCCCTTTCTCTAGTCTCTGCTCGCCACTATCGTGTTGGATTGTTAGGCATTTGCTTGTCGCACGAGTTGTTTTATGCTCTTAAAACATTTCCATATTTTTTACACTTTTATATGGAGAGAGAGCTTCATTTAATATTAATGTGAATCATTACTATATGGGAGAAAGGTTATCCTATGTTCAAATATCTAAACGGTCTTTAATACAATCGCTTAATCAAGTGCTTGCTATTTTAATATTATTTTATGCTTTTCAGTAAAAAAAGGTAATTTTTAACATATTAAGTGTAGGGCAATCAGAAAATAAAATCGAAAAATGAAGTCTCTCCTTGCTAAAGAAACTCAATAAAACAAGAAACAATAGGGACAAACTTCAGGGGGTGATACCTCACAAGAAAAATAACAAAAAAGTTTATACCAACAAACGTCCAAAAATGGAAATGGCAATAATTGTATGCACGACATAATGCCCCCATAACAATGCAGACCGTGTGGGTTTTTTCCTGTTGCAGAGTTACTTTTGAGTGAACGTCATGCAGCAGAGGTAAATTTTCCGGTATTCTTATCAAGAACAAGCGGAGATGGTCTTCACATAAGAGAACACTTGGGAATGGTCGAGACGCCGCACGGATTTACCAAGAAAAGTACCCCGACAAACAGCACCACCCAAATCACAAAATCCATGTTATTACTGTAGCAATCCAGGGTGCGACGTGTGAACTCTTGCATTGCATCCCACGGAGGTCACTTCGAACATCTTTTGTGACGTTGACACAATTACTGCCACAGTAATATCAAGTTCTCTACTGATTGCTCTATTACAGACAAACCCTCCATTTCCGGACATACGTTCATATGAGATTGTTTGTCCCTGTTGTTTTAGTTCACCTTGTATTTATACGGTCTTATTATATTCTTCGTCTAAGAACCAATAATATAAACAAGAAGGAACTGTGACATAGAATTACCTGAAAAGGAAGATAATCCCAAAGACACCCACGATATGAAACGCCACAACGTTTTTAATAGCCAAATACCACATGATTTTAAAATTACAAAATGTGAGTACATGAGCCAGAGCGTGTAGGTGGCGCTAACATTGACCATATCGCAGAGCTATGTAGCACTTGAATAAGAAGACTACTAGCTATGATAATTCTCCAACAGAATCGTGCGCGGACACATTGGGCCTTATCTGTACGTGCATTCGTAAATTCAACTTTTCCCATTCGATGGTTTGGAAGGGTTGGTCTTCCACGTTCTCCAGATTTTTTCCTGTGGGATATGTTAAGTGTTTTCTACAAAAATCTGTGTACGTTGCACGTGAGAATAACGGATGCGATAATGTCGGTAACAGGATAACATGCTAGCGAATACTTGGCATTGAGAAATTGAATTTAATGTGGATGCTTCCGAGCAACGAAAGAAGCACATGTTGAGGTTTATTAAGGATATGAAAAAAATTTCTGAGATGCAGAAGGTAATACAAGAAACTATATGTATCTATCTAACATAGTGTTTTATTAAAATTCTGATCATTCTGTATTTTAACAAATTCTTTCGTTTTCTTATTTGTAAGACGATTGTGCATATGGAAGCTAAACAAAAGCAAAATTTTCGGAAGTGTACCTTCTTTATCCTGGAGAGCGACTCTCCTATTCCTTTTTCAAAGATTCTCGCAAGTGTATTTCGACACATTTCAGAAAATTCGAATTTATATATGGTGTCTGAATACTTTCGTGCACTTTTTACTTAGCAGCATTGTCATCCATGGTGAATGGCTCGACACTATTATAGAAAAAAATTTTGTTCTCTTCAACGAAAGCTCAGCCCCAAAAACGCAGGCAGTCACGCAATACTATATAAACAATGTAACGTTCATTATTATTTAATAGAAAAATCTGTCATTTGACAAGCTCAAAATCGGTTTATACGTGAATTTTCTTTAGAATTGTCGTTAACTGTTTTAGCAAACGATCAGCCTTTTTCATTCACGTAACCAAGTTTGATTTATTTAGATTATACAGGGAGTCCATAAAAAATTGTATACAATAACAATATTTAATAACGTTTGAACATAATAGCAAAATCATCTACAGCTTTCAGCATGTTACGAAGAAACGCCAAACATTTTAACTGATTTATCCGTTTATTACAGAAACAGCTCATAGGAGGCGCTGGATCGACAGAAAAAAAATGGCGTCTACCATAGAGAAAGCGCATTGCCGAAACAAAATCGTCGATCAAAGGAGATGCAGGTTAACTTACAGTAGACAATCAAAATAGTCAAAACGGTATCCAAAAAGTTTTTCAGACATTAATCGACCTTTTACCTGGTGGTTGTTTACCGTGAACAGTAATGAGCGATTTTGTTTCGGCAAGCGCTTTCTCTGTGGTAGACGCCATTGCCTCCTGTGAACAATTTCTACCATAAACGAAAATATCGGTTAAAACTTGAGTTTCATTGTAACATGCTGAAAACGATTCATGAGTATGCTGTCGAATTCAAAAACTACTAAATGGTGTTATGGTACAAATCTGTTAAAGACACCCTGTATTTCGAGAAGTAGAGGGGCGTGCTATTTTAGAGTAATTAAACGGTTTATATTAAAATTAATTTATGCTCATTCTTGATGAATATTTGGGCAATTTTTCCATTAGGAATACTAATTGCTAAATGGTTAGAGCAAAAGTGGCATTGGAGGACTCTGGTCATTTCATGAACTACCATTTTTTCAGGTAAAGAAAATATTCAGATACTATTATAAATTCGAAATTTAACCGTACGGGTATATAAGATGGAAACATAAGAGTAAATTGTTGTTATGCTTCCATTCATTTCCTTTTAATTTAAAACCTCAAATTTTACTGATCAAATAAGCAGTGTTGAAATTGAAGTCGCTTTTGTATATCAATCATCATCCTTTAGTGAATAATGTAGCCATAATTGCATATATTGGGCATACACCGGGTTTCATTTCCATATACAAATGATATTGATCAGTATTTTGAGCTCAGACCTTAAATGTTGTTTCGGAATCCCATGAAACTTACATTCAAGTTACTTTAAAGAAATAGTCGTTTGAGAATTAATATTGTTTTTGACTTTAAATTTTGAATAATGAAAGTGTGCTTTGTAAATCGTTAAAAAATAAAATCGAAAAATGTATTCCTTCAAGCTGTTTGAATGAAGTTTCGCACTCAAAAATTCCATTCAAAATCAATATGGAGCAGAGAGCCTCGTTGTCACGGTTTTCCCCGTCAGCGTTGTTATTATTACTCACAACAGTGTTAGTCATTGGTTCTCCTAGAAGATGATTCCGACGATTGATCGATTGCTTCCCGTGGGTTTTTTTTTTTCTTTTTTGGCTATATAAATCTACAGTAAAGGGGTACATTGCATGAGCTAGATGTAAAACCCGTTTTTGAAAAACATTGCCCTTTTTATTTGCTTTGATTTAAGATGGACAGGCTGTTAATAAATCTGCGATCTCCTTCTGGCACACTTTGCTAAAACTTTTAGTTTTGTGTTTGCTTTGGAAGTTCGTGGGGGAGAGAGAAAGAGCGTGAGCAACCACTAAGAAGAAGAGATGGGTCGATGCAATTTCTGCCGGCAAATCCAATAAAGTCGGAAGGAAGATGGATAGATAGACGGGGTGGACGAATGAGCGAGAGCGAGCTAATTGCGTCTCGAGTTAAAAGCGTAATCAAAGAGAGGATCCGTCCGATTCATCTGCACACGCTCCTTGTCGTCAGATTTAATCGAATCGATACTTGCCTCCGAGGTCTTCGTCCCGTATTTGTTGACTGAAAGCAAGATAAAGAGAGAGAGAGGGAGAGAAGGAAAATAAATACTTTTTTCTTCTCTCCTTATAATAGTAGTAGTAGCTACTGTTGTCGCATTGGCGTGCGATTTCATCTTTGACGCAAATCCCCTTTAATACGAGTCACACATACCCTCTCTCTCTTGTTGGTGGCGGTAAATAATGAGATGGAAAGCTCTCATTTGCAGTATTATCAGTGATTAATTACCGCTGGTCAATTACTCCTCCCCCTCCCCCTTTATCGTGAATGAATCTTATTGATCCTTGTTGCAATTGTTAATTAATCCGAACGACCGACGGAGGGTCCGGCGAAATGCACAAAAGAAAGATCGCACATAAAAGTTTTGCTGGATCTGATGAACTTGTCATAGGAGTAGACATTAATGAGATTGGAAATTTTATCGTCACCAATAAACCGACGTCCATCACAAGCTTTTGATTGTTTTGATACATCGATGGTGCCTTTTGCCAATTACTTGACACGGATTTATACGAGGGAGAAGGGCAAGAGACAGAGAGAATAGAACACTCTTTGGATAGGCTGGACTTTATGAGTTATTGGAAGAAATGTTTGTTTTGGTTGTATGGCATAATCGAGCTTCATGTTGTTAATATACGAGGGTTGGGGCATAAGTCATGGCATATATCGAGCTTCATGGTATTTTTTTTCTTGTAGATATGTGAACGGATCACAAACGTATATGTGTCGTGTGGAAGTTCTGCAGGCATAGTGTGTATGCAGAACAACAGATGGCTCTGTGATAGCTGGTAGTAGCGCAGCGAGGGCTGTGAAATCAGTCAGTTGGTGAGTGTCGTGCGAGATGGAAGTAACCCGTGTTGAGCAGCGCGCTTACATCAAAATAGCCGTTCTCCGAGGGCGAAATGCGATGGAATGTCAGAGTGAATTAGTGGAAGCCCTTGGGACTTTGATCTCATTCGCAATGTTAAGGAACCACTACGTGGTAGGCGGTTTGCAACACGAGAGGACATTGCTAATGCTGTGCGCCAACAGATGACCCGATTCGCACATGGTGCGGCAAATGCTGAGGCTGATGGTATTCAGCGCCTCCCAAATCGTTGGCAGCGTGTGGTGACAGTAGCAGGGGACTACTTTGAGGGTCTTTAGGCCCAGGTTTGTCATGTCAACTTTATGTGTACTGTGTTGTCATTCTTTTGCACCGTGAAGGCCATATTGCGCTGTATACTACCGTAATAAATTAGTCTGTTACGATATTTCAGTGCTATTCATTGTCCACACATGTAGTTAACACCTTGTCCTTTCGTCTGTATATGTCACATTTTCCAACCGGACTGGTATCTTCAAGAAAAAAATAGTTGCCATGACTTTTGCCCCAACCCTCGTATTTCTGAAGAAGAAATGAAATTTTTGCCATTAAAGCGTTTAACCTGACAGAGTTTTAAGAACAATATACATAGACTATACAGAAACCGATTCGTTATCATTGTCCTTCAAGGAAATACTAAATGCCCCAAGCCCATCAATTTTATTTTTTTTACACCCATTTCATAGCAAATAATTTTTTGCCCATTTAATCTCCTTCGTAGTGCTCTTATAGGTTTAACAGAACTTCATAACCTTGCATAACTTCAAGCATTGTTGCTTGTTTTTCCTGAGACAGCCATTTCTTTTTCCCTCCGTGTGCAGCGATTATTGATTGGGAGCATCACCAAAGATTTCTTATCCATGAACCATCAGAAGGCATCTAAGTCGAAAAGTCAGCGTTGCCTAGGCTATAAAAAATGAACGTGTAAAAAGATTGATTTTCTGTCAGTTTGAGGTCGAACATAATTTTAAAAAAATTTTAAGACACCATATGAATATTTTAAAAAATTAACAAAAAGTTTTATCTCAATGCTGCCAAATTTATCGTCCAGAAAAACTCAAAACTTTTGTTTTAAGTATATCGATTTATATTAACAGTATAGCAAAGCAATAAAATGGTAAGAAATCATTACAACTGAACCTCGTTAATACGTATTTCAAGGGGTCAAGAAAAATACGTATTATCCGTGCATGAAATCGCCTGAAAATCTCAATAGGCATGAGTTAAGAAATAAACTTTAAATATTATGTTACATATAGTTTTCAACATTTATTTATTACTTGGAGGAGGAGGGGACTCCGTTATCGAAGTCTGTCTACGTAAACGTGCATAATTGTTATAAATTACATTCCTTAGAGTGCTATGCAACTGTAAAAGCTCATGTGAAACATTATTACCACACTGTTCAAATCAATGCATCGAAATTCACAAGTTTATATAAACGCTGAGAGCTAACTAAAATTCGCGATCATACAATTGTAAATGCTTCGTTGTTCGTGTTTAATGGAACCAATTAGAATTAATGGAAATGTTGCATGACAAGTGCTTAGATAACCGCATGGGTAATGAAAAAATGTTTAATTTTTTTTTTCTCCCTACAATAAACATTTCAAATATATCACTTTCTTGGAATGAATTTCGTAATTTTTGAGACAAAAATACGTATTATCCGAAATTTAAGAGAAAAACGTATAAATAACTTTCAAAGGGACAGGACTAAGAGGAAATTACGTAAAAAATGGAATTACGTATTAAATGGTGTCGTATTAACGAGGTTCGACTGTAATTTTTTTTCATTTTAAATATAAAACAGTACGAAAAATAAGTTTTAATACTATTTTGTACCAAAAAACAAACTTCAACTATAAGGTGCGTTGCATAAATATAAAGCTATCTAGTTTTTTCATGATTTCCATGCAATATCTAATCGAACAATAAAGCAAACGAACATATTGTATATTCACATTCAGATATTGCAATGTTTCATCATAAAAGAGCCCGAGCAACACCGGGGATATGAGCTAAAAAGTTTGCACACTTGGATCTCCAAAGCAAGAGGAAGGTCACTGTCTAAATGATATTTCGAATAAATATTATTTATCGATAATAATCGATATTTAAAATGATGGCAGCGCATACTTACAAGAAGTATCTCAACAGGATGCATGGACCAACAATATATATCTCATGACCAATCTCAAGGCAGAGTTTGTTCAAAATAAGCCGTGTTGTATCAACAATGGTGATAGGAACACAGAATTCTAAAAATGATATGGTAATAAATAAAAAAATTGAGAAAATGTACCAGGTTCAACCAACAAATAGTTATAAATAACTTATAATAACAAATAGTTGATTTGAGATCAAGACTGATGACTTTGTAAATTTCATTAACAAAAATATTTTGAGGACACACAACTTAACATGCTTAAATTGAGGATGTAATGTAATTCGGGCTTTCTAATTTCTTGATCACAATTTCAATTTCTGAGAATCAGTGAGAAGCCGTCACTGTAACATAGAATTTCTGTCGTTCGGGTTTTCTTAGAATTGATAGTTATTAAAGCAGTAGATTTCATTGCTCAGTGAGAGAGTTCGTTTTGCTTATCTTTTCTTTTCAAAATAGCTTTTTTTTTGTATTCTTATACAAATGTTCGTGTTTCTATCTGTTTTAACCGAAAAATGATTAAAATAGTATTTAGACTCTATATGAAGCAGTGTGGACGTTTAGAGGCAGTCTACTGACAAAAGGATTCTGAGTTCCCTAATAGTGATTTTGCCGAATGTCAGGCTTCACCTTTTAGCGATGCTGGAGATGAAGAAAGTAAAGGAGGAGGTGATCCTGGAGATACCGAAGGTAATGGTGGAAGTGATGCTGAAAAAGCACTTGACATGATGAAAGTAAAGGCGGAAGCATTGCTGGAAAAGACGAAAGCAAAGGAAGAAGCGATGTTGGAGCAAGATTGTGAAAATTTGAAAATTTAAGTAAATTTAAGTCAGTAAAATTTGGTTATTTAAGTCATTTGGTCTGTTAGATTAATGAGATTAAATGAGACTGATCTTAAATTTGCGCATCTTGTAAAATCTGCGTTTCACTCACTTGCACATAGACATTCGTCGACTTACGATGTATAAAACACATGTACGAATGTTCGACTATCCAGAAGTCGACAGATTTAATGAATGTAAGCTAGACCAAGAGGACTGTTTCCAACGATTAAACATAACGAGTAGCCAAAAAGTTCGTACTTTTTAAAACAAAGGCTGGATCCATTAGAAAAAAGAAATTATCTAACCAGTTTCAGGAAATAGTCAAAGTTACCTATAAATCATTCTAGAATATACCAAAGTAATGGACTGGTATCCTTATTCCCGGATTGGATTTGAGTCTAGTGGAGAATCTTTGGGGATTATTAATGATTTGAGGCAAGCAATTGTAACTAGCTGGAGAAAGATTGAAATTTCTGTCATGAGAAAGTTAATAGTATTAATGCTTGATCGAATTTTGAAAGTTATTTCAAAGTCTGGCTACTATAAAAAGTGGCAAAATCATAAAACGTGAGGTATTAATTTTATTTTTCAAACAATCATAAATTTGTAATAAACAATCCATGGAAGTCATTTGTTCATTTGCTTTATTGTTCGAATACGTATTGCATGGAAATCATGAAAAACTAGGTGGTTGCATTTATCCAACGCATCTTAATTGAAATTATGCTACTTCTTAAATGTTCTCCCTGTAATTTCGGAATTTTTGGATATTGTAATATATTTTTAGAGATACATTGATATTTTGATTGTTTGCCTCTTAGAGTTGTTTAAGAGAACAGTGTGACAGCTTCACCACTATCATCTTGATGCTGTATTAGCATACAGTGAAAAAAAATGACTTTTCATATTAACATGCACGTATTTAATTGCTAAATGTCCCATAGAAATTTAAACTTCTAATAGAAAAGCTTACCTTTTTAACACCATCTAAACTTCGGTGTATCATTGTCACATTTAATAAAATATCCAGTACGTGTATTTTATTCTAATTGGCCGCCACCTCGAAATGCAAGTCAGCCTGTGCACAAAAAGTCAAGCAAGAGCGACAGCAGTTAGTCAGGATCTAGTGAACAGAGAAGAGCCAGCGCGCGAACCAAGAGAAACTTTTGGAACCAATCCAAGGAGGGAGAAAGCGACCGCCTCTACATCTCTCGTTTCAATCTCCTCAACCCCGAATGGAATCAACCTGCTTCCGACTCCACAAGAGCATGCAGTTATTCAAATAAAAAAGTAAAAATAATATTTTTCATTCCTCTATTTTAAGATTTGACAAAAACATGGGAATAGTTGGCGTCGACTATTAATACTGTAACTGTGCTAATTGCAGATATTAAATATACTTGGGTGGCTTTTTGGTACTCCCATACAGATAATTAAGTTATTAGTTTATCCTCTTGGTCGTTAACGCAGCCTTTGAACATTTTCCTGCTTCCTCATTTTACGAGAAAATGTTCCGCATTAGCTTAACGGAAGGTCAAAGACAGAATTTAAAAAAACTTCACCTGCAAACAATTATGATATAAATGTTAAATCTAACCCAAAGTAAAAAAGCTTTCTCGATTCTTTTCAATTTGCATAGTTTTCTTAAATTTCTCTTACTTTTCAAACCCGCTTATCCGTTAGGGTCAGCAGTCCTATGGAGGATCTGCACGCTGAGATCTTCAGTGATAATATCCAAATGACTCGAACCCATATTCTCCATTTAGCCTAGCCACCTGGTTCTAGGCCGACCCTTGGTCTCTTATCCACCGGCTTGAAAAATAGCAACTGCTTAGGAAAATTATTTTGCAACATTGAGACTTTTCAATGCGAAGAAGTAGCGGCTCAACACTTAAAGACCCTCTTATTATACTTCTGTGCATTCTATCTTGTAGGACAACACCTGTCATACATCTCAGGAATTCCATTTCGGCCACTTGCACCCGCGATCGCACTCTTTCGGTGATTACCCAAGATTCATGACCATAGATGAGAATGGGGTCAAAGATAGATTTGAAAAGAAAGATACAGTTGATTGCATCTTTGTTTTTGTAAGGAGCAAAAGAACTCCAGTTTTCTCTTTAAATCTCGCATTGCGACTATTGCAAATATGTATTGCTTATTCGCAGCAGATATATCAGCGCACTCTCCTTGTATCATCTACACTATGTGATCGAAAATGTAGTAATTTTCATGTCTGTAATGTCTATAAAGTAATAGAAATAGAAATGCCTTACTGGAGTCATCTGTGATGAATTTGGTGCAATATGGGTCACTACGGAACAGTCTGTATGCGAGGTTTCTGTCATTCTGAAAATACCTCGGTCAACTGCAAGTGGAAATCTTGGATATACTGGAACCACATCATTGCCAAGTGGAAAGACCAACTTCAGTGCAACCACCTAACGGTAGACCGATAAAACCACAGACAGTTTGTCGAATGCTAGCAAGTGGACATGATGCACTTGGAAGTCTTCAGCTGAAACAATTCTCTGTGATCTGAAAGACTCCATTGCTCAAATCTCACAACCAATGTTGTCGTATTCAATATCGTTAACCACTTAAATTTGGTAATAGAAGAGAAAGGTAGTCATATCCTGCAGGTTAGGCCTATCCAATGAAAAATGTAAATCCCTTATTTGCATATTATATGATTGGAAACATTTCCGCATTATGCCAATATGAACATGTTAAAATATTAGAATCTCTTCATTAATAAAAACCGTTATCACCTCTCAAAGTGAGTAAGTGATTTTTGGACGACCATGTATTACTAGCAGTATAATAGCGCTTTATGTTCACAACGGTCCCCGTGATTAACATCGCCTGAAAATGGAGCAAGTGACTTGGCACCTGAAATGAGTTGCATTCAATTAGTAACAGGCCCAATGCATTGGGACTAAACAAATGATTTTATTCAAAAATATTAACCATGGTGGTTCAAGCAATTATCTCACTGTGATTCTACGCGCGAAATGAGATCCCAATTCCAATACCGCCAATTGAAGATCTTGGGCTGTTGTTTGAACCAATTCCGAACCGCCTTTTGCACTTCCCCATCCTTATGAAATCTGCATCACCTATTGCGGATTGACTTTGTGATTTTTATTTTTTTTTGGGTTGGTAATGATCCTGGGTATTTCCAATGCAGAGTTTGGCGTTTGGATTCAGGTTCATTATGGTGGAACCAGCTCTCGTCCCCCGTGACAATTCTTGACAAGAAATCCTCATCATCATGATAGCGCTCCAAAAAGTTCAAAGAAATGGTCATGTGAAAGGCTTTTTGTGCTGGTTCCAAGTGAGGGGGCACTAATTTCGCATACATTTTCCGGTACCGTAATGTTTCCATGGTAATAGTGTGAACAATTCCGACACTCACATCAACCTCTGCAGGGATACTGGACTGTGTGTGTTCCCTTGCGTAACTTCTCATCACACCCCCAGGCGCGTCATATGCATGTATACAACATCTTCACTATATATAAGGGTCTACAAATGAAAACGAAAATTATTTATTTTATCCAAAGTGTATAAAAGGATTTTAAAAATTCTCTCCAAATGCGTTAAGGCTTTTATCCCACTGTGTAACAAGGCGTGTAATTCCTTTATGGAGAAGTCTTTCGGTTGCGTGTGGAACCATTCCAAAACATCTTCCTTCACTTCATCGTCTGACTGAAACCTGAGGCCTTTCAGATGTTTCTTGAGATCCCCAAACACGTGAAAATCACATGGCGATAATTCAGGGCTGTAAGGTGGATGCTGCATTGCTTTCCAGTTGAACTTTTTGATGAGGTTTACCGTTGCTTTCGAGGTGTGAGGACGCGCGTTGTCGTCGAGAAGAAGCACTCCTTCTGTAAGAAGTCCAGGACGCTTGCATTTGATGGCCGCGCGCAGTGCCTTCAATGTTTCCCCATATCGTACTGCGTTAACTGTGGTGCCTTTTTCAAGAAAGTTCAGTAAAATCGGGCCTTTGCGATCACAAAACACGGTCAATATCACCTCCCTCGTGCTGTTTGCGATTGCTTTTGATTTTTTCGGGGGTGGTGACCCATAATGCTTCCGTTGACGACTTTGACGTTTGCTTTCGGGCTGAAAATGAAACCACCAAGTTTCATTCCCTGTAACGATTCTGTCGAGAAAACTCTTCTTCCTGTTCATAGCGAGTCAAATGTTGCAGGGAAATGGCCATTCGAACTCCAAGTTGTTCTGATGTCAAATGATGCGGAACCCATTGTGCACAGAATTTTCTGTATGCAGATGGTTCCTGGTAATGGAGTGAACAGTTCCACGACTAAGGCCAGTTTTAGCAACCACGACATCGATTGTCACTCTTCTGTTTTCCTTTAAGACAGCGTCAATTTTGGCTTTGGAATCATCCGTGATGGCGCGGTTTGCTTGTCCAGGACGTTGATCATCTTGCAATGATGACCGTCCCTCCGAAAACCTCTTGCCTAAACACGAGTGAAGGTTAGGTAGTCATTTCCATAGACATTCTGCATACGACGATGAATTTCAGAAACTGAAACTCTTTTACATGTCAAAAAACGAATTACTGCTCTCTGATCCTGTTTCGTTGACTCCATTTTGTTGTTTGGACGAAGCGATCACTCGCAGTGCTTCGAAGCGCGAGCTATCGTTCTTTCTCACGTGATGCAACACTTGCAACGTATTGTTCAGTTTGCACGTGGGGTTTCGCAATTGTTGAAAACAAAAACTTACGATCCTACACGTCGTCTTTTTTTTTCCCACACAAATTTTCGTTTTCA
The DNA here is from genome assembly GCA_023313115.1 of Rhysida immarginata. NCBI lineage: Eukaryota > Metazoa > Arthropoda > Chilopoda > Scolopendromorpha > Scolopendridae > Rhysida > Rhysida immarginata. Next base: position 500,245 of record JAHWFO010084592.1, read on the forward strand.
TTTGTACGACCCTTATATTTACGGGTGTCATCCATAAAATTCGCTAAGATCCTGAACATTAATTGTCTGTACAAGCCTGCAGCCTGATACTTATTCAATACGCTTCATAGTTCAGCAGTGCAGAACCGACTTTCTATTTTACTGTTGAGGAAAGAATTTAAATTCCTGAATAATTAATTATCTTTTTATTATAACCGCCAAAGACGTCCAACAAAAGCATGTTTTGAAAAGTGTTACGTGGAATCTGCAAATAACTCGTTTTTGAGATTTTTTTTAAATATTTTTTAGACCCGGAGAACGGGGGTACCGTTGTGAGCACGATGAAATTTTGAAAATGAAGCACAAATAAATAGCTAATTAAAAAAACATAGACACCAAAGCATTTTAATCAAAAAAGTACAAAAACAAACGCTCAATTTTGCTTTTGTCCCTGAGAATTTCAAAGAATGAACAACGTTTAGTTTATTATAGACTTCCGCTTTGCTATGGGTACGAACGAACAATCCTTTTTAAGCCGACGACTGTTCGTTAAATAATTTAGCTGAGAAGGGAACCATATCTGTTCAATTTGCTGACGTGCAGGACGATGGTGTTATCAGGGAGGACGTAAACGAGTTGAGCGTTGTCGAACCTGTAGCAGAAACGAAAAATTCAAGCCATGGTGAAATGGCAAGCGGGTAATCCAAATCCGATTAACGAATTTCTACAGCATGTTGTTACACTGCAATGGCTTTTCCACATTTTATTCTCCACGAAGCGTGTAAACCTATCGCTTTACCTTCTTTCCGTTGCTCCGTCAGGAACCAGGTGATGCTTCGCTTCAATATTGGCTTTTGAACACCTTCCGAGTGTTACAAGGGAAAGAGATTCGGACGAATTCGTGATTCAGTACAGTGTTCATTATAAACCCTTGAAGTGAAAAGTTTAATTTATATTGAAACAACGAGGGCTCTTAAATAACGAGAGCGTTTCAAATATTGTCGGTGTAAACAAAATGCTGTAGATGAATAAAGTTGGAGGCGTTTTCTTTGAAACGAACAAATTCTAGGAAACGTTGCAACGTCGAATCAGTGATAATGATTTAGGCTTTACAATTCATTATCTGTTGGAGCATGTTTCTGTAGAAACAAAGATCGTATCTCGACGGCTGTATCAAAATGGAAACAAAAACAAGACCAGATTGCAATCTGTTCCTGTTAAAAGATTAAAGATGAACAACGAAGCAGACAATCTGAGAGCTAGCAAGGGAGAAGACGGCTCGGTCGTGTCATTTCACCCGACGGTTTGTCAGGCGCCATTTGTCCGTGAATCTCTGAGTCTCCTCCCGCTCACCGACGTGATTAATTACACCAGCGAGGGTAGAATAAATAAATAAATAAGAAGTGAATATGAGATAAAGGAAGGGGGATAAGACAAGAAAGCTGTGGATGAGAGAGAAAGAGAGAAAACATCGAAATCTCGGTGGCTGTCAAGGAGAGCAGCTCTCCGATTAATCCAATTAACTTCAGCGATAAAGGGTGTCGATAGTTACAAATAATCGTTACGTATTCTCTCGTTACGTATTTTTTAAAATATGTTTTTCTTCTTCTGAACAGATTTCCCTGTCAGATTAAGTCACGCTTTGTAATAAATTTTATTAGTTGTGTCTTTCGCTATCAAATTCTCAAATAATGGTTCGTTTTCTTTCGAAGCTTTTTTTTTCAGCATTTACGTTCTTCTTAAGGTTCGTTTGTATTGATGAATGATTAAATAGAACAATAAAAGGGAATTTTTAATGGGTGGTATGCTTTATTATTGGCCGACCACTAAGGAATAAGAATGGTGGTCTAAGCTTCCGTTTCCCCGCCTCAAAACTTTTTTTTGTTCACTGAAATTGCTTTAAAAACCCATTGCAGAAAACAAAACGAGGAGGCCAGGCAGTCGGAAAATTCTCGAAGTCATCCTTGTTGAGCAATATGGGGTGTTTCACCATCTTAAATGAATACATTGCAATATGAGATTTAGTCTCTAAACATTCTCGTTCTTGTAAGGCAGGAATGGCTTGCTGCTGCAGAAACTCGCAGGAACGGGCACTCCTGATGGAACACTTTTTATGGCCTTGAGGAGCGACATCTCCTCAAAGAAAAAGGCGCCAAGAATGAAATCAGCAGTAAAACCATACAGAATAAAATCAGAATGCAAAGGCTATTCACGCACAAGATTAGGACTTGCATTACCCCAGATGCGACAGTTCTGAGTATTCACTGCTCCATCTAGGGTAAAATGCGCCTCGTCTGATCACAGAATGTTCCGAGGCCAAGAATTGTCAACGGCTATTCTGGCAAAAAAAAAAAAAAAGGCAAGCAAAATCAGTGAGTTGATCCGGGTCTTGAGAGAGCAGCTTTTGCACCACGTACCGTAGATATTGTATGGACGCCACTTTAAAAAGCATCGCAGAACCTTTCGTACCGTAGACCAAGGGAGAGACAACTCACATGATACAAGTTGGAACCAGACTCTTTTTCAACAACAGCAACAGCGATTTCTTCCTACTTTCATTTGAAATCCATTTCCGTCCTCTAACTCCTCAGACTTTTTTCAAATTTATTAATCATCTTTTTCAAACCAATACTTCTCTTAGGCCCTTTTCGCAAATGTTTCAAGCGTCGAAATTCTCACAGCGCAGCAGAACCACTCAACAACTTGATCAGTAAAGCTCGATCTTTCTTCTGTAAAAACATGGCAAAGAATGATTTTACAGCTGATTAATGGCATTTTAAAGCTTTAGTTCTTAAGCGTTTTAAATCTTTCCAATTGGCCTAGTGCTTTTTCTTGCATGATAAGCGCCACCTAGTGGTCGAAATTTGAACTAATTTTTATTGCAAAAAATCTCTTCCCCGTGGTCTATATAACGTATATTCCAAGTTTCATCATAATCCGATCACCAGAATGGGCTCTAGAGGGACCTGACTAGTGTAACTTAAATTACAGTGTACAACAAATTTGAACTTTTTCTGTCCTTTAGACGAAACTATGTGATTCTGCATAAACAAAAGGTACTTGGTTATAGAAAACACACTAAAATGATTTTTATGGCCGTTTCCTCTTGTAGGCATCTGTTGGTATGTCCCTGATAACAGATCAGCAATATTCAGCTAGTATACTTCCATTCCATTGTTAAGCTCTGCCTGTGTGATTTCATGATGTGCACACGTCATAGATGTAAATGGTTGAAAGTTAGGATCTTGATGGTTTGGGTCATCGGAGGCGTCTTCCTCTGAATCAACAATATATTTATCTGGAGCTGTAGGTAAGGGAAGATCTTCAGATGAGGAAGTGGTCGCATAGCGCTTCAATATAGATACGTAAAAAGCTAAAATGTGTATTTTTTTGGAAAATGGTGCGTGATAAACAAAAAATAATTACAGATTCGTTATTTTCAGCCAAAAATATACAAGAAACACATATTTTCATCTAAAGGACATTTTTCATGTTGTACAGTGTTATAATCAATGAGAGTGGTGGTCGCCACTTTGAAGACTTGGTCTGAGCTGTAAGTTTCTATGATGTTTCTCTAAGGTGTAAGCTGTTTATGAATAAAAAAGGTTGTTGCTTGCTCTGAAAAACAAAAGCAGCTTACAAAAACGTTCCTCACACTCTCAGTCCTCTTTCATCTGTAGAGGTTTAACCCTAAGGGTTTGAGACAATTTAACTTTTATAAGAGAATTTTGATTGATTGAATTTTAGTTTAATTTTATTGTTTAATATTACCAAAGAGGAGGAAATGTTTCGGGGAAAAGGCTTCGTTTTATTTGGTATCTTCCATATTCAGAAATTTAGGAATTGCTCCTCCGTGGTCGCTGAGAGCATGTCTCCTATTTTTTATGTGTACCTCGACAGATAACAGGAAATTGAATAAAAACGTTGTGCTTTCCTTTTCCATAAGGTTAACATTCAAAATTATAAGTGGTACCTGAATACTTTTGTGCGCTATTTATCTCAACAGCATTGTCATCTATAACGAACAGCCCGGCGCTCTCAGCGGAAGCAGTTTATTTCTCTTCAATGAAAAAGCAGCTTCTAGACATTATAATGAAGAAGGCATCATTTTATAATAGAAAACTTGTCCTTTGAGAGATTCAAAATAGGTTTATACTTGATTCTTAAACAGAATCCTCGCTATTGCGTGGAATTTACTAATTTAGAAAACGATTATCGCTCTCACATCTTCTTGATGTATTTTAATTATATTTTCAAAAGCATAGGGAACCTGTTAATTTAGATTATTCAAATTTTTTAAATTAAACTTAATTTTAACTTATTCTTGAGGGATACTTGAGCAATTTGTTCATTACGAATAAAGGTTACTAAATGATAAAAGCAAAAACGGCACAAAAGGACTCTGGCGGGGATCGGAAGAACTTCTAGACATGCTTTTCTTTTTGTCTGTTCTTTTTTTACATAAAAACTTCTCTGCGTTATACATAACTCTTGCAATAGCAAAGAGAAGCAATAATACACGCTATTAAACGAAGAAGAAACCCATATTCTTTTTTTCAATTTTACCTTCGGTTGTTATTTCCTCATTCCCACTTGAGCTTCGTATATTTGTATGGCACGCTTAATATAGAGCAAGAAAATTCATGTTTTTTAACGGATAAATCGCAGTATGTATTAAAAATTCGTCTAAAAATACATACCGCCATCTTTCTTCATTTTCCTTCATTTTTATGAGCTTCATTTCAGGGATTGTGCGAGCTTCTAAATTAGATAATCACTTTGTAATACTAAAAATTGCGCAGTTGCATTAATCTCTTTAAGGATTGTAAAAATTGCCTTTTTCTCATCATCTAAAACGCCAATAAGAAAAACATCATATTTTTGTGTTGTGCACTAAATACAATTAAGGTAAAAAATCGATAAGATCAAGATTCAATTCTGTTTATTTGACGTGAACTGACCCAGTTACCATTTGCTTCTTTTTTCGAAATATTGCCTTCCATCGTGCAACTTGTTTTTTCATCTTCGATCGCCTTTAGTCTCTCCTAAGGGAAGTAGGTGGATTATGAAAAAGTTCGTATAAGGTTTGTTTCAGTTACTTTTGGAATATATCCTGATTTCTTTTTCAGTTCCGCAAAGGATTTTTAGGTAGAATTGTCGTTATTCCACGTAAGCAAGATTGCAAAATTAGCATAGATCTTGCTGCATTTTCCTTTGATAGATGCAAAGTCATGTGTAATGATGTTTTGTGAAATGAGCTAATATATCTAAGAATAATGTTAAGGCTAACTTTAAAAATGGGGGAGGGGGATAAAGATTTATTATTAATTACTTATTCATAATGTTCGTTTTCCTGGAAAGCTCGGATAGCTAGGTAATACTAATGTAAATATTAGACGAGACAGTCCCTAAGCTATACGTATGTTTTTATCGCTCTGTGGTGTTTTTATTTTACTTTTAATTTTTCTTTTTTTCCTTTTAATTTTAATTTTTTCTTAAATGGACATTTCATTACAACCGCAAAAGACTGTGGCTTAAATCGTTGTTACAAGATTATGAGTGAAAAATTATTGCAAATAATTCAGGTTAATGTCACAAGTGCAGAAACAGACACTTTAATTTTTTTATATTAGACATACATGAAGAAGTATCGAAAAGTAATGCACAACAATTTATTTATGGAATACTATTTTGGCCCGGATGTTCAAAGTTTGAAAATCTATAGTGTGAATCTTTCACTACACACGGTAATGTCTTGATCAGTTATTGCCCTAGCGGAAGGATCGATAACTACGGAGTAAAGATAGCGCGTTTGCTGACATCGTCAACTTGTGAAGAACAGCGAGATGTTGTCCATTTTTTGTGGGTCAAACGAAAAAATGTGAATGAAATCCACATGGAAATGTTGGAGGTGTATGATACTGATTGTCTGGACCGTAGCACCATCTCCATGTAGTGCAGATCTGTGAAAATATTGAGGAATTTGGCAGGAAGATGCTCAAACATCCTCCCTACAATCCAGACCTCGCACCATCTGATTATCACCTCTCCGGACCAATGTAGAAAATTCTTAGGAGACCAACGCTTTCGTTCGGATGAAGAGGTAAAATCAACCGTGCGCAAATGGCTATAAAGCCACAAAACGCAGTTTTATGAACGAGATATATTGAATCTGGTGCCACGATGGGATCGATGTGTCGAGAGGCTTGATGCATATGTTGATAAATAGGTAAAACCTCCAGCTTTCTTGTGCATTGTTTCATTTTTGCTTATTATTAAAAATGATGCCACAAAAAATTGTTATGCGTTACTTTTTGATCCTCACTCGAATAAAATTGTTATGCGTTACGATATCCTTTATGGATATCATATTATAACACTTTTAATAACTTCTGAGCGTAAAATAACCATATATCGTTTGTAGCATGTTACAAAGAAACTCCAAAAGCACAGGGTGTATTAAGGCTTGCCGAAACCAAATTACCGATAACTATTCAGAGGAGATACAGGTTAGGTTACAGTATATAACCACCAGATAAAAAGTCGATTAATGCCTGAGTGAAAACCTTTTTGGAGACCAGGTAGGTAGTGAAAAGGAAGACGAAATGATAGAAAAAGTCAGAATAGCTTATCTTCGTTTTTAAAGGTCTCCAAAAAGGTCGAGACCTTTATGAAGTTTCTTTGTAACATGCTACAAACGATACAAGGTTACGTTTTTACGCTCAGAAATAATTAAATATTGTCACTGTGCGATATCTTTTATGTATGCGTCCTGTGCTACACTTATCGGTGCCTTCTCCTTTCTTTATTGACTTTTTTTTAATACAGAATTTGATTTTCTCGCTAAAGAGTTTGGCCGCTTATCCGCTAAGGCGCAGGTCTTGTCGCTTTCGAGACCAGCTCGTCACTGAGAGCATGGATGTTTGTGTTTGTCTGTTTACTAACAAGCTTGGAAAACCTCTTGACCCTCTACTAGGTTTAATTTCAAATAGATCCAATGGTTATTTAACATCCTCGATACCGAAAGGCAAAAGAAAGGCAATAGAAAAGAATAATAAAAGGCAATAGAAAAGAATAATAAAAATACAGCATATTGGTTGGATTCAATGTTAAAATCTAATTAAAGTCTCATACGACTTAAAAAAAACCTACGTTGAATTTATGGAAATCGATGGATTTGCATCTCAAAGAAGCATTTTATATGCCCTTCTGAAAAACGTTTAAGACGAATAGCACTTTAAAAAGCACATAGCTGCATTCCCATAGGACAACCCAATAACCGTACCTGCCGAGCGTTATTTTTAGTTTAAAGTAGAAATGTCGCATCTTAACTTGCATCATTTTGTGAAGAGAAATCAGTTTATTCAATATTTTAAAGAATATTATTTGCAAGACAGTGAGCTCGTATTATACCAAATTTCGGCTCGAATTTGTTCATTTTATTAAACCTCTTTTCTTGTATAACTAATACAGCTATCAACACTTTTACGTTTCGCACTTATTTTAAAAAAATTAAGCTGGTTACACATTCGTCTTCACCTACAAATACTTCCACGAAGCCATCTTCTATACGTATGCTAAAACTCTTGCGTGTATTTATTTATTCATCTGTAATTCTATCTCATCCTAGACGGTTTGAGCTAGCGACTTGAAATTTTCAGGGCAGGCTTATCAATTAAGGACCTGCTCTATCGCCAAAAATCTGCCCCCTACGGCCCCCCCCCCCCTTCCCCACTTTCTGGGGTTTTCATTTAAAATTATCTGCTTTTGCTTTGTAATTCCCCTCAACAGATGGCGCGGGCGGGCGAAGCCGCGGGGAACAACTAGTTGTTTTGGGGTTTGTCCCCAAAGAGAATTTCTGTAATTTACTATGAGCGGGTTTGTTTTGCTATGTTTTATTCTTTTTTTAATGAGAAGATGCAGGAAGGAGTAAAAAAAATAGAATTCAGTCTGGATAGCATAAAATCTACGAGAATTATCATTCCTTGTCATTTAACTCTGTATCAAGGAATTAGTGTTTTCCTGCGTAGGATAAAAAAAAAGTCGTCAATTAAAAATGTTAATAGTGAGACGGCAAAAGGCTAGTCTCTTAATTTCTTTTCCCCTCCAACGTCAACCCACTCGCCAACCTTCTCTCCTATCAAATTGAGAAGTGAATTAATTAGAAGAAACGACCGTCGAGTTTCCAGTTATCGTTATAATACGAGTTTTATTCGTTTTTAACGACTCACTTGTAATGATGTCTCACCGAAGAACAAAAAGTGAGAGGAAAAAAGTTAATTGCAACGGAGGAGGGTCCTTCTTCTTTTTTTTTAAAGCAGAGTTGGTGGAAGGGTATAAAAAAGACTTGAGAAAGCAAACAAAACGTTGTGTAAATGATATATGAAATTTAAAAAAATAAGGGGAACGAGTAACCCATTTCTTCCACCCCTCGGCTTAACTTTCATATTATCATCACCCGAGTTTTTAATTTCATTCTCATTTTTTAAAAAAAGTAATTGTTTATTCGAGGAATGGAGGCGTAAATTTTGAAGGGCTTGAAATAAATTACGTGAAAAATAAGGCTTATATATTTTTCAACCGCGTTTTTACCGAATAGGGAATAACGACCCTCTACACTTTGACATTAACTGGGTTCGATGTTTGCGAAACATAGCAACGACACTTTTTCCCCTCTTCTACTGCGATCTAATGGGTTCACCTAACACGAAATGCTTCGCCATTAGATCTCTATGTTTCTAATTAATTAGAAAGTTAGAAATTTGTATTATGAGAAGAAAAATCAGGATCATTGAACGCCTACTCCCTTCTTCCCGGGCCCGCCGTTTTTTTGAATTTTTTATCCCTTTTCTTCTGTTTATTTATTATTTAATAAGCTAATGTGTAGAAATGGTATAATTTAATAATGAAGTGAATCTCCGTCTGGGGGAAAATAAAAGGGATTCATATTTTATATGCAGGGTTGGCCCAAAACCTATCTACCAAGAGTAAACGTCAATTTCTCAACTAGTTGCATATGTTCGTGGAATCAAGCCGTTTTGTTTAAACACAATAAAGAGGGTCTAGGATTAACAAAAATAGTGGCGTTTAATAAAGGAACCTACGCGTTTCGAAGTAATTTCATCATCAGAGTACGGAACGACTACAACCAAGTCAGCCCTCACCACCGAATATATGGAATACTAGAACGGCATCGTCAACAAGGGAAAATGGCCCCCACGCCGTTCCAAAGCAGTTTAATTATCGGTATTACCTTAAAAGACCAGTCGGTTATAAGAGCTAGCCATTGTATAATTTTCTAGTATACTACTCGCTATTTTGCTTGCCACTTTATTTGTTCTAATTATATGCGTTACTTTGTAGCCCACCAATCAGCAAGAACCACTTCTGTTCTGATTGGTGGGCATATACCATATATTTGGTGGTGAGGGCTGAGTTGGTTGCAGTCCTACCCTGATGAAATTACTTCGAAACGCGTAGTTTCCTTTATTAAACGCTACCATTTTTGCTAATCCAAGAACCCTCTTTATTATGTTCATACCCAGCAAAATTGACCTTTATGCAACCACTGCATTTCGTAACGTGTTTTTTTCATTTCGCAGGATTGATAATATAGCCGCCTACACCATCGACCAGCAGATTTTCATCATCGAAGAAGTACATTCGAGCAGCTGAAGGTCCGGAACGCATGAGACAAGCATTTTGGACCATTTTGCTCCAAATTTCACTTGAAATGCTCGTCTCACGCGTTCCAGACTTTCGGCTGCCCGAATATATTCTTCGGTGATGAAAACCCGTCTTTCTGTGGCATAGGCGGCCATTTTTTTCAATTGTACGAAATGATGAGAAAAATACGTTAAACAAAACGCCTTGATGGCACGAACATCACATAATTTTCATAACAATTAGAGGAAAAGATTGTAATGTGCTCCCCCTCACTTTTTTTTGTAATAAAAATGTTATAAGCTATCCCAAAATCGTATAGTAGAGCGCAAAGAGTGTGATATTTTGATGGCATAAAGTACAGTACCATTTTTTGAAATAAATAAGATGCTCAAAATTTCTGAATAATCACATGCTTTTTTGTGGTCAGTCCAAACAGATCAGATATAATATTAGGGGGCCATAATATATGTATAGAAAAATAATGTTATTAAACTAAAGAACAAAATCAGCATTCAATAGTCAAATCATTGAAATTACGAGTAATCAATAATATCTACTATTATCTAGTCATGAAACTTAGACTAAAATAAGCATAATACTATTTCTGCTATAAAAATCTAAAAATTAAAAAAATCAAAACAATTAAATTTTAATTCTTGTAGAAGGGCACTCCGCGTTTGCATTATTTTATTTAATGGCAGAAATCACAGACATAATATCCTTCTATGAGCTCACAATTTCCACCTGTGGCATTTGTAACCGCTCTTTGGGCCCTGGTACGCCTGCTTCTGGCTCTACCATAGACAGCACGTCCTCTTCTATGGAGACCATGGAGACGGCATTCACTACCGAATAAAATGATGAAATCAAAATATTGATTACGGAGAAACAACAACAGGGGGCTGAATTAAAGAAAAGCACTGGATTGATAAACACAATAATAGGGTCTAAGGAAAAAAGCTAACGTGAGTTTACATTCAATATGTCAAAGATGGAACATTATTAACTATGTATTACAATAACAGTCTCTTTGCACATTTCTATAATAATTAAAACCAAAATTATTCGACAAGATAATTGATACTTTCGTGCTTTGATAGTACTGCTTTACCGACAGATGAATTAACAGAAAGCGATATCTATATCTTAAATTTTGTAATTAGTTATTGGTTTATTGGATATTCTACCCATTTCCTAGATGGCATTAATAGTTGATTTATTAGGCTGGGGGGCCAATTTACCAGCAGGGGCCACATTACCACCTTTTCCTCTACACGTTGAGAAATTGTCGTTTAATCTTGGTGGGTAGATATTAGGCCATTGAAATTGAATCCGGAATTAATTTTTACAGAACTTCTCCGCATTACTATAATGCATCTAATTGAGTCATTGAGTCCCAAATTGATGTACATACTCTTTGAAACGTTATAGCTCAGCAACAAAATGAAACAGAAATATAAGGTTTGTTGGTTAAGATACAGACGGCCCTGGAAAGCATAGTAACACGTTCATCGTTGTTCATTTATTTATAAACCAAAATGGCGGTGAGACTTTCATTCGATGAACGTAAGTGGATACTGAAGTGTTATTGGAAAGTGGAGAATGTTGTTGAGGTTCAACGACGTTGGAGGGTTGAATTTGGTACAGCACCACCAACAAGGGGCTCCACCTTACTTTCATGTCGATATGAGAACTTTCCTCGATTACACATTCGATCATAGATGGATAGGTCGAAGAGGAAGTGATATGGAGTTCCCGCCTCGATCTCCCGATTTAACCCCTCTCGACTTCTACTTTGGGGAACTTTAAAGAACACGGTGTACGCCACAAACCCACAAACACTGACTAAGTTAAGAGATCAGATTGAACATACCATCAATGATATTCCATTAGCTACAATCCAGTCGGTATATCGCTCTGTTCGACGTCGGTGTTGGGAGTGTACTGTGGCAGAAGGTGGACATTTTGAACATGTACGGGCTTAAGGAAGTTTAAGGAATAAAATACAACAAACTTTATATATCTATCGCATTTCGTTGCTGAGTTATGACGTTTCAAAGGGATATCAATTTGGGACTCTGGGACAATTTGGGACATACATCAATTTGGGACACTCTGTAGTAAGAAGAAAAAAAATTCAAAAAATTTCCGTATAACTCGATAAAAGTTTAAAGTTTAATTTTAAAAAATTATTAATTTCTCCTTTATATTTTAACTTGGGTGTTTGGTTATGGACGCTATTATTAAGTAGCCGCGGTATTTCTTAAATTTATACAGGGTGTATCTGATCACCCAAAATTTTCAAAGTTTGAATGATGCTGAATTTTTTTTTTTCATACGTATCGTGTAACATACCAATGAAGTTTACATGATGTTCATTGAAACATAATCCGCATATTGCGCTTTTTTTTTTTTGTTAAATAAAAAGCCAAAAAAAGTGAAATTTCCGTGAAAGCGACGGGCATTCAAGAAATTTCCGTGTTCACGTACGCCGTTTAGTATTTTTCATTGTCAACATCCAAAGAAAACATTTTCCTCGATAATACCATTTTTGTAGAATTTTCGCAGTGTATTTTGAATTAAGAATGTGTTGCATGAATAACTGTAAGAAAAAATATTTGCTTCGTCTAAATCACTCCAAAGATGATTAAAAAGAAGAAATCTAAAAATACCAAATAAGATGGATGATGAATAACACCGAAGACGCTTTCATCGGCCTTTGTTATGGCATTAAACTGGGTTTCAGTTTGACGCGTTGTCATGGAGCATCAAGACTCCTTTGAAATTCTCATTTTTGCTTCTTTAGATCTTTATGTTTTATACAGTTTGTTTAGAATTTTATCCTTATGCGCAGAGCTTAGGGCCGTAATCTACAGTAATGATTCCCGATTTCAAAAAACGTGGGTATTTCCTTTCCAACTATACATTAAATGCTTCTTAGGAAACGGATGAATACGAATGGTTCTATTGTTAGGAGCTTCCCGTTGGGTGTGGGCCGATATCAGTTTTTCTGATGAAAGTTGCTGTGGTTCTTCTTCTAAACCTAAGTTGTTGATAATCATGGAGATGCTAATGATGTTTTCCACAAATTCCATGCTAAATTCGCCCAAATAGAAATATGGAAATGTTATTCCTGGATAGAAATGCGTGGCTCTTCATAATCACTGAATGAACTTGTTTGCTACTTGTAATTTTTTCATTCAGTTTTCTTCATCTTGCTTATTAGCCCACATTTGAATCCCTTGCCATTCAGAAGCAACATTATAAAATGACTTTGTATTAGTCTTCTTTATAAATTAATTTTTGCGAGTGCCTTTAAGAAACAGAAAGCAGACAACGGTTCTCCATTTTCGCATCTCGCTCAACAATAAATCCTGCAGCACGTAAATATCCATTACTTTCCAACCACTTACAACATGGGCAAGGAAACCAAGTCTTCCTCTCACCTGAATATTGAAAGTTATTGATCCTCTTTTCTGCTGCTTTGTGCTTTCGTTTAATTTTTTAAAAAAGGATGTTTAAGTCCACAACTCAAATATTCCCGGTTCAATCCCCATCTGTGGAAAAGTTTGTTTCCTTATATTTCTACTAGTACATTTTTCGAAAACTTTGCACTTCTCACGCTTGGTGATTATCTTTATTTAATTCCATTTATATTTTTACTTCTGTAAGATATTTGCAATTTAACTTTCAAAAAAATATTCTCCTCCTATTGTGACTATTCGGATAATGTAAACATAGAAATAATTTTTTGGTAATATGCTGAATTTTTCACAGCCGATTTAATGGATATCATCGACCTCGATTTACAGGATTAAATTTCAGTTTTAAAGAGAAAAAATGAGGACATTTTGTAATAGAGAACGCTAAAAGATTTGGTGAATTAACGAATTTTAGATCAGTTTTGTGAAATTAGAAGCTCTTTTGAAAATTATTTTTTTATAAGTACAGTTCATATTCAGGATAAAACCGGTAATTGTAAACGTGCCTTGAAGGTTTTTCTCTTTTTACTAATTAGTGTACCCTGAATCCAACTCCACTTGATTTTGTACTTTGTACTCTGATTTTGACTGCACTTAACTTTTATTTTTGACTCCGATTCCATAGTCTTACTTTTTTTTCTGCAATAGCTAGCAAGCTATCCTCCCAAATACAGGTTATATGCATTTTTTGAATTGACGAAATAAGGAAACTTTTGCTTCAGATAAGTGCCGATCTCACTTATTCTTAAAGACCCAAACGTACCATTGGAGATTCTTTTGGCCATAAAATCTTGAGGTTCAAGTTTGGTCGACTCGATTTAGTCGTTTATCTAAAGAAATGTGCGTGCAGATGGACGAATCCGTGGCAATAGAAACCAAGTTTTGTGTTCATTACTTCGAGTCTTTTGTCTCAGTATTCACACTTTAAACCCATTTGGATGTTTGCTTGATGTTGGGTAACTATTTGTATTTATGCTTAGCCCGCGGTCATGAACATTTAGTTTTCGGAGTTACCTTAATGCGAATCTTAATGATCAAAATATATTAAAGGCGGCGGAGAAAAGTTGTCCGAGATAATAGAAGGAAGTGTTGAAATGTTTTAAGAGATGAAAATCGATTGTGGAAACCTTTACTCTTGTGACTAACCTTAAGTCGAGCTTTAGCCTTTACGAGCGATCGACAGCGTTCGTCCAGGTTATCTAAATTGCTACTCAGTCATTGTCAAAGAATCTTTTGAGCTATTTAAACAAGAGATGGCTTAAGGTTGCCAATTTCTAACGACTGGACGTCAAATCCATCCGCGAACTCAACGGCTTCTCGAATACGTTCCTCGCCATTTCCGAGCGGAAGTTGTTGAAGTTGAGGACAGGCTTGAGCGTAGGAAATTGGCAACTTCAAGCCAGCTCAGATTATTGAGTGGAGGGGGCATTAATCCACTGTGTTGCAATATCTATTCGCCAATATTCTCGTGATCTGTGCTTCGTTCAATGTTGTTTACACTGAATAAGACTGTAGAAAAGATTTATTTAGTGGGGTATAATTATTATTTATTTTTGTAACAGTTGCGCCCGTTAAAAAAGCCGGGAAACTGAACGGGTTTTTCTTACGTATGTGTTTTAAAGGAATAAAAAAAGGAAAACCATGGGAGGGAAATAAAAAAAAGCAAGAGGGGAAAAGTCACTGTCTCCATCTTCATAAAGAAGAAGGGAAAAGAGATTTATTAATATTTTTTGTTCGTGGAACTGTATATTAAAATTAAAGCAATTTTTATTTTTCTTTCTTACATCCCTTAAAAAAATGTGTGTGTATGTTCGCCTTTCAGGCTCATTCTTTTTTTATTAAACTTCATGGGATGTAAAATAACTTTTTTTAATAATGTTTTTTTTCTTTACTATCTTTAAGAATGTCGAGTTTATTCATCGCCAAGAGAGAAGCTATTAAGTCTGGCTCACTGTTTTAATTCCAATTCCCTTCGTAATTGAAAAATTGCTGCTTATTCAAGAAATTTTTTTCTTCAACTGTCTGCTTGCTTCAAAATTTATTAGAACGTCTGCACTGTATTATTTAAAGAGCTAATGCTTTACGTGACGGTTTTTTTTTTGTACTTACATGTATAATTTTGTCTTAAACGGTTTTTCATGATAAACATTTTTTTTGTTCTTATGTTTGTCTTGTTCCCTCCGGAAATGCAAATGTTGCAAAATGAGCGTAATAAATAATAAGTATTAGACATTTTTAAAGATGTTACCTCAGTCTCGTTATGTATCTTGGAAGATTACAAAAAATAGTTATTTTTACATCTCAATTAAAAAAAACAACAAACAAACCGCATTCAAATTAAATATTTCAAGTGGCGACAGCTATTACTTAATAACAAATCTCATTAATTTGTTTTAAATTAAATAAAATCTCGTGTGCGCTGTTTATTTAATAAATTTACTGAACGATATGTAAACACTTTAAGACAGAATTATTATGATATCTATGTTTTATTATATTTTATCTCAAGTCATTGAAGTAAATTATCTAATATTTAAAGCCCATATTTCAGAAAAAAACATTTTAAAACTGTATTTTGATAAGCGGTCTATCTTACCTTCAAAATTACATTTATTAAAATTAGGTTTTATTTAATCAAGATATGATTATCAATTTATGTTATCACGTTTATCATAATACTATTTCATTATTTGCGAATAAGTGAGAAAAGTACTGCCTATGAATTCTATTCATTTATAGTCAGGCTTTCATAAAAATGAGTTTTTTACCCAAAATAATAATTTTAATTCCTGTAAATTCCATCCATAAATTCCCGTTAAGGCTATAACTTTTAATAGCCCATTAAATTCAATTATTATGGAAATATACGCCCTTTTACGAATAATTTGCAATTCTAGTGAGTAATTTATTGAACGACTGTACATGTATATGTAAATAGAGCTCGTTTCCAATGTCAAAAGTGCGTGTTAACTTTTAAATTTATGAATAAAATATCACCCAGCGTTTGAGGGATATATTTACACTTTAGAAATTCTATATATTGAATTAAATATTAATCTTTATTATAATTAAGGTGCGTTGCAAAAGTTTATAGAATAAGGGTATAAGATTGTAAACTATCTCCTATATATCTGAGTACTTTTTTTTTAAGGGAGGCCCCTGTAATTTGGATCCCCTAAGGGAAAAGGCCTGTAACTTCTATTCAAAATGACGTAGCTCCAATTTTCAAACGTAGGTATATAGTGGACATTTCGGGCTATCTTTCGGTGCACTATTTTTATGGAATACTATAATGATATGGGTTTCATAGGAAATATAAAATTTTTTTGCATTCGGTCCGAATTACACAACGGGTAGCGTAAATTGAACGAGTTTGTCCAATTATAACAATAGGCCGAGTAATAGCAGAAACTTTGTTTTAACTTATGTGTTTATTAGTGCACTGTGAAAAATACAAATGATCAGCAACCCTATGGAACGTATTAGATGGGATGAGCTTATATCTTAATTAAATAATATGTGGGTTAAGCTTATATAAAGTCAAAAATATAAAGTTAAAAAGTTGGATATGTCAAAAAAACGTCATAATGTTCGACGTGTAAATCGATCCTGGTCTGTTTTACACAAAGTACATAAGGTCCAAATTACACAACACGCCAACAATTCTAAAATCAAAAATGGGACCAACCTTCAAAACCTTTCCAACTATAACCATGCCTATTAACAAGTACGTAGACCCCTTTTCTTCAACCCATCCCTGATACATACCGGCACTGACACATATAGTTACATACACGATTAATATCTTACCTCAAAGTAACATGAGACCGTACCAAATGAGAAAATTTGATATATTTTCAC
The DNA here is from genome assembly GCA_023313115.1 of Rhysida immarginata. Lineage (NCBI taxonomy): Eukaryota > Metazoa > Arthropoda > Chilopoda > Scolopendromorpha > Scolopendridae > Rhysida > Rhysida immarginata. The sequence goes on from JAHWFO010084592.1 coordinate 517,233, forward strand.
CAATAACTCAAGCAATACAACCCGTGTGTTTCATACGCTTCTAGGTAAGGGCTGCGGTCATGTTTCAATCAGGAGAGTGGCGCCATCTAACGTGCAATTGTGCAAAATAAGGCTGGTTCGATTTACACGACGGTCCAAATTACAGGGTCTCCCTGAAATGTTTAATGTGAGTTCATTAAAATAAATCGATAAATCTGAGTTACAAGCAGACGTGTTTATTTAAACACACAAAAATGTAAACAAATATTTAAACAAACTAAATTGTTGTTGCAAAAATAAGTATAATGTGTTCATGTTTTTAAAAAGAAACAATCTAACTTTGAACCTGTTTACCACCGTTTTCTATTACTTCAAACACTCGATAGTCCATTGAAGTTATTAAGTTCTGCATCAGTCCAGAGTCCAAAATATACCAACACTGTTCAGTTTGGGACTGTAGTTCACTGATCGTCGAATATTGCCTTGAATCAGAATAAACTTGCCTTGATAAAATCCCCCGGATGTTTTCCATCGGATTTAGATCCGAACTGCGTGCTGGCCACATCATAACTTATATGGTATGTTGTTGAAGACAGGTTTTTTGTTGACCTAGAAGAGTGTATTGTTGCATTATCATGCGGAAATACCCACTCAGGTTCAGCTAGGATCTCTGCAAATGGAAGACGATGAACTTCTAGTGTCCTGACTTTATCTTTGGAAGTTTGTCGTCCGGAAATAAATGTCAAACATGTCGCGCCATTGGATGAAAAAACAGCCCCATACCATGACGGAGCCACCATCTTGTTGTCTTCTGAAGAACGATATCTTTCTTCTTTGCGCAGATCTTGCCAATAATAAGCATTTGCCGTCTGGGCCGTCGAGGTTTCACCTTTTTTTTTTCGTTAGAAAACAACACTGAAAACAGTCAGCTCTCTGGGACATGTGTTCTCGAGCACACTGCGCAAAGACTCTGCCAGTGGAGGTTTCTTTGCCATTTTTGAAAAACGGAGGTTGGGGAATGCTTGAGACGCCTGTACACGGTGTATCTTGATACATTACTCCAGATTGCTGAACAATATTCTGCGCAGACACAGACTAGTTGGATGCCAATCGGAGAATTTGTCTATCGTCTCGACTAGTTGTCACCTTTGGCCTTTCAGATCTTGGTTTTGCATGATAATCGCCGTTCTTGGCTAGAATTTTGTAAATTCCTGAACCAGAACGATTTGTTTACTTTGCAATATCATTACATCTCCTCCTCCTGCTTTCAGCATCCAAATCTTAGTAACTTCATCTGGTGAAAATTGCTTATTCAATGACATATTGGCAAATCATCAAAAGACAAATAAAAATCGCTGATTTAAATGGAGATAATAGATTCGAATACAGGAGATAAATAAGAAGGTATTCAGTCAATATTTCACCTGATTTTTTTTTCACCTAATGTTATAACATTATCCAAATTTTTGCAATAGTTTTTGCCATAAAATTTTTTGGTTTTAATCCGGTCGAAAAAAGAAATGCTTTAGAATGTGAAATAATTCATTTGAATACCTACTATCTAATGTATTTTAAGTGCTTACAACATTAGAAATTAATTACTAGATTAAAATAACAAAAAAGTCAAATTTTCCCTACTCTACAAAACTTTTGCAACGCACATTGTTATTATTATTGCCTGTTGTTAACTTTAACATTCATTCATTCATTCAGTCATTTAAAATGACTTCACTTCTTGACATACCGGCAGATAAGTTTGGAAAATGTCTTGAAAATAACAGTTTATTTAGCCTCCTTCCTTCTCAAAATGCCTCTTGAAGCAAAGATATTTTTTTGCATCGAATTTGGATGATAAATGTTACCGAAGAAAAAAAGATCAAGCAGAAATGATCTTTGTCTGGCACTTTCAGTCGTAATTGCAAGCTGTTGAGAGAGCTCGAACGTCCCAAAGCACCAAAAATTTAGTTTTGCTTCAATAAGTGAGTAGTAAGCATTAGAATAGAAGGGAGAGGATATTCAGTAATACACATTTTATAATTCAAATCTGGTTAAAATTTTGTAATGTTCAAATCCGATAGAACAAAAATTTTATTCATTTCGTGTACACTGAGCAGTTATAATTAAAATTACAGTACTTAGATTATTCTCCTCGATGGATCACAGCGAAAATAGCGAAACTTCTTTAATAAGATAAGGAGGATAAGAATTTGCAATATAAAATTATTTTAGTGCCACCTGTTGGCGCTTATGTGTTCAAATAAAGAAAATGCCAATATAAAGTAGTCGTTGTTTTACAGATCAAGAATCCCATAGGGTGCATTCTCTTCTTGGATCAGTCACTGGAAAAACTCCGATGACTGATGATTTTCCTTTATGCGTTGGGAGTGAGAGAGGCTGCGACACGCGTTGTGCCTCTTGACTTCCAGCTTAAAGTTAGAAGCAATGTTGTCATATGGAAACGCATACTGTTTAGTCATTGAATATGATCACTGTCACTACCACGAGATGATATCACAAAGTTCGGAGACTAGTTCCGTAGAACAAAAACAGATGGCAGCAAGACCTGTGCTCTATTAAAGCTCTATCTATCTAGAACTTTATGCTCTATCAGTTTTTGTGAACAGTTGCGCGGGCACATTTGCTGTTTCAGCAGAGAGGTAACATCATATTTTGCGTCAATCTCGACAAAAACCGGAACGCAGGCCTTCAAATGAATCGGCAGGCTTCTGGCAATAAAGCAATGAGTATTACTAATTCTTTTGAACGCTTAAGAACGGCAGAACATCACTGGAAGACGAAGTTAGATCAGGACAACCCCCTACAGCACCCGAAAATTTAGAATTAGGTAATTTTGCATGAAGATGATTGGGGACCCATTCAGCTTAGATTAGGTTAAGTTACGACATTCAGCGGAAACGACTTGAACTGTGACGCGAGGGCAGTTGGTTTCTCCATCACCGCTCACAGAGCGTTAGAAATAACGTCAGATTTTAGGCCGAAACAGCATGACACCTTCTTCAATCTGTGGCCGGATTTGGCCCCCTGCAACTTCCTTCTGTTCCAGAAAATGGAGCTCAAGCCGTAAGATTTCTCCTTGTTTTGCACTTGAACACGCTTCGAGAAGAGGACTTCCATGGAGGTTTCCAAGGAACTGCTTTGAGGGAGAGGATGGCCAAACTTAAGGAGAGTAAGCACTTTGTTGTATATAGGCCTAGTCTCGGAATCTTTTTCTACCACCTGTATATACCTGTTCAATGCAAACGACAATGCATAAAAATAACAGTGCTTTGAAAAAAATATTACAGCTTTTTTTCGATTGCCAAAATGCATTTTTCAAAATATAAAATGCAACTTACACAATAAAAAATATAACTTGCAGAATCAAACATGCATTTTGCAGAAAAAAAATTGATTTTGCAGAAATAAAAAGGCATTTTGCAAAATAAAAATTCGGCTTGCAAATAAAAAATGTAGTTTGTGAAATAAAAATTGCTGTTTGCGATATATAAATTTAGCTTGTGAAATACAGTTTTTAGTGAAGGCTTAAATGGATTTTTCAAAATATAAAATGTAGTTGCAGAAAAATTAAAATTGCAGGTTATGAAATAAAAAACGTATTTTGCAAAATAAAAAAGTAGCGTGTGGAATTTTCAAATCCAAACTTGGGCAATTATTAAAATATGAGAGATTAAGAAAGTGTATAAAAAGAATAAAAAGTTGGGGCAGGTAATATTCTTATCCCATATTTTGAAGAAATTAATATTCTTTTACCCTAGAATCCTTAATCTATTCAAAAAATCTCTTAATATGCTAATATTCACAAATCATTATATATATATTATATATATATAAAAGTTCAGATTAATAAAAAAATAAATAAACCTTAAAAGAATTATTTTGTCATCATTGATTTAAAGAACTTGCTCAAATAAAATTATTATATATTCCGTATCCCCCGTAATATTGCATTAGCATCACATCAAAAATTAATATTCTCGTTAAATTTATTAACAATCTTATATATTGTTCGTTATCTTCCTCATTAATTTTAACAATATTTTTATATTTTTATTCTTGTTAAGAAGTATCCCCCCCCCCTCCCTTGCCAAAATTTTTATTCGTTTTATCCACTGTCTTAATCTCTCATATGTTAACAATTTTAGCTTGCCCAAGTGGATTTGAAAATTCCACAAGCTGCTTTTTGTATTTCGCAAAATACATTTTTTATTTTTGACAGTTTTTTTTTTAATTCCTCAAACAACATTTTTTTTTTGCAAAATACATTTTTTATTTTACAAGCTGCATTTTTAATTCCGCCAAATGTATTTTTAATTCTGGAAATTGCAAACTTTATTTTGAAAAAGCTATTTCAGCATTCCCAAAAAACTGTATTTCAAAAGTTGAATTTGTATATCGCAAACAGCATTTTTAAATTGCAATCCAGAGTCTTTATTTCTGCAAAATCTGTTTATGGTTCTGCAAAATACATTTTTGATTTTGCAAAACAGATTTTTGATTCTGCAAGATGTAGTTTTAATTCTACAAGTTGCATCTTATATTTTGAAAATGCATTTTAGCTTTCACAAAAAGCTGTAGAGGCAACGTATTCCCTGGTTCGAATCCAGGTCGCGGTATTTTTCCTTCGGTTTTACTTTTCCATTAACATCTTTACCTTATGTTTGGAGCATTAACTCCAGTTTAAATTTATTATTTTCGAATAAAAATGGTTTATCTGGAGATCGTTTTGTAAAGAAGGGAAAAGCGTTTGTCGTTATAACATTCGTCATTTTGGTGAATCTGTAATATTCCCTTTATTCAAAATGCTCTGATGCTCTGATCATGTGATCACTTTGCTGGAAGTCATGAATATGAGAAGGTAAGCTATGCACGACCATTAATATGCAAAACGTACTGGAAACTTGTGCTAAGGCTTGGTCCACAGTTGCTTGAAGCATGTCTCCCAGCATCTGACTGTGCCATTCTTGCCTTTGAATTAGCAAACAATTGAATATTGGCTTGTTAAATTTGGCTTTTCAAAAGAAAATAATAAAATAAACCCATAACCAAAAATTGTATGGGTTTTGATAACAGTGCCATTCAGTGAAACACATCGAGAAATTATTCTGCCCTCACCAAATGTGGTATACGAGATGGCGCCCCAATTTTCCTGAAGTTATTTCTATTTTGGAAAGCCGTACAATTTGTGGCGAAGAAAACCTGTGTTACATGGTCTGTTTATTAGAAATTGATGTTCTATCACAGTTTAACGCACAACGCCAGCTGGTAACACTAAATCGAACTAATTTATTTATTCGCAAATTCTTTTCTCATTGTATTATTAAGGTATCTATCAATTTCGCTGTGGTTTGTCGTGCAGATCCTTCTCTACAACGCTCTGAGTATATTTCTCTTTCATTATAAAGCCTTGTATAAATTTTGGAGTAAATTTGATCTGCAGTGTTCTGTATGTTAAAAATCAGTGGATACTTTTTTTTTGCGTTGAAATGAACGTGAGCGTAATGTTCCGAAATCCGAAAATGATATTTTTTTTATATTATGACTCCTTAATTGTGGATATCAATTTATTTTCAGAAATATAGTTAAAGAAATTTTTTTCGCCCAGATGAATTCTTGCATCACCGATTTTCCTTTCAGTTCCGCTAAAATTTAAATATTGATGATTGGATGGGAATCGCGGGATGGTGTAGACTGACGAACAAACGCATAGCAATTGCGCGTTATCGATTCAATGTATCCCTTAAAACGTGTGATATTCGCAATTACTTTGTAGGGGGTTTCTAATTATGGTTGTTTATTTAACTGTTTATTATTTTCGCTCCCACCTCCCGACTATCCGCTTACGTGTGCGTCTTTTTGAGCACCTGCGTCAAAGGACGAAAAACGAGCGCGTGATTGATGGCCTACCGAATGGCCCTTAATTTGACTCGCAACTTGGTAACGTTCTGCAAAAGTCTTTGGGTGCACGGATATGGCTAATGACTCAGCTAATTGCCCCAATCATCCTGGCTCTCTCTCCTCTCTCTCTCTCTCTCTCTCTCTCTCTCTCTCTTCTTTCTTTCTAATTGGGCTTGTGTTGTGGGTGCGTGAGGCGTAGGTAGTGGGGATGGTGTGTATATGTGTGTTTGTCTGTTTGTTTGATGTTGGTCGTTCCTGTGAATAAATTCACCACCTTTTTGTAAACATTGTACGAGCGTTTCGATTCGCTCAATTTCCCAGGAGGCTGTAAATCAAACCTATTTTCCGGACACGGACACACACCCTCTCTTATTCCCCCTGTTAAGCAAAATAGATTTATGAGAGACCGTGAACTTTTTAATTCTGTGTTAAGAGGGAAATAATGGAGTTTTGCGTCGTCGTTTATTAACGAGTTTTTAAACTTATGACGACCTCTGTTTATTTCGTTTTAAACTCTACGACAATCGGAAAGAATAGGTGGGTCCCGCTTTATTTTTTTAATTTCATCGCATATTTTTTGAGCAATTAAAAAAACCCTTTTAATTCTAAGAATCGAGAACCTATCATTTAACTTGAAACTCAAATAGAAGCCGTTAAGCTGATGTAAACGACAACAGGATCAAGTCAATAAATTTTTTGTAGCTTTTTTGTTCTAGCCTATAGCCCAAATAATGGCTAGTATTGTTTAACCCCTGGAAAAATATTTTCGTATTTTAGTGAACCTCCCTTTATCATTCTACAAAATGTTTATTTTGTCACTAATATGAAATTTTACATTGATTTCAAAATCCCACATACATTTTCGTTCTATTGTTTATTAAGGTAACCTTTTTTGTCTTCAAGTATGTCAATTATTTGTCCTACAACATTATCATTGTCCTGGAAAAAACTTTTCGTATTAAAGCAGGGTTGCAAAAAAGTTTTCGTAAACTTTTTGTTTAACGCCTTCTTATCCAAGTAAAATATTAATAGTCCAAAATGGTAGAATATTTAGATAAATTAACATTAATTTGCCTATTTTACTGGTATAAAAAGAGGCGACATTGAATTGTGGTACAAACGAAGCATGGCGTCCAGAAAGCATAACAGTGACACATTTAAGCAAAAAATTGTTGAACTGATACAAGGCATAATGAAACAAACGGATGCTTCCCAGCTATTCAACTATCCTTTAAGTACCATCAATTACATCTGAAGGAAGTTTCAATAAAGAGAAATGATCGAAAGTTACGATCAATTTGGCAAAAAATGAGAAAATTGCCTTCAAAACAAATGAATACTGAATGGTAAAAGCAAGGTATCAACTTTTGTCACCGTACAATAAGAAACAGGCTTCATGTGATGGTTTACAATTTATAGCAAAACTAAACCATTCTTTATAAAATAAAAGCATATGCGAGAAAGAGTTCAATGGGCTAAACAACATTTTCAAAGGGCTGAAGATGCATGAAATCGTGTAATCTTCAGTGATGAGTGTCGTATCTGCATCGGATATGGGGATGATGCTGGCCAATTTGTATGGAGGCTTTGCCTTTGAAAAGTTTGATGCTATATGTTTACAGTTCAAACCCAAATTTCCTCAGAGTTTGATGTTTTGGGGTTGCATGTCACATAAAGGGTCATGCTACTTATACAGAGTGATTCTGAAAAAGTGTGTATAACTGTAAGCAATGACAGAGGTGACCAGAATGAACATTTACTTTTAATACAATGTGGGTCCGAATTTGAACGCTGAGATATGAGCAGAAATAAAAATGCCGCCACCAAGCTCAACAAGTTAATAACTCAGGTTCTGCAAAGCCTAGAATAATGAATTTTGGAGGAATAATAGGGTACATAAAACTCTGTATACCGTTAAAGCTTGATCGGATTCCAACGAGTAGTTTCCGAGTTACGCACTCAACATCGTGCTTGTTAGTACTCGCGTGTGAGCACTGTTACGATTTTGAATGCGTAACTCGGAACACCAAAATTCGTTATTCTAGGCATTGCAGAACCTGAGTTATTAACTTGTTGATTTTATTTCTGTTCATATCTCGGTTGGCGTTCAAATTCGGATCCACATTGTATTAAAAGAAAATGTTCATTCTAGTCACCTCTGTCATTGCTTACAGTTATACACACTTTTTCAGAATCATCCTGTATATTCTGAAGGCAACAATGAATGCTGATGTGTACTTCATCGTTTTAGAAAACTTTATTTCAATCGTAGATCAGTTTGAAGATGCTGAAATCGTCTTTTGACATGACAGTGCTTCATGTCACAAAGCAAAGTCCAACATCACGGTTTTTGGCAGAAAAGGACATTGATATTGAAATGATCTGCAAACTTAACGGATTTTAATCCAATAGAGAATGTATGATGTCATTTGAAAAAACTGGTCACTGAAATAAACAACCAACCTACAAGGAAAATCTTAAAGCCACCATCATCCAAAGTTGGTCTGAAATTGATGCAAACATCTGTCGGAAATTGATTGAATTCATGCCACGATGGCTTACTGCAGTTATTAAAGCTAAAGGAAGAGCAACGGACTATTATTAAGGAATTTATTTTCCATTTTTGTATGGTATATGAAAACTTTTTTCCACCCTGCCTTTAATATCAAAAAAAGTTTTCCATGTACTTTTGACAGTAAGAATGTTGCAGGACAAATAATTGACTTATTTTAAGATAAAAAGGTTTTTCGGTAATAATTCATATGACAAAATAAATATTTTGCACAATGATAAAGGGTTGTTCACTAAAATACGAAAACTTTTCCATGGGTTGTATTATCATGACCAATCTAATTCTTAATATCTAATCCGATTCTTCATGAGTTTTTTCCCATTTTCTTATCTTCAAACCTGAGATTGAACATTAGGTTAGTGGATTGCTAAATTCGACAAGAAATAAGTATATTTTCATTGCATTAAATTTTTACAATTTGTTATTTGAAGTAGGATTTGTTTTATGTGTCATTACATTAAAAGACGCCGCCTATCTTTCTTCTGGGGACGCGGAAATATCTTCGTCCGGTCCCAGCAATGGCAGCACAAACACAAGTCCACGTAATTTGAGGACAAATGCGTAGTCCAACAAACGACGCTTTCAGCTGCATATTTAGAGAAAACAATTTGAGAATCTTCAGATATACGACCATTTAAGAGGCGGATAATCATCATTGTGCACCATTTTGTAGACACTTCTATCTGTAAATACAGTAACTCACTCATTACATAAAGCAGGTAATTTATTTAGATTAATTCGTACTAAATGATTATTACAAAGCCAGTCTTGAGGAATCCGCGCTTTCATTTGCGTAATCTCTAAAGACGTGTGGTCTCCCAGATCATCAGTTCTAACTAATGTTTAACGAAATTTTTGCGCATTAAAAAAAGCTCCGTTCACTGGAAGAGTTGGAGCTAACCTACGAGAGGCAATTAATTGCCGTTCGGATATTGAGGAAGCAGGAAAGTTTGAATAAATCGCTTATTTCTTCATCAAAAAAAAATTCAGATAAAATAATAGGGAAAATAATACCTTAGATGCCACTCTGCATTCTTAATAACAACAGAGTCTTTCCACATACCTTGTCTTGCCATCGTGTTCAAGATGACGCGAAAACCAATACTCATTACACCTACATATTCTGTGGATCCACAGATAGAATGTTAAACTCGTTCTTACTGTAGATTAACATTATTATAATTCAAAGACTGAACCTGGCTTTTTCACAGCTTTCGTACATAATATCATTGAATGGCAGGAACCCTATAAGTCAGCAGCTGACAGCCGTATTTTGTTTTGTAAAGAGTGCTTACTTTTTCGTATACAATAAAATTGTGCGCTACTTATTGCAAAATGGCCAGACTAACCTGGCATTTCGCAGTTGACTACCATGCTCACTTGTGTTTTTTTCCTATGATATATGAAGGAAGGTATTTATATTTAAATTATCTCACAAAATACGATGGCGAATTGTTGCGATTATTGGCCTGTGTATGGCAAGAACAAGACTATCACTTGGGCATATAGCATGTGATACGCGGCTCCTACATTGAATGGTTGATGAAAATACAAAAATAAATTGTGGATAAACACCTAAATACCAATTGCCGACTTGCATTAAAGCATGCGTTTCCTGGTGAGAAGAAAGCAAAGCTGATTTTTTCCAGTTGCATCATGGATGATTTGTTCCCCGATTCCCGTTAGCATTGGAATGGTGCACTGGATTTAATCGTGGTTGGCATTTATTGCTGTGTACCAGATTGCTATAACCACAGTTTGAAAAATAAAAATATCTCTTTTCATCAATTTCCAAAAGATCCGTCATTAAGGAAATGGATATAAGAGTATCATATGATGAAAGAACTTTCATTGAGGAAGCACTGAGACCTTTACTTCAACATTTCCATCTTCATTCCTAGCCAAGAAAACTTTCTTCACATGACCAGAGTAGATCATGTTATAAGGAGCCTGCTTTTGTTTTCTATATTTGCCCTCAATCTGTTTTTGTGAGAAGTTTCTTGGAAAATAAGAGAATTCTTTTGTCCATATTTTACGTGAAGAAAATGCTGCTTATAAGAATAACATTATATTATTGTTCTATTTCTGCAAAGGTTTTTATAAGTTTTTCTGCAAGTTTTGTATTTTCTTTTAGAATGAAAACTTTGCGTTTTACTATAAGGCAGTGGAGTTACTACCATGGTAGTGGAGTTACTATAAGGAACTATATAGTGGAGTTACTAACACATCAGTTTCAAAGGTTACGAATATCTGTCATGTTTTCGTTCCATTTACACTATTTAATCTATACTATGTTTTCATAGAATGGATTGTGAGCAATAATGAGACTTTAATTCAGCACATGTCATGTTTACATATTTTGGTTACAGAGTGTCCTAAAAAAACTGACGGTTTTTAAAATGAAATAACAAGCAAACGGTGTCAGTTATTAAAGTTATTCTTGCAGGAGATTAACGTGTGAGGTCAGGAATTTGTTTTGGTACTTTCCTTGTGTTAGCACCAAAAGTGCTGGAAGCTCTTTCTTATCGCTCAGTCGGTGGTATTCCAATACAACAAATAGTCTTTCCTCTAACGAATAGACCATTTTCACGTTTACCTACAGTAATACTGTATTCAGTGTACACCTCTCCACTGACAAACTTGCCATTGCACTTGCACCACTATGTCTAATTGGCCTTCGCGCATGCCTCGTATACAGTACCATGTGTCGATGAAATTTGTTATTAACACAAGGAAACTTGCCAAAACAAATTTCTGACCTCACATTTAATAACTGTCACTGTTTGCTTCCTATTCAATCCAGTTTATGACACCCTTGTAGCTTAGACATTGTTCTGTAATAAATAGTTACTTTGTGTTAAATGCGTAAAATATTTTCTTTCATTTAGAATTCACTTTTTACATTTTTCTAGTTTCTTTTTTTATTTATGTAAACCTTTTTGGTACTAATATACTTTTCTTTTTTTAGAAATATAATATTTACATTTTTCATGGCTAAATAAAATGATTGAAGTTATAAATTAATGTTTGTGAATTGGCTCTATTTCTGTTTAAACTTGTCACTTATCAGCCGTTCTACTTTAACTAAATAGGAGGGAAATGCTTAGGGTTGTTCTGTGTGGTTTGGTCTCTGCAGGCAGTCTGTTTCAACATTTTACCTAATGGAAAAACCTTTTTTCGCGTGAAGAACAAAAAAATTAGCTTAATATTACTCTTAAATGGGTCACCTCTGATTGCTGTTGAAGAGAATCACTGATCGCCGTTTCGAAGGCTTAACGATGTTGAATTGAGTCTATCGAGAGGGGAATTTCATTTGTTTTCCCCCAAACATCCTTCTCCTTCACAACTACCACCGCCGCCACCCGAAACTAGTTCACGACTATTGATTTCCACGCAGAGACAAATAAAATTCTTTACATTTCCGCAGTTTACATCTTTTGCACATGGAGCATTTTATGGATTTTCACACTCCCTCCCTCCCTCCCTTTCCCACCTGGTTCCGTGTGGAGGGAGATGTTGCTTTTTATTGTATTCCACAAAAAGTCAGGGTGCGTGTTTTGTTGGTGGATGAGACCAAGGTCTTCATCCTCTACTGACGTGCAGTACCGTAGGATTTTTAATATTAATTTTTGGGGGACTTAACCGCAATTTTTCACGTGGATTTCATTGATTGGAACGCGTTAATCGTTCGCCATAACCTTCTTTTATCTTCTCCCCCCATCGTGCCATCTGCGACACTTTTGCTCTTACCTTCTCTTTCTGTCTCGCTCCCCCCTTCTTTTGTTCCATAAAGTTAAACGTTAAATGGGCTGTGTTGAATTGCGCTCTGAGAGATTTTTACATTGAGGGATATCCGAATTTTTTTTTAAGGGAAAGCAGAAAATTGGAAGCTACTGTCTTGTCACGTTTTCTAGTATATTGAAAACGAGAGAAAAATATGACCCCCTCTTTCCGAAAATAAGGTATACATTTTCAATACAAAAATAATGTTGAAATATATATATAATATTTTCGGACACGAGAGAGCATCTTTCAAAATGGTGAACCGTATTAGATTTGTAGAAAAATGACTTCTTTTATTAAAAAAAAAAATCTTCTCTGTTAGTGAACAATAAACCAATTTTGTAATGAATACTTTCTTTGTGATTTTTATGTGATATTCTTTCTGTAGAATCTTTACTGCACTTCGTTTTACAAATTACTGGAAACAAAATTACAAAAAGCGGGGGAAAGGAAATAGAAAGAAATTCAACTTATAAAGTCCCAAATAAATGTTCTCGCCTCATATGCACGCAAGTGAGCTGTGATGTCTTGTCACGATAATCCAACCAGAAGGTTCCTAAATGAAATATGCCTCTATTAAAGCAGATAAGGAATTAGAAACGCACTACGCATCGGATATTGTCCCGATTGAAAAACGTGATTTGGTCTGATGAATCGCGCGTCTACTTCATGGCATCAATGCATTGCAGTGGCAATGCGGATATGGCGTAATCAGCGTTTGCCACCTCCGGTCGGTGAGGAAATTTTGATGGTCCGTGGAATAATTTGGACTTATTGGTCCGTTTTTAGTATATTTTTTACTGTTCAGGGTGAACTAAAACCATAAGGACAAACTTCAAAAGGCGATTCCTCACAAGAAAAGTAACAATAAAGTTCATATCAACTTATGTCCGGAGATGCATTATTTCCATGGATAAGGCATAATTGTATGCACAACAGTGTATATTTTCTATTGCAGATTTACTTTTGAGTGATTATCGTGCAGCGGAGGCACACTGGCCCTGTATTCATATCAGGAACAAGCCGAAATGGACTTCACATACGGAGAAGCACATGGGAATGGCTGAAAGGCCGCACAGATGTACCAAGAAAATACCCCGACAGACAGCACCACTTGAATCACAAATCGTTTGCAACCATCTTTCGGCGTTTGTGTGAGAAGGCGTCCTTTGATGGAAGAGTTCCTGTTGCATAGCCCGCTCGCTCATCGGACTTAAACCCCCTTGACTTTTACTTATGGGGGACCTCAAAAATGTTTTGCTTATGCGTAGCCAGTTCCAAGTGGAGACACTTGAACAGCGTGTCAGTGCACATTGTGACGCTTTTTGGATACAGGCTGGAACATTCGAACGAGTGCGGCAGTCCATGAGGCGACGTGTGAACGCTTGCATTGCATCCCAAGGAGGCCACTTCGAACATGTTTATAACGTTGACACAATCACTGTCACAGTAAAGTCTTGTTCTGTACTAATTGCTCTATAACAAACAAACCGTCCATTTCAAGATATATGTTCATATGAGATTTTTTGTCCTTTTTCTGGTCAGGGATCGCCTCCTGAATTTTGTCCCTTTTGTTCTACTTCACCCTGTACTTTGGCCTCAGTAGTGTCATCAACTATTTAAATCGGCAACAATGTTGTAAAAGCTAGTATGCATGCGCTTACTTTCGGTGGTCACAGAATTATCTTAATGGTCAGCATGATTCAAAATTGTATGTTTAGTGATCCTTGAGGTCTGAATGGTTGGCGAGCGCTGGCGTAGACAACATGAAAGGATGTCAGTCCTGTATTATATAGGTGTTTTAGGCTAAGGACTAGATTACTTTGGCCTAGAGCGTAGAAATGCGTAAATCCGGCTCTGTTAAAGCTATTGACAGTTTTATCATGGCCTGAGGAATTTTCGTGGGAGACGTGAGATCCCTGAAGCTTGTAGACAAAAACTCTGAACATGTCAGAACGTGTCAGAACATTGTTGCCGACCTTGTCCATCCGTTCATGGTCATAGTCTTCTCTCCTGGATACAGTATCTTCCAGCAAGTGTGATTCCAGGAACATCACCCAAGATCTTGCTCTAGTTTCCATCTCCAAATTTTAATTCTGTCGAATTTTGTATTTGAACAACCCTTCGAATGCGACAATCTGAACCAATTTCAACACGCTAGCCTTGAGAGGCTTGGAAAGATAATCCTACGCAACAATTCCGAGCTGGTGGAGTCCCATACGAGCTCTTACGGACACAAATTTATGTAGCTAAGACAAGTTATGTTAGGGCTAATTTGATACGTAACGAGAATTAATTTTTATAACAAATGTTAACTAAATAGTGAGAAATTCTTTGTAGCCTGTTCTCGACATTTGGCCGAGTTGAAGAAATGTTTTGTGAGATACTAATATATTAAAAACAGTTGTGAGATTTTATTTTTGTTTGATTTTAATGTCATACATCTTATGTATCAAGTTAGAATTAGTGTACGCCGCGATTTCCTTTGATTGCAGAGGAGTAGGCGGGCAATGAACGTACTGAGTGGAGTCACAAGCTAAGCAGAGTTCACAGCGTTCAAGATGTGATGAGATTAACAGAAATCTCCAGATGGGTCTTAAAAATGCTAAATGGGTTAGCATTTGTAATTGAAAATTTTGTTCCGCTGTCAAATTGAATAAACAAGAAACATTTGTTCGTTTTAAACAATTCTTTGTTTAGGGAGAATAAAGAAAATTTAATTTGCTTTCGCCGGCGCACTAAAAATCACGTTGAGTGTATGTCCTATTGAATTAAAATTGCATTTTCCTTGAATTTAATAGTGAATATGATAAACAGAATTTTGTTTTGGTCTCTTGAGTATTTGTATGGATGCTTCCACAAAGTCACGAACAGCGGAGAAATTATTGCGTTGTCCTCTGCGATGGCATTGTGCTCCAAGGAACAATTGTCGTTATGACGTCCGTTTGCAGACGCTCTCCGCCCACTTCGAGTCAAGTGAGTTTAGAAAAAGGTTTTTTTTTTTTTTTTTGCTTTCTCTTTTTTATTTTTTTACTTCTCGTGTGGGGGTGGTAGTAGGTTGCTCTAGTTCTCCGTCACGTCTAGTCCAATCACAGATTTCCGTGCAGTGACAGGAGTCAATTGATTGGAGATTGATAGACCTTCCTTTCACTCGTCTGGACAACATTGCATTAAGTGATTTATTATAGCCGAGAGAGAGAGAGAGAAATTGCGTTTTTCATTTTGGATCCGTCACCCATTAGCATTGATCCTCTGGCGATTCTAATTAAAATGAAGGAGTAACGGAAAGAGGGAGAAAACGAGGGAGAGAGTAGTAAAAGAAGAAAAATGTGTATTTTTTGTTGCCTTTCCTCGTAAAGTATTAAAGCTTTTCTCTCTGTGAGCTTTATAATTTTTATAGATTAACGTATTAACTGAAAAGTTGATATAAAGCTTTATAAAATGAGCATCAGCTGCTTTTGTTAGTCTCTTTTAAAAACAGTTCTTTTTATTTTATACTTATATTTAATGAACTACGATTATATAGACAATTTAATATATGAGAATACTGATATTCGAATAATATTATATACTTTATGAGAATTTTTTACGCTACGCTCGGCATCTAATAAGGAGCTTTTCATATTTTTTTTTTTTTGTTTAATAATAATTTTGCTCGGTTTACACTAACGATTTTTTAACATATATACAGGTACATACGAGCATACAGCAAAACGCATACGTCATCTTCATCATTTTCTCTGATTCTCTTTAAGTATATTTCATAATTATTAAAACCTAAGAGATATACAGAAAATGGTTCACAATGTCATTCATTATGGCCATAATGGTTTCGAAATGCAGCCTGATTCACTAGGTAATTAACGCAGATAATTTAAGTTGATTAATACGCACTAGTTGATTATCACTTTCAGCATTTACCCTAAAGCACTAAGCCATTTTCTGCACACTATGTACAAGTTGAATCAGGTAAACTGCATATTTCAGGATCAAAATCAGATTATAATATAGGGAAACATCTTCCTATTTGGATTCACTAACTAGTAAATCACACTGGTCAAATTTATATCCGCATAGCTTCATTACATTTTCCACATTCTGCAATGTTAGTAATCCTGATGGCCATATCGTTCTTCTTCCTTTCACCCAATTAATTGTCCGAATTAACATCGCTTCAAATGTTGATGAAAATCTAACATTTGAGTAGGGGAGAGTTGCATAAGTTGGAACATTTTCAAGAAAATATTTTTTGTAACACCAACAGAAGCTTTTAATATAATATAGGAAAAATTGTGAGTGCTAAATAGCAAATGAATCGTAAGTTATTTACAAGTTTTCATAATTGTAACAATGACCCATCTTATGGAAACAGGAGCCTAAGACGGGACATAGCAAAGTACAATATAGAATGAGACTGACCACTTAACTTTTCCTTTGTTGATTTTTGATATCAACTTTGGCTTTTAAATGATATCAACTTTTAGTAAAGCGGCCTTTATCCGCCGTTATGTAGGTTTCATGTGCCCATTCTTTGCACTGAATACACTGGATCCAACCACAAGTGGATAATGCCTATTGTTCTTGCAGATTATGGAAAACCATTCCATTGTGGCAATTTTGTTAGCAACTTTTGTGACCACTTTGTTAGTTTCTTCTCTTTTTGATGTTCTTTGTTTGTTCCATGAGAAAACATTGTCCCATCTTAAGAAAATGGTAACTTTGAACATCATCTAATACTATAGAAAATCTAATGTCGGCACGAAGGACATTAGATGAAAATAACCCATTGATATACCAATGAAATAGCATATTCACAGTTGATCTACGATCTTTCTATCTTTCAGCAGTTAGCACGAGACATAGGTGACACATTTTACTTAGAAGTGAATAAAACTGCCGGATTTTTTTGTGGAAATCGACTGTAGCTTCGGCCTTGTCGATGACACAAAGGCTGCCTCCTTCGATAAGTGCTGAAAATCAACAACAAGCGGCATCAAGAACTCTTTAATTTTTTAAAATCGGTTTATCCCAATTTATGCAACTCTCCCCTGTAAACATATACAGAGTGGGGCAGAAAGATTTACCTAAAGTAATTCCGCTATAATTCGGAAACAAAAGGAAACGGATGTGAACGTTTTTGTATATTACAATACTTTAGCAGAATACACAGATACAAGGGAGGAAGGCTTGCACAAAATGCACTGTGAAATGCCTCTTGCACCACTGCTGAGTGAGATTGAATGTGTCGGAGGATGCACCATCTTGTGTGAAGAATATTGTTGCCGAGAGTTTCGATGAATCCCATCAAATTTGGTGCCACTGCCGCCCAAACTCTCAGAATTCTGACGGTGTGAAACCATACGAATACCTGTGACACGAGTCTGTCTTTTGTGGGGGTTAGTACGTGCCTCCACCTTCAGACCAGATGATCACATCGTCACAGGCATTTTGGATTTACTCTCTCAAGCCGTTTCTGTTTTGAAGCTGATGAAATGAGATGCCGATGTTGTCGTTCGTATGGCTTCATGGCTGAATCCTCGTGAATAATCCTTCTCGTAATGCTCTCTCTCTCTCACTCTTTTCCGAACGATATCGATCAGATGTTTCGTATGCGAGGATTGTTTTCCTCCAGGGATTGGCTTGCCCAGTGTTATCAAAACAATACTGATATCTTTTAACAATATTCTGATTATTAAAAACGGCTGTTAATATATGGATCCATCGGAAGTCGTTGTTTGCACTACTCAAATGAAAAATATAGAAGATTTGAAAAATCGAATAGTTGATGGGTGTAATGTATGAACCCACCCATTATAAAAAACAACCGTGGTGTTTTTGAAAGTGTCCGGCAGTCAGTGAGGAGAACATTGAATCCATGCATTCTAGCTGTGGTAGTCATGTTCAGCAGTTATTGTAGATTAAGAAGTTTTACGGAGGGTTGATTCAGATAAAATGAGACGACTTTGCAGTTCTGTTACGATGGTGTAATACCATGGCGCCACCATCGGTTGTGTTCGATGTGAGAACCACGTTGTTGGATTATCGCCCGGCACCGTAATTTCCACTGAAGTAGGCTGAGTTTGAGGGACTCCATGGGAAGTTCGTTCCACACCTGCTGACACACTTTACATAGCCCATCAACGGTTCTTGGTCGGCGACTTCTGAGCCGTCGTTTCAGGAGACCAAAACCACAGAAATCCATTGGTGATGCGTCAGGAGATTTTACAGGCACATGAGAGAAGGGAATAACTCGTATGCCCGTCTCCTGTTCCATCTTCCTGTAGTAAGCCACAGATGACTTGGCAGTGTGGCTTGATGCCTTGTCCATGTGGATCCCAAACTTTTGATTGCTCACCAGGGTGCAGACATGGGATATCCTGCCGATATATGTGGTCCATTACATTACTCTGGAAGTAAGCTGCACTAATTTTACAGTTTCTAGGAACTCGACGAATCGTGAGCAGTCCACGTGAGCAATATCCGGCAACCACCATGAAGCCTTTTGAAAACTTTTCCTTGCACCTTCGGACAAAATCGGACCTGGCCTTGCCCCCTCTTTCGCGATAGTAAATTGCCCTGGGTTTGTTGGTGTCATCGAGGTGCACCCAAGTTTCATCCAAGGAGAAACCCACTTCCATCGGTCACTTGCAAGATGGTTTTCATACAGTTTTCTGGCGTTGGTGAATCGTTCCTGCACGTGCCTGGCCGATAGTCTGTGACCGCGCGCTTTATGACGTCGCTCCAGCCCAAGATTTTCATGAATTATTCTGGACACTGTTGCCTGTGAAATACCTTTCCTTTGGGCTAGACTTGAAATCAGGCTGTGGGGGGAATTTTCTTTCAGCACTTCAGACCGGATTTCTCGCACCACCTGAGCTGGGCGTGTTGGCTGGGGCTTGTTTCTGGTCTGCTTCTTTGCTCGCCCACGTTCATTAGATGGTCGCAATTTGTTCTTTTTGATTATTCGACCCACAGTAGCTTTGGATACCGCAATACCATTTCGTTTGCATAATTCCACAATGCACGAAAGACTGAAGTTAGCGTCGGAAAGGCCAAACATATACCCTTCCCAAAAAGCTGTGATTTTGGAAGCCATGTTTCAGCATGAAATGTCCCAAATAACAGCAACAAGTGTATACAAACCTATTCCCCATGAATAGTGGACGAGTCATGCAAATCACATTCCGTCAAGGTCATACGCGGCATTTAAAGTCGTCTCATTTTATCTGAATCAACCCTCCGTACGTGTAATATTAGGTAATAAAAGATAGTTTTTGTCGAAAAACCATTATCGCCCTGTGTCTTCGAAACAAAACGGCATGCCGAAAATCATCAAAGGACAAAGGATTCTTAAAATAACCTAAAAATCATACCTTGATTTTTTGCCATATGTTTAGTAAAACACCCTGTTTAATAGTAGATACACGGGACCATCAGGATGGACTGTTTCATTTTTTTTTACGAAATTACAATGCGATTTGCATAAATCCTTGGAGATTATTACTTGGTAAATATTTTTGCCTGGTCCTGCAAGCTCTTAAGCAAATACAGCGAAAAGCATTTTTGCTAGTTTCGCTTTCGTATTTGCAATCAATTGAGATATACAAGGGACGTTCATAGTTGACCTAGACTTTTATTTTTTTAGAGAAAATGTAATGTCCGACAAGCACCAAATTAAAAGTATTCCCCATATGCCTCCAGGCACTGTTGCCATCGTTATGGCAACTGCCTGATACCTTTGGGCTGCTGTCGTGGACTTCTATCTTGAACTTCTACTTCCCCCTAGAAGCTCTTTAAGGGTCCCGAATAAATGATAATCACTGTGAGCCAGATCTGGACTATAAGGGGTATGGGGCAACACCTCGCAACCCATTTTGGCAAGCGTTTCTGCTGGAAGGTGTTGTGTCTTTTCTTATGAATGGCGTGGCGTACGGAACCTTGAAGCATTTTGCATTAATAGTGGGTATTAATTGTCATACCTTCATCTACAATGGTTCGCTCTAAGAGTGCGATTTTCCTCATCTGTGATTGCAGTCCGACGAACGTTTCCATGCATTGCAATTTTCGCCATCTCTCATCCACCGCCAGGTTGGGGTGAAAATTTTTGTCAAAGGTTCTTCCTACCGCCTGCAGGAATGCCAGTTGAATGGATGTCTGCGAGTTCCATTCATCTTGCCGGAATTATGAACAAGAGTTTCGTTGTCCCAGAAGTTTCTCTGTGGTCTTTCTTTGTCAAACTGATTACACCAATCGTGTACTGATGCTCGTCATATCATTTCTTCCCTATATCGTGCTTGAAGTCTTTTCAAAATCTTAACATGTTTAACGTTCTCCTTCGCAAAAAATTTGGGTCTTTGTATATTTTAGTATACAAAGGCTCATACTAATTCAGGATTTTACGGAAATACAGATAAAACTTGACGAAATGTTAAAGCACTAGCAGCATATACTTTCAGTATAAATTCTTATACAAATTCCGAGTTTTCCGTCGCTAAAAAATTGGTTATCCGGACCGCTACAATGAAAGCTGACATCTTATGCCCAAATCTTAGAGTGTAGCGTGCTTAAGATGTCAGCTTTCAGTGTAGCGGTCCGGATAACCAACTCGGAATTTACATAAGAATTTATACCGAAAGTATATGCTGCTAGTGCGTTAACATTTCTTTAACTTTGATCTTTATTTTCCGTAAGTATTAATGAATCCTGAATTAGTTTTAGCCTTTGTATACTAAAATACACATATACCCAAATTTGATTATACAACGCTCTTCCACACCCACAGAGACATAGCTTTCTGCCATGTTTGCTGCAGCTGCTGCGCATGTGTCCAATACGTCATGCCGAATGCGGGTGCTCAAAAAAGGATTACGTAATGACTAATTCAAAGGATATAATAAAGTTTTGTGAAAAGAAATTACATTTCTGTTTTACTAAAGGACATAATGCTGAATTAGCGAAGGTCAAAAGAGTTTTTTGGATGAAAATAGTAAAGAAAAAGCGAAGAAGTAAACAAATTCAAATAAATTAACTTAACCATTAACTATCTACGCATCAGCTCTTTCTACCATCCCAAGTGAATACGGCTTTAGCTTAAAAGGAATAAATGATTTATAGCCCGAGTTGCATTTGCCGCATGGGATGCACTTCCCTCAATTTATCTCAATAAAATAAGCAATAAAACAATTCATTGACTAGATTAGGAAACTTTGCCACAACACTAAATAGCGTTCTGATTAAAAAAGAACCATCTTCCACTCATTAGTAAGGGATTCTCTGTATTGCTACCAAGAGGTTTGAGAAAGGATTATATACACTCATTAATGTGGAAAACGAGCAGAGCTTCCACTTAAAGATTATCCTTTTATTGTTGACTCAAAGTGTGATGGATTAGGAAACTCAGGAAAGCATTAGTTTGGGTTCGACCCCTTTTTAAGAGTGCAAACAAATTGATTTTCCCCCCATGCCCCTTCCTCTCTCTCCAAATAAAAAATTCTTTTAGGGAAATAGGTGACACTGTCTTCGGAGGTGGACGTGAACTGTTTACAAGAGGAGGAAAGCCCGTTTCTGTTTCCTTTGTAATTGAGTGGGTTTTTACAGCTATTGTCAGTTAATGTTATCATCGAGAGAAGCAACTTTTGGAGTTGGTGAGGAAGGGAAAAAAAGGAGGTGGAGTTATCAAGAGGAGAATGGTAGCGAAAGGGAGAAGCTCCATTTCACATGCAAATGCGTGAGAGATACGAAGTGGATTAAGTTTCCGAGATGCTTCAACACAACTGACGGACAGAGAGTGAAGTGGGTGGCGATGAGAAAGAATTGGAGATGCGCCAAAAAAAAAAGAAGTAGTCTTCAATTAAGGCTGTTTTTGCTTCTTCCATCCACCCGATGAAGATAAACGCTTGGAATTATTAGATTACGAAAGGAGCTGGCGAGCTTAAGGGGGCCGCTCCTTCTTTTCAGAGCAGGACAGCGGTTTTTACACGTCTTTAGAAGTTTTTCGGACAGCCCGTCGTAAAGTATTCATTTGATTGGTTTCCTTCGGAAAATGGTTTGGCTGTGATCAAATTATTTGGAGAAAACGTAAATAACCAGAAAGGTTTTACTGCTTCTGTACTTGCGGGAATAAAATAAGTGTAAATTTGAGTTGTGAGTGAATGTAGTTTGCCAAATTTTTAAGTTTAAAAGCAAAGTTTAAGAGAAACTATATTTAGGATACATTTATTCCATTGTAACGTCATTTTCTGCACATGCACGGAGGACAGATTTCTAAAAGAAGACTTTATCAAGTATTATGCATATAGCATGTGTTCATAATTTGGATGAAATACAGAGGAGATCAGAAAAATGTATATTCGCTGTAATAGATGTTATCTATGGACTTTTTTCCAAAATACCAAACTGGAAAGTTTACGTCTCCACATTAGTACCTGTTTAGATAAAAATAAACCCTATCGACAAAGACCATACTAGCACCGGGGTGACGTGGTGATAGCTCACCTCGAAGAGAGTGGACAGAAGCAATACATGTAGTTCGAAGTAATCAGAATGTCCGGATATTATTTAATCAATCTGAGTACATGCTGTCGCTGTACGTGTCAAAGTGCCTTATATACGTTCTTTCATGTCAGTTAAATTTATGTATCACAACTGTTACACAGATTTTAACTTTTTTTAATGTGTGCACAGATGTTTGGCCTCCGCCATATACTGAGTGAGCGTAAAGAGCACTACTTATTTCAAACATTTATTACACAAATTCTGTGCTTGGAACAGGTATATACAGGCGAGTCAAAAGTCATTACACATAGCTAATAGGGAATAGGATATGAGCTCTATCTTTTGGGACAGTTTTGGAGTTTGGCTGCCATTTTGAATCTAGAAATCCTCCATTTTGAATACAAGATGGCGGCCAAACTCCAAAACTGTCCCAAAAAATAGAGCACCTATCCTATTCAAATCATTCATTTTACACACCATTTCCAAAATCTAGCTATGTCCAGCGACTTTTGACTCGCCCTGAATTTTTTGCAAATTTTGCTTCAACACTGAATGTTTTTTAATAATTTATTCGTGCACTTCCTCATCTGCTCCGGATATTTTTTAAAGAATGCCAAAGTGATACTTGATTTCCCGCTACACACGTATAGTGCTTTAATATCAGGAACCAAAGAATTGATCGCTCTGTCTTTAGCACACCGCCATAAAAGTTAGTAAAAAAAAAATGAGGGTAAAGCCAGTTGAACATGGTAGCTACGGTATTAGACCTATTTCTCGGTTCATTGATTTGAAGAATTTGTATTCAAGAGATGACTAACAGCAGAACCCCAATGTGACAGTGTACTATCTTGTTGGAAAAGTATTAATGGCTAAAACTCCCCTGATTATGTTAAAATGTAAAGCTCCAACAAGTTCAGGTCAATGTTTTTGAAATAGTGAATTAGTAAAGAAGAAATGTCTTTCTTGTGCATTAGACCGCATCAAAACACTAAGAAAAAGTCTCTTAACACCCATAAGACCGATTCTTATAGTTGGCCTATGTAATAATGCTATGACGTTCATGTTAATGATAATTTATTTAAGCGTTATCGTCAGTGTGCTATGAACCAGCAATTACTTCATTACTACGGCTATTCACGTATAAAAATAGAAATAGAAATGCCGTATGTCGAGGAGAATTCTTTTATTTGTCAATCTTTAATAAACGATCTTTGCATTTGTGTAAGTTCAAATTAAACAAAACATATTCCTCCAGTAAATTTTGAAAAGAGGCCGTCAGCTTGAATGTAAACTCGATGAGGAGAAAATCGTATTCGTGAAAAATGCAAATTTCTAAAACCTCATCAATCATATTTAAATAGGCAGAAGATCATGAGTCTGTTGACTTGATCTCACATCGAAGTCAAAAAATCAATTCATTATGCTCAACATAAACTTTCAAAAGTAAATTCTTTCGCATATAGGCTTTAAAATTTTATAATGTATACAGGAAGGAAGAACGACAGTCAGACGAATTAATGTCATTTACAATTGCCTTCAATTTATCGTTTTACCCATCTCGTTAGTATTTTAACGTTTGTATTTTTTATCCAATGGGCCCCTCATTTAAAATTTTTTGAACTTGGGAAAAAAGACAGATATCTCTATGAGGAATTCTATATATTTATTTGCTCGTTTTTATTTTTATGAAATTTAACTTATATGAAAATATGCTATGTTTAATTTGAATTAATAAAAAAAAACTTTCTATGTTGGGTATTGTAATCATTGATATGAAGCCATGTTTCTTTATAAAGTTATATTTTTCCTCCTTATATCCTAATAAACAGGAAAGTTTTAGAATGATTCTGTTTTCGTCGTTTTAACGGTCGTGTTTAATTGGAATTTTGGAAATACTAAATTATTTATGAAATTGGAACACAGGTATCTTAGCTACTATATGCACTGCATGACCACTCTATTAGGGAATGCTAATAACGAGGCATAGATTCTCGTAATTCCGAGATCACATCCGTAATTCTTCTAGGCCTAGATTCTATAAAGTGTTGGAACCGTCTTGCAGGAATATTGGTCCATGCTGGCATAACAGTAGCGTTTATTTGGTTCGAATTGGATGACATGTTTGTATGCTTCAAATGGATATTTACATCGCTTCCCACATCAGGTGACTGAACCGGGCTAATGAAGCACGTGGAAGTCATTGTCATGTTCACTGAACCAATTCGAGACCCTTTGAGTATTTTCCTGTGGAAAGTCAACTATAAACAGATCTGCAACAATGCTGAGGTAGCTTACGGCATTAAAAGATGTTTCCAGTGCTATTGTGTCCTAAGAGAAAATTCCCCAGACCATTATTCAGCCTGTAAAATCATGACCAAGATAAGTTCATGATTCCGTAATATTTATGCCAGATTCTCGCCTATAATGATTCAGAACGAACCCAGACTCCGTTGTGCCAAGCGATTTTTTTCCACTCATCAAGTGTCTAATTTCGATTCTCCTTAGCCCATAACAAGCGAGCTTTCCCTGGAGAAGGTCTTCGTGTTGTGCTTTGATTCTTTGTTACCTTTGTTGTACTCACTCGCTATTTTTTATTGTCGCAGACGATATGAACCATTCTCCTGTTACCTTTTCATTCACAAGCCTTTTTCGATTAAGTTTTTTTGCAGAACTACCTGAATGGCCCAAGGTACCGTTGCACGTGAAAGCCGAAATGATAGCTGTTTCCGAAATATTCGAACCAGCTATTCATGTATCTATGTTCAAAATCTTTGTCTTATCCATGTTTAGGATAATTCCTGCCAATATTTGTGCATATATTAAGCTTAGCCTAGAGAAGCTACCGAGCGATGTATGTAAAGGGCGGCACAGTATTCTGTAATGTAAATTTACCTATCTTTGGAAAGTTTTTGCTGGGCTAGCTACTACATATACGTGTATACTGATTCTAAATTAAAACACGTACAAAGAGCAATGGTTCTCTTTTTTTGTCGCTGAACATGACATCCGAAGAAGGTAAAGATGCAATAAAATGATATGTCGATGGCCCTGCTAAACAAGGTTAGACTCAGCACTAATTAGATAATGTTGTCATTTGCACATGGACATTTCACCTTCAAATGGATAATGTCTCTAATCAAAGTGGGTCACTCGTATAGTCTTAAGAATTTACTATGCTCGTATCACTCAATAAAGGTGGTTTATCAGAATCACTCCAAAATTAGTTGCGGTTTATCAGAAAATGTTGTATTATAAGTCATCTGTTCATTTGTTTACAAATACAGCACAGAGATCAACAACCTTAAATTTAATTTAGTGTATTGGCACAAAGTCAATGGTCTAAATACCCTAAGCAATAATAACAATAAAAATATTAAATTGAATTAATGTTCTAAATTAGTATAGGAGCTATGACCGCTGTTGACATTTCAGGTAGATTACTACTTATCAATAAAAGGAATGAAAAGGTATTCTACCAGAAGCATCAGAGCAAACTCCTAATTTACAGGGTATTTACGAACTCTTGCGTGCAAACTTTTAGGGGTAGTAAAGGATCTTATTTTGAATATATTTTGCCAATAAACTGAGGGTCGTAAATGAATCCTTAATATATAAAAAATTGTCAAACACGATACATACAGCGGCTGCCTGAGACTTCCTCGTAATATTGTCTCTCTCGTTAATGTATTTCCAGAAAACGGAGAAATTAGAAAACTTGATACTGATGGTCACAACGTCACAACAATTTTAATAACCAAATACTACATATTGAAAATTACAAAAGGTGTTCTAACTGTTGACTATGATCAGCAATGCATGCCTCACAGCGTCTTCTCATCGAATTTCTGACACAGACAAAAATCTCTGGGGTGTCTCTTAGATGGTCACTTGCAGCCAGAATTCGCGCTACCAACTCTTCCAGATCCAGTGTATTTGTACTGAAGAAGAAATCTTAACGGGTTTAGATCCGAGATCCAGCTGCCAAAGCAACTGGTCTTCTTCGACCAATCCATCGGTCATGGAACGTTTTGTCTTACAAGGTGACTCTGCGATTATCTGCGAATGTGCATATCCTATGCTGTTTATTTTGCGTCTACCTTTATCCAGTCATTGTACCTTATCATTGTACCCATACAACATTACTCATTGCCTTTGTCCTACTATTCGTTGTATTTTATCCACTCAAATTACTCCATTGTACCAAATATCTGCATCTAAGGGCGAGAACACTCTTGTGTATATTTTTGACAAAGCCGGGAATGACTAGTCAAAAACTCTGTTCTCCCGTTATTGTATTGCAAAGTCTCTACCAATTTAATTGCTGGAAGCAATACTAAGGAATTCCAATTTAATGGTTCTCTCAATTAACTACCCATGCAAAGCCATTCGATGCACTTCTCAAAATTTTCCAAGAAAAAATTCATAAAGCTTATTTCAATGTGTGCCGTTTAGAAATACTCGAATTACGAGGTGCTACCCAAAATTTCCCGAAATGTACCTCTATAAAATACGGAACCTACCCGATCTTTTAATTTCCACCAACACCTTCAAAGTAGTCTCCTGCAGCGTTGCCAGCGGAAGTATTGCCGGAAATAAGTTTTTCCACCCAGATCTGGGTTTGTTTTTTTTTCGTCACCTGCTATCTCAGCGACCTCTTCAGACAAACCCTGAATATTGCATTAGAGGGAGGGGAGGGGGAGAACCTCAGTCCGAAATAAGACTGTTTTAAAAAAGAATAAAGAAACTTGTTTCTTATACAAGTGTAATACAAATGTGAAAACTTCAAGAGAATGACCTCAAGGTCAGCAGAGAGCACAGCCCATTTTAAAAGACAGTGTGGCTTTTACTTCTTATATAAAATTAATTCTTATATTATTTATTTTTTGTCCATGTATATAATTTTAAAGGCGTTTCATTTATATTCTGGTTTGATATATTTTACTTTATTTGTTCAATAAATTTAATTGCAATTATTCCATTTACCATAAACAACATTTAAATGTTTACATTTAAGATATTTCATCTTTTGACATTCAAGTAAGGTATGTTTTTATACACATTTATTTTTTATGTACATTTATATATACATGCTTATTTTTACATTTATATACGTATGAATGGTTTTCTAAAGTGACTTTCTGAACTTGGGTTTACGTTTGGGTTTATTTTTTCCATTTGGGTTTTTTCTGGGGTTTTTTCATCTAGATATTTTTCTGGGTTTTTATTTTCTCAACAGATGTCGCTGGGATAGGAAAAAACCTAGATCTGGGTGGAAAAACCCAGGTCTGGCATCGCTGGTCTCCTGGCATCTATACATCGCTGCCAGAGATGTTCCCACTTCTGGAAGCACTCCTGGAAGTTTCCAGGTTGGAGCATGTTTAACACCTGCTGCGATTCCGTTTGGATCACTTCAATGGAGTCAAATCACCGCCCTTTTAACCGCAATTTCAATTTTCGGAAGCGGTAAAAATCGCAGGATGCCAGTGGACAGCGATCGTGTTGTTTTTGTTGAGGAAGTCCTTCACAGCAAGCGTTTTGTGCGCCGGAGCATTGTCGTGATTGAGCAGCCAGTCTTTCTTCTTCTGTAGTCTTTTGCGCCTCACGTTTTCCCTTAATCGTCTCAAAACGTCCCGTATGAGAGTTCAAGGCGATCACAAACATCGTGGATGGTCTGATTTCGGCCCTCTCGGTTCATGTCACGCATTTTCGTGACCATTTCCAGAGTTGTGCTTGTTGACGGAGCACTTTGCAGAATGCTTGTCGTCTTCCACAGACTCCCGACCATCTTTGAAACGCTTAAACCACTCAAATGTTTGGGTTTGGCCTAAAGCTTGTTCACGAAAAGCCTCCTTCAACAGTCTGTGGGTTTTAGCCGCAGTTTTCTTCAGCTTTAATATCAAGAATCGCAACACGACCAACACAAAGAGTAACAAAAACAGCTCAAACTCAAAATCACGTAAACATAGGATGACACCGCTTGGCAAAATTACAGCTGAGAAGTACCCCTAACACTATCTATCGGCAAAACTGCGTACGGTTCGGTCAGAATAAAATAATTTCGGAATAAAACACCTATTGGTGATAAACTTTATAAATATTTAAACAAATTTAATGAGTCAGAGTACTTGAGTCTTCTTATTAGTGATATCGTACAGGTGTACTAAAAAGGGTTGGTGTTCCGTCGTGTTGAAAACCATATGATTCTACGGACAGCCAAGGGAACCTATTCAAGAAAATCCGTTGTATGTTATGATGTTTGACAGTTTTTTTAATCTATCAAGATTCAGTTGTGACCCCTAGTTTATTGACAAAATATATTTAAAATCAGGTCCTCTACCACCCCTAAAAGTTTGTACACAGAGTTCGTAAACAAACTTTACATTCATTCAGTTTTAATTAATAGCCTTCGCATACGTTTTTTTATGTTTGTTTGTGTGCTTTTTTATATTTAAAGATTAAAGTAGTTAGTTATAAGCATAATCAGCATGGTTGTCCTTTGCTTAACATGGAATAAGCACAAACTTAAGTCTTGTAATCCAGCAAATAAAACTTTTGAAATAACGTAAACGTTTCGGTAGCAAATGTGCCCAGCGAAAACGAAATTAAATCTGTTGCATAATGTTATGAGGTCGACAGCGGAGCGCTCTCTTTGGAATACCTGTGAACTACATAATTGAATTTAAAAGCGGCGCTCTATTTCTCTCTCGTTTTCGCTCATTTCATTCTGCTTTGTTGCCATCTACGTTAGATTGAATCCCTGTTTAAATCTGAAAACGTTTCTCTTGTTTTTAAGTTTTAAATTCATTCGTTAAATGAAAGAAAGTGATGGAAAGATGTTCATTAACTAAGAACAAATGACGGAAAAGCAGCGACAAGTGAAGGCACTAATACTACTTGTAGAATAGCATAAAATATTAATAAAACATTTAAAATTTAGATTACAAATTCGCTTTTGCTTGCAATGGTTGGTCTCTCATTATAATTTATTTAGCCAAATGCATTTTTAATGACTCTTAAAAAATACAGAGCTATAAATGAATACCAAGAATCCTATTTGAATATTTTATTTTTTTTAAGAAGTCAAAACTTCAACAAAAAATTTTTTTCAATACCCAGAGGAAATCAGTTATTTTAAGAGAGGGAGAAAATAATCTTTTAAATTCTAATTGGAATAATGAAAAATGGGAAATCATCAGCCGCATGAGAAATAGGATGAAAAGAGAGGAAGGGAGGGGAGTCATGCGTAGCATCATTATCATCATCATCATCATCCTCATCATCATCACCGTCGTCATCAGTGCCATCATTATTATTCCCGTCCACACATTTCATTGTCATCACTTTCATCCACTCTCCCGGTCTGTCTCTTGTGGTGTGCATGCGCGCCAATCGCGTCCGCCTCTTCCGGATGACAGATGGGGAGCTACGTAATGATCGCGCCTCACGTCTGCTCATTTGCATCGCTGATTTTAAAATAATTTGCACTCGACGCAGAGAGGGTAGGGGGAGAAATTCAAGATCATTAACAAACAAGTATGCGGTTAAAAAAGAAAAAAAAAGAAAAAAGATGTTGGGGGGGGGGGGGCGAGAAAAAGAATATTATCTTCTAGGAAGTAATCAGAGGGAGAGAACTGAAAGAGCCGAGTAGGCTTGAAGTCGTCTCTTTTAATATACTTTCCAAATTTTCCTCTTTAGATATATTAGTGAAATGTGTTATAATAATGTCGGATTAAATTAGCTGAAAAATTCCTTATTGACTTGGGTTACTCTCGTTATTCTTAAGTTGGAATGGTCTTGCAGAGTTCTTGGTGACCTCATTTAGGTAACGTCAATTTCGCTTGAACACAAAAAGTAAGAGTTGAACATCACAGTTTTTATTTGATACAATGTATAGGAGGATCCTTTTTACACGCTTTTACTTAACCCACAACTTCTTTTTTCTGTCCGTTCTGTTCGAATCTTGCAATCAATTTTTCACTCACGACCCGTTATTCAAATGACTTCAAATTTGGCACAGTAATTCACTGTTTCATTTCCGATGACAATACAATCCAATATAAAAACTCATTTCAAAATTAGAATTCTTAAAAAAAGGTTAAAATTGATTTTTATTTAATTTACATTCTGGATAAGGGAGTGGGCCACCTCTTCAGGTTTAATTTACAGGGAGAGCACAAAGTCTTTACCTGATAAAGAAAATTAATTTTAAAAATATGTCAGATAGATACATACGGTTTTTGTATTATGATCTCCATCTCAAAAAGTTTTTAAACTGCTGATACGGTAGGAGTCAAAGCGGTGTATATGGCGCTAACATCGGTCATATTGAAAATGGCGTCTATGACAGAGAAAGCTCAATGCGTTCTGTGGTTTCATGAAACTAAATCACCGATTAGCGTGCAGTATCAACCATGGGTAATTTATCAATAGGACCGTGCGCCGCCACAATGGGCATTATCAGTTCGCGAATTCCTCGATTCAACGTTCCCAACCGGTGGTTTGGAAGAGATAGCCCTACAGCACGACCCCCCACGTCCTCCGGACATAATACCTTGAGACCTTTTTCCTGTGGGGATATGTTAAGTAAAAAGAGTTTGCTAGATAGGACCCCGATGTGAACACATTAAAGTAAGAATAACGGATGCGATATTGACGGTAACACATGCTGGCGAATACGTGGCGAGAAACATTGAATATCTTCTAGATGTTCTCAGAGCTACGAAAAGTGCACATGTTGAAGTGTAAACGATGTGAAGAAAAACTTTTTGAGATGAAGATCATAATACCAAAACAGTATGTATCTATCTGACATAGGTTTTTTTTTTATTGTTATTATTTTTATTATTATTAATAGTTATTAATTAAAAATACAAAATGAATAAAAAATAAGATATAATAAATAAAAATAATCAAAATAAAAAGCTGACGTTTCGGAAGAGACTATCCTTTATCAAAGCAAAAAGGATAATTCTCTAAAAGCAAATAGAATATTAGAGAATTATCCTGAAGTTATGAAAGGAGTAATCGACAATCGAACAGTGAAGTGAAAAGAAAGACGCGAGTGGTCCAGGAGCCAAGCTCACTTTGCACGCTCGCCCAAAGAGTAAACCAGGAGGTACACTAAACTGGGAGAGAAGCCTGATGAACCTCTTTAGTCCTCCAGAGAAGAAGTCCCCAGAAGGGACGAGAGTCATATTGTAGATTGAACGAATACAGGGATCGGCATTGGTCTCCTTTCTAGCTTTGAGTCTCTTATTTTTGAAGTATCTTTTTCAGGAATTTAGTCTACAAAGTCGCTTTTTTTAAGCATCT
>JAHWFO010084592.1:549388-571372 GCA_023313115.1 Rhysida immarginata
CAAGCAATGACCATGTGGTAAAATTCGTTTTAAAATCTTTCAAAATTATGCATTTTAATATCTTTGTTGGAGGGGATTAATGTCTCTGACCACGTAATTATTAGGGGCTAGGTTCAAATATGACCACCAATGACCATGAGGGGGGGGGGGGGTCATATGAACTGTCCCTTACCTTGAAATTTGATTATCTTTTTTTTATAGTTGCTCAGATCTTAATGCCGGTAAATCTATTTTTTTTTCAAAACATTTATACTGGTTCAAGTATTTATTATCTGAGAATTGAGAAATCTTAATATTTCAGATTATTTAGGGATTCAAATCCTATTGCTTTCGATTTTCATAAAACAGTACCGAATTTATTGGTGTACAGTGCGAAAACATTTGACAAAAAAAAACCCCTATATTAAGATATAAAACTCGGCGGGGGGGGGGCGGCCGAACACGAAATTTCGGACTGCAACCACGAAAAAATAAAGGGTTATAAGAAAGTTGAAAAGTTGTGAATAATTGTTGAAAAAAGGAAAAATTATTTGATTACAAACTTTTTCCTATATAAATAGAAAAAAATTTAAAAAATGTAATAAATGTTATTAGAGTTTGTTTTTGCATATTCCAAGATGCAATATGCCTTTTCATTCACAGCCGCCATCTTTACTTTTATCGCGACACTAGCGCCACTATAACCTCCAATTGCGGGAAGTTTAAAAAAAATTGAGTTTTCGTGTATTTTAAACCCGGTCTGGTTAGTTTGTTATAAAATAAATGCATAATAAAATTTTGAAATGCCGGACATCATTTTGAACCACCTTGTATATGAAAGTATTCTAGGTAAACCAAAACCAAAATGATAGTTTAAAAAACGAAAAAAAAAAAATATTATTTTAGGCTCTTTAGTCTAAAAATGTTTTATATTTAAGTCTAAGAAGTCTCTTTTTTGAAAATATTTCAGTCTACAAAGTCTCTTTTTTAAATATTGTAGTCTACCATGTGCCGATCCCTGCGAATAGAGTCCCCAAAAATCAGCAGGATCTAAAAGATCCAATAGTTGGGGGAGACGGCCTTGTTAACGTCATTAAAGCAGACATCCAGGATATGGCGGGGTCTTCGAAACCTGAGGGGACCCTTAACAACGAGTGGATGGTTCAGAATACCAGAAACCAGAGTATTTTCATGATTCTTCATCTTGGGTAGCATGTTCTTCATGAGAGTCTGGACAAAGGTGCCTATGTGGGTCATCCCCAAATCGTCTTAGATAGAGTGGTTGTTGGCACCTCTTCTATCAAGGTGGGCAATGGATCGGAGAGCAACATTTTGGAAGGTCTGGAGATATTCCACCTAGATTTGCAAATAGAATACTAACGGAAATAGAATAGGAGTACTAACGGACGGGTTTATATATAGTTTGCATAGGGAATAGTAATATGGTATTGGCTGAAAAACAAGAAGAGAACAAATGAGATTAATTAGAAGACGTGTTGGGATAGGACAGGACGGAGGACAAATAGGAAGTAATAAGAGGGCGGCGAGAAAAATGCAATAGGATAACACATATGAAATTAAAATTATAAAAAAGGTTAGGAATGATAGAGTGCCTAGCAAAGAGATTTCGTAAAATTCCCTGAATTTCCCTTGATTTTTCTTGATCATCAGCAGACAAAAAAAAGGGCTATCATGAAAGAATATTATTGACATTGTTCAAAATTTTCGATTTTATTCCCTGACTGTTCCCGGTTACAATAAAAAAAAAAAACTTGGACAGTGGCACAATCGGGAGATCTGTAAACATGAACCTGAGATAGTCGGAATGTAATTGTTAATCAGCTTAAAGAACCAAATCTTGTTGCCAATTTAGGGGATAGGTTACACGGGAGGTGTGATGAACCAAATTTTGTAAATTTTAACGTAGTATCCATGGGAATAAAGTCTTATAAAGTTAAATCAATAGGAGAGGAGTTAAATGTGTTGATGGCTGATATCACGTTTTAAGATGTGTAATACAATTGACTGTATAACAATCAACCAAAATGTTGCTCCAACTTTATCTATTACTAGAAGAGGTACCCGGCGTTGCCCGGGATAATTACACTTGCACAAACTTTTCCTTTCATTGTTAGTCATGAGATATTGATTGTTGGTCCATGCAGAGCGTTTGTGAATTGCGTGTTGATACCATTGTTGATACTTATTGTTGTACAAACTTTGCCTTGCATTGTTGGTCATGAGATATTTCTCATTAATATGCCTTGCCATAACCATGAATATCGATTTTTTTATCGATATTTATTATTTTTCCGAAATCTGAGGTAGACAGTGACCTTCCTCATGCTTTGAAGGTCATGTATGCGAAATTTTATCAAGATCGGAATAAAACTGTAGATTTGTATAAAAAACGTACACACAGATCCACAGACCCACCCACAGACCCACCCACAGACCCACAAACATCCTTCTTTATATATATAGAAGATTAAAAAATAAGACAATTTAATAGAACTTTGCGTATAAACTTTAGAATTTTATTTTAAAGCCTGAGCAAGGTTCGAATCAGGGCAAGTGTGCTCCTGAAGTAGCACGTATCTACATCGGACATCACAAAACAATCCTGGTGTTTTTGAAAGAGTTCGGCAGTGAATGAGAAGATTGGATTCATACATCCTAACTGATGGTAGTTATTTTCAGCAGTTATTGTAGATTAACAAGCTTTACATGTAATATTAGGTCATAAAACATTGTTTTTGTCGAAAAACCTTTATCGCCTTCTATCTTCGAAACTTTCGCGGCATTCCGAAATTCATCAAAAATCAAATGATTCTTAAAGTATCCTAAAGAATCACCCTTTGATTTTTTGCCGTACATTTAGTAAACACGGTAAAAGCAAGGTAAGTTTATGTTTTCTATTTTTTGTCATTATTAATATTTAACCCTGAATCATATTTTACTCTTCAATGGTAGATATGTCTCCCTAAATCAGGCATAATGCTCTCTGTTGTTGTTTTTTTTTTTCGGAATTAACTCGCCCTATCCTTGCCGATGTTTTATCTGGAGTAGAAGAACATGAACAAATATAAAAAGCACTTTATTTCTGCGTTCCCTTGTGGTCCTACCACGTTAAGTTCTCCTTATATAGGAGAAGTGGAAGAATGTCTTCACTCGTAGGTTAAGGCAGTTGAGCTTTTGATGCTTTTAATACCCTTCTCCATATCGTTCTTTTCTTTGCCTCTCACCGTTTCCATCATATGTTCGTTCTTTAAGATCGAAAATGGATGGTGGTCTGTGTAGCGGAAGAGAGGGGACCATCAGCATCAAGTGCCGTTCTTTTTCCTCCGTGATCTCCCCCACGAATCATTTTCTTGTGAGTTTTGACAGAAAATAAGGACTGTTAATCCGCAAAGAAGGGCAGCGACGAAAACTGCAAATAACGCCCTCTGGTGGCCGTTTGTGGTTTCCTTTCTTCATACGAAGGGATTTTCGAAATTGTTTTCAAAACACTTCTTTTTTGCCTCTTCATAGGTGCGCACCTAAAGCAAACTGTCTGGAGTGAGAGGAGAGAACTTCCTTTAGTTTATAATGGAAGAACAAATATGTTTTTAACTTAGAGAGGTTGGGTTTAATTAAAACCGGTAGTTTGATTGTGAAAATGTTCTTTTCTGTAGATTACCATAGTTTCCCTATACATAAGCGAAAGTCGGAAAACACTATTCACTCAATTACTTTTTAATGTTGTACTCTTTTTGTACTGAAATGTTATAAAAAATATGCATTCTAACATAATTTTTCTAGATAGTGGCTTCTCTGTTGAGGGCTTGTGTAAACAGGAGCTCTATAAATCAAAACTCTACCGATAGAAGGAGACTCATGTTCTCGCAGGTTTTTTTTCCACTCTTGTTGGCTTAAAAAAGGAAACAATGGTAAGAAGCTGAATAAAACACTTATTTAACGTAATGCTCAAGAGCAAGCTTCCAGTAGCTTATTCTGTTGTTCCTACCCATTTCATGTCGTGAATATAAGCATATCTTATGACTTATCTAAAGAACGTACTTAGGATTTGCAACTCAGATAACCTTCCTTTGTAAGCTATGCTGTACTTCTGATCCTGGCAACAAAATGGCAGCAATATCAAATTCTACTGCAGTCTAATAAATGCTACTAAAAGACGATGTTCGAAGATTTAGATAAGTGTCTTTGACTGACTCAAAATATCTGAACTTGAACTTTTATCGTATTTCTGCATAAAAACCCACAATCAGTGACACGGCTCAAGGGCACTACAGAAGTTTGTAGCCGCGTACAACACTAGGGTTTAGAACAAAAAAATTTATGGATCTTTTTGAAAATATTTCCATTGGATACTATACGCTTAAACCAATCAGAAAAGGCTCTTTTCCTATAGACTCCGGAAACGCACATATATTACGACTATTTTTCTTATACTATACGAGAAAATGCTTCCAGAAAAAAACCCAGCAATGATTCAATTAATTGATGAAATGTTCACTAGAATATCCAGTACTAATTTTCCTTTTAGCGACTTTCATTCGTAAAGGACACATAAGTATCCCATAAGTAAAGGACACAATTAATTTTAATTTAAAATGTATGAATATTCAAAGTTTGACTTAAATACACTAAACTTGGTTACATAAACGAGGAGCTCTAATCGTTCTCTGAAATACACAGTCGTAATATCGAGCATTCTACTGAAAATTCAGGCATAAACCGATTTTCAATCGATCGAATGACAATTTTTCCCATTCAAAAGTAATGGACTTCTTTTTTCCAGTGTCCATAATTTGTTACTGTCTATTTTTGGGAGTGTTTTCGTTGAAGAGAAATAAATTCTTTTCAATGACCGTGTCAAGCTTTTCAAATTTTAAAACAATTAATAAAAAGGAAATTGTTTATTTTCTATCAATATAAAAAATATTCCACCTTTCAGCCACTATTTCTGTCGCACCACAATAATCTTTCCCAAAAAGCATCATAAACACTAGACTTGGAAGCTTTTTAAGAGTAATGGAGTGAATTGCACTTGTAATGCCATTTAGATGGCACATAAGTTTTGCAGAAAGCATTTTTCATTTCTTCCAATATACTAGTAAGAAGATAGCCTCTTATGCAAATGAAAACGTCCAGGTGGATGGTCCATAAAAGACGCTCTTGAAAATTCAACCTAGGAGAAGTTATTAAAGGGGTTGAAGCACATTATTTAACTCCCGGTGCAATTGGTGCGGTTTCGGCCCTCCGAAGGTGGCGGTGGTGTTGTCACAATTGCCAAAAATGAGAGAGACCGCTAATGGACTCTGAGGTCGTGACTGTCTGCTGGGAAAATGTTAACGCTCCTTGGGAAAGGTCAATCGCAATATCGGAGCAAGCTGTGTTGGAACTCGGTTTTATGTTTCTTCCTCTTATGCATATTTTATAGCTTCAAGTTTAGCCTCTGTATAGGCAGAGAAACTGCTTTTCTGCATTGCGGTTGGTGCAAACCATTGTGGAGACATTGCTGTACAGAATTTTTGTGGAAAGAATGTTATAGCTGTGCATTAAATAGTGTGGGAAAACGGTGCTGTTGTACTTAACATTCGAGTACATCTTAATCCGTTTATACAGTACTTCTCAAAGTTATTAGCAACCTTAATCACAATTCAAGCTTAATTTCTTATAGTTTTTTACTTGCGTTTTATAATTTGGACATTTAGCAATGAAAAAATGTTGTTTATAATCAGCTACATTAAACAGATTTATTATAACTGAAGAAATTTTTAGTACAAATTAATAGCAACTTAATATCCAGTACTCAAATAAGTGTTTAATTGTGGGAAAAATACTACAAATATTTCGTTGTTAAGTATCCTTTAGTCTTGATAACCTCTTGACATTTATTTGGTATTGAATGTATGAGCTTAATCAACTCTAGCTGGAAGATTATATCAAACCAATTGTGTAAAATTTGTTCAGTAAGTTGTAGCTTATTTTCTTGGATTTTCAGCTTCAAAATTCTACAAAGATTTTCAATTGGGTTTAGGTCAGGTGAATTCCTGGCCAAGATGGGAATTCAGTGTTATTATCTTCAAGATAAGTCTTAATTCTTCTTTCACAATGAGTCGGTGCAGAATCATCCTCAAAAATCTCCATAGAATAAAATGAATCACGATGAGATTGTATAATAAAATAAAAATGATTTCAGCAAAAATAAAACCAGTTGAGGTGACATGCATTAATGTTAGGTTACACGGTGTTCCTTTCGAAAATGGTCAAAAGTAATAGGACGTACCTTTAGAACTGTTTATTGGAGGTTGTTAGCAAAAAATGTTGAATATGCAGAAAACATGATAATTTTACTCTTATAATTCGTTACATCTCTACATGATCTTCGATGCGTGCACATCTCGCACGAAAAGACAGTTCACGCCTAGTTTTAGCTAGCATCTGTGGCATTAAAATTCTGATACGAACTTCCGCTTAAAGTCTTGCAGCAGTTCATTTGAGTGCTGATCAAGTGTATGAATATGAAAATCCTAGGTGGTGAAATATGGTGAATTTAATGGCCATGGAATGGTACCATCTCGGCCACACCAATTATAACGGAAGGTATCATTAGTTTCATTTCTTCGACGTAAAAATTGTCTACTTCTATCCACAGATTGAGTCGGCCACCCGACTTAAAGACGAATTTGTCTTTTTACGCTACTTTCATTGTTTATAGTCAAACATTGCCTTTTAGCCCAGCCGTATTTCTACCCAAAGAAAACCGTCTACATCGAGGCATTTTGAAAAATAAAACCAACTTTGGCAATAAGAATAACCAAAAGACACTTGTTGCAGTTATTAAATAAAATCTTCTAATGATGAAATCCAATCAGAGCAAGAAAACACATTTAAATTTCTAAATTCAATCTGGAAAATTTGTAAAATACAGTAAAACGACGACAAAATGCTGTAAAATCGTCACTGCTTATAGAGCTTTTACAGCACGTGACCATATAATGCACTATGGGTTTGGATCATTGTTAGCAGGTCAGCCATGTTGGATAACAAAAACGCTTTCGCACGCTATTCGCTATGGCAAGGTCAGCGTATTATACGAATCTTCCAAACAACAATACTCAACAACAATGCTTAACCGATTTCTTGAGTGAATGCGATGATTGGGAAAAGCGAAACTAGAGAGTAACGACTTTTTTGTGATCCAGTATGGCGGCATTGACGTCATGATGACGCGTAATGAAAAAGCCCTATTCCTTTTGTTACCTAGCGTAGCAAAATATATACAAAAAGTTTGTCAGAGAACATATATATAAACTGAAAATCGGATCAGTGGTTCTCGAGTTATAAGCGCACTAACAGAATCAACATTTGCGTTTTATAATATGTATAGAAGATTAGGAAAAATATTGGAAATATTTAAGTGAAATTGAATAGAATTAGACGCGAATTACAATTTACAGACTAAACTCACAAAATTACTATTACGAGCAATTTGAGCAGTACTTTAAAGTCTAATATTGGAATATGACATTCGTTGTTGTTATCGATCAGAAACTTGTACATTGAACAGAATGTTATTAAACAGATTGTTTTTTAGCCTTTTAGACATAGCGACCCATTTCCAATTACTTTCGTATCCCAGCTCGTTGTGGGACACTAAAAAGTTTTAAAGGTAATTACGAGCAATATTGACCCTGGGGCTTCCACTTGAGTCTGAGTGTTTTGCAGTCTCCTTAAAATTACAGTTATTTAAAAAACATTTTAAGCCTGTTAAAAGAGTTATTCTCGAAGAGACCTTATATAATTGGATTGAAACGGGGAAGGGTAGGAAAGCTTAATGACATTGGTGCGGACGGATAGTGTGTCTTGTAAGGTTTGCTCGGAAAGAAAAGCGTCGAGGGGTTGGTCGTTGAGGGGGGCGGGGAGAAAGAAGAAGAGGGTTGCAGCGGTCCTTGTTTCAATTAAGATCTTGTTTCTCGCTCACTCTGTATCGAGCCGAGAGCTTTTACGGAGCGATTTCGTTTTCAAGTGGAAAGAGAGAGCGAGAGGAATTCAATTATGGAGGAAAGAAGGCCAAGAGAGAAAGAGAGAGAATCTTTTAAGGTTTTCGCATCGTTGATGGAACCGTTTTGCATCGCTGTAGGGGCCGCTTGGGGGGTTTCGAACGACGGCATGTGGACGAGGCCACGGTTTTAACGGAAGGGCGAAACACGTGACAAATTTATATAAATCTATATATTATTTCACTTTTTTTCATAAGTGCATTATAAATGCACGATAGGAAAAGGCTCGGGTGGCAATCTGCTTCAAACGATTGCTGCTGGAAAGTCCCAAAAGATTTTCCGTGTATTACTTCGCAACAGTCGGCGCTTTTCTGTAACCAATAGCCCGCTGTATATGTACAGGGTTAGCGCGCTATGGGAGGAGAATTGATCGTTCGTTATGCATGACTTCCGTAGCCCCCTCAGAGTATTATGGGCACTTAGTTGTCATGGCAACGCCGCGGTTCCAGAGCACCGCTCGCTCGCCCACTAAAGCATTCTTTACTTCTCTTCCTCTTTTTTTTCCCCAAGTTGTTGCAAGAATTTTCTGCTAAAGGGAAAAAGAGACCGGAGGAAATGCCTGCATTCTAATGGGCATCAGGGCTGAATGGAATAGGGAAAAAACCTCTTTGATGATTTCTTTTTTATTTCTCACACTTTTCTCTTTGATGCGAATGTCTTTCAATGCAACGAGTAAAAATTTTTCTTTTTATTCCCTTCCGCTTTTCTTCCTTCTTTCCTTCCTTCCTTCTCTCTTTATGTCCCTTTGCTTGTTTGTTCTTAACTCGGTTCGTTTTCTTTCGAGAGCTTGTACGTCACCCGCCCTCGCTCACAGGTATAACGACACGACTTGTGCATTAGGTGAAGGATCTTCCCCTTTTGTGAAAAGTATTTCCTCGTTGCCCTTGTTGTTTTGACGATGTGGTGAGCTAAAAGGGTTGGCAGAGAGAAAAGAAGCGAAAACACCATTTCGGTTGAAAGTGGAGGAGGATGAAGAGTTATTTCGTTCAAGTGGGTGCGACCCGTGAGATAAGGTTATCTGATTAATCCGAGGATCTTGGTGACACGGTTGCGAACGTGATGACCTGATCTTAAGACCTGTGGGTTCAAATCCAGCCAAAGATAGCGAAAATTTTTATCATGGGTAAACTTCATGATGGCATATCACTACACAATCTATAACAGCAATTGTGCCTTTTACTTTTAAACAAATCCTGTTATCGAGGAGAGGGATTTAAGCCGTTCTCGTTTGTTCGTCTACGTACTTGTCAATGGTAAACTTATTCCAAGAAGAAATCTGACACTACAGATTCAATGGTTGTTGATAGCTCATTAAACTCTAAAAGCGTTTCCATCAGAGCTATAGTAATCTTTATTTTGCCAATTTCTTCGTGCTCACAATTGCTTCGTATTAATTAATAAAATCTTGCAAACATTTCAAGAAGGACCCTGCTGCTGCTACAAGTGTGCCCATGTCAACAATGCTTAAATAATAAACAGAAAGTGACAGTGTATTCATTCTTAACCAATCGATTGTTATATGACATGCCATTATCTTGCTATTCTATACGGCCACTGTTTTAGCTCGTGAATTCGACTTGAAGGGATCGACGAAAAATCCTGAAAAGTTGATACAGCCGAGCTAAATCCTTGATGGTCATATTTCTGAAAACAGAACTTGAAAAAGTTAATCCGTTTTCAAGTTGTCGTGGAAACGGTGGACGGCCGGTTCGGATAAACGTACAGATTAAGCGTGCATTCTTATAAGAAAGATACAGGGATGCTTGTATTATAGAGGGTCTCGGTATTTAACAATAATCCGCATCCGACGAAAAAGACAGGCTTGTGCCAATACCATCTAGATAAGGCTACCGAGAGAGAAAGCCTCCGCACTGAAACGTCATACGTTGTTACATAAGAAGGGCAAATTTAGGGCTTATTATTGGTAGAAATACGAATAACAATGCCCTTCTTATGATGATGTAACAATATATGACGTTTTAGTGCGGAGGCCTTCTCTCTCTGTGCTTACGGCCCAGGCCTGTCTGTTTTATTGGCTACGAGAATATCGGTCTTGACACTGTTTACCCATTCCCTAACATTCGCCCTGAAAATGAACGCATTTTGGGAAAGGAACCAATCTACGACAGGCCAATGGGTTGTTTCTCTGGATGATGCCTGGATGTATTTGGATGACGCCATTTTACAACGGCTGCGCAGATAATGTGCGTGAATAGAAAGTAAAGTTTTCCAAAGGCTGATGATGGCTAGATGTTATTCACGGGGGCAGCATAGAATTCACCTGCCGCGTACCAATAATATCAAGGTCAATGCAGCATACGTACTTCTAGGAGATGGCCAAGCATCCATTTATGCTAAGATATCTTCGTTTGTACGTACTCAGAGTTCGAAAGTCTGGATCTTTTAGAGCCATACCGCTAAGTCTGGGGCGGCCACAACCGTAAACTATTGACGGACTTTATAAAGTCTGTCGAAGTATGGCGCGAAATTACATAAAACCACTTACGATGCAATTTCCTGCAATTCTGTAGGAAAACTTGGTGCAGAGCAGTTCTTTAGGCTCGTGGCTCGAACAAATTCTTACACGTGAGAAAAAATGACTACTCTTATCAAATGGGGATTGTGGATTCGAAATCTGAGGTCGAGTTGTTTATAAACTTCGACTCATTGTTGTTTCTGAAACACTGTTAAAAACTTCGTCTATAAACCATGTTTTTCTAAATATTCAAAATAATGTTACCACAACATAGATAACGGAAATAATCGCAAAACGCAATAATGAAAAAACTGATTGTAGAAAATCTTTTGAAAAGTAACATTTATTAATTAGTTACATAATTGTGATTAGTTTGTAATATTTTAATCTATATAAAATGTCAATGACATAGCTATAATAGGGCATGTTTTGTTTTTTAATAGTTTAAGGGTTACTCAAAAAATGAGTGGATCCTAAAATCTTAACGTCTACCTACTCGGCATTGCCATTTTCATCTTTTCTTATGCAAATCAACTCATAAAAAACGAGGAAAAAAAATTTTTGAATGAATTTGCCTTATTCTTGTGGTTTTTAGTGTTTTGAATCCGAATCTGCTTTTAGATTTTTTCTATCATGTCACATATCCAAGTTATGTGCTTAGAAAATACAATGTTAAAGAATCCATATTTTTGGGCCACAAGGAAATTTATCAGGTCCCAAACTCTGAATAACCCTAAAATGTTTCATCGAAAAACAAGAAATCTGTGGATGATAGAAAAAACTGAGGTCAGATAAGGATTCAGTAGAAGAATCAACTCTTAGCGTTAAAAATGTTTTTAAAAAGTTTCTTTTTATTGGCCTGTGTAAGCATTACTATATCAATTATCTCTTAATTATCCTGTTCTCAGTCTTAATAAATGTAAGATCTCTCAATTTAGAAATCAAACTAACGATTTGTGTGGCAGTGACGTAATGCTCTACTTCTCTTAATGATTCTTGAGATTATTTTCGAAGGAGTCGGAGTCACACGTTTAAAATATTCAGGAGTGTGAGTTGGAAAATTTTTGTACTGACTCTACAATCCTTGTAAAAACTATTATACAAGAGGCAGCAAAATTGTTTAATTAAATTTGTTTAAGTGAACGATCTACTGAACCGCTGAGTTCACATGGAATAGCGTATAAAAGACCGTGAATTTTCTTATTTTACTTTCTTTCCTAAAGGAGGCATGACCGCAGAAATTATGTATATGCGGCTAACTACTACGAGCTCGATTTAAAAGTTCCAGTTCTTGGATCTCTCTAATTTTTATGAAACATGAAAAAATGGGTTAGATCTGATTTCGTTAAGAAACGCAAGAATAGGGAAATGTTTTAGAAGACATAATAGGAAAGGAGGCAGATTGTTTTTCTAAATGGTACAGTTGAATTTTTGCAGCTAGTGCACACCCTCGCATCATTTATAAGAAGGCTCGCCTGGAGAAATGATAAGGTTCATGCCGTAAAAATAAGAAAAACATGCTTTTTAGGGAACTTGCAATTTTGTATACTCAGAAATGAACAGAAAACTCGAGCGAAAGAGCTCGAATAATTAATTGAGTTCGAAAAAGAAAGCTATAAAATATGAATGAGTTGAGGACTTTAGCGAGCACGCTTACAACTGGCAAAGCACTCGTCGTCTTTATGCATCGGCAAAACTTAGAGACTGGATTATTCGGGCGTAACGAAGATCTTTGAGCCTACAGCTGTAGGATGTTTGCCTCTCTTCCAATTATGTAAATATATTGTAAATTACATTACGTATGTAACAGAAACTTAACTTCATAGACCAGATTGACATTCAGTTTATTTCATTCGCTTGTAACCGTTCGGA
The DNA here is from genome assembly GCA_023313115.1 of Rhysida immarginata. Classification (NCBI taxonomy): domain Eukaryota; kingdom Metazoa; phylum Arthropoda; class Chilopoda; order Scolopendromorpha; family Scolopendridae; genus Rhysida; species Rhysida immarginata. The sequence continues at coordinate 561,785 of JAHWFO010084592.1, forward strand.
CGACAGAAGGGAGGTTATTTAATAAAGACTGCTCGTCTACATCATCCAAACCAAGTTCCTTAATTTGCATATCACCTTTAATTAAACTGAAGCCATGAGTAAATTACTTTTGAGCTTACTGGATTTTGGTGAGCTCTGTAGATTCAAGAAGCGAATTTGAAGAAGCTCTGCAATTACAGACATTGGTGGGGGCGTGGCCAAAGTTGAAGAGCGCCGCGTGGAACTTCAGCAGTTTCTTTATCCCGCTTTTCTATATGACAAAGGTCGTGTCGCATTGATTAGGTTAACTTGCGATTGCTCTTCGCTTTCCCCTTTTATTTGGATATTAGCAATTTCCTTTATTCTCACAAAGCGACTCAAATTGGTCTTCATTAGAGTTTGGCGTTTTTGAGTTCCTACGCTCGCTTCGAGACCAGACGAGTAACCGAAAGAACCTCGCTATTACGAAGCACCACCCATCTTCTAGCCGAAACGTTCCCTTGATGAAAGCTCTCAACTGAGAAGGACGTCTAACATTTACTTTTCGCTTTCAAATCTTGATTTAATTCTTTGTCCAAAATTTTCATTTACTGTCAGTCGTTACATATTTAAGTTTGTTCTCCCTTCTGAAGACTAATTCTTCTGCTTTGCTCATTAAAGTTAGAATTTGAACAAATATAATCCTTTCGTCGCATCCTTCTGAAGAATAGAATTTATCTTTTTTTTTGCGGTATCTCCTTTGTTGCTTTGTGTCAATATCTGCAGTTTTTATAAAAATACTCTAACCCTTGACTCCAACATTAATTCTCCTGCATTCCTATAACAGATTCTTTCTTTGAGTAAAGTAAGTTCTGGGGATCAGAGTGGCCAGTCCATAAATAGAATGTGCTTGACAAGCAAGCCTACCAGAAAGACATTCTGAAATTCGCTAGACAGATAGTCTTTCCTCAATTGCCAAACGGATTTTGATGTCTATGCCATACTTAACTCTGTCTCCGACCTTGTATAATTTAAATTAATTTATTTATTTTCAAATATGTTTTATATAATTCTGCTTTCATTCTCCTTTGTAAATCTTTTTGTCTTCTGACAAAAGATATGCTCTCGTTTCGGTCCGCGATTTGTTTGCTTTCCTCTTTTATCATTTTATTTGATTTCCTTAGTAATTTCTGTTATTGGTTTCATTAGTATTTTTCCTATTCTTGATTTCATATAGTAATTTCTGTTATTGGTTCTCCTGTATTTTCTTTATTGGTTCACGTTTTTATTTCCATTCTTTCCATTCTCCAATCTCTTTGCATACTATGTACCTTGTTTCTGTATATAAGGCCTGCGAGCCTCTTGTTGTGTTATCTTTTGATTATGATACATAAGATGAAGACTCACGACAATAAGCTTGTGAAAGGGATACTGAAGAACTCAATGAATATGAACTGGCATACGAAGTATCGTAAACCGAAGCACGTTCTTGACATCAATTTTGAAGATATTAGCAACGTCTCTTTCCCGGACTACTGGAAGATGTGATAATCTTCTTTCTCCTTGTATTTTTTTTATTTCGTTTGTTTTTTGTTTCTGACAATCGTCAATCTTATTTTTTTTTTTGTATAATATGGAAGACCGCTTGGGTTGGTTAGGCTTCTTGACTACCTCAGTGTATTTCATTTGGTGTTTATTCTGGTTGGATGAGCTTTGTGAAAGCGCTGCTTTCGTCCCATCCTAACAAATGTACACTTCACAGTTCGATTGTCGATTGTCGATTGTTGTGTTATCCTTGATAAAGCCGGGAATAAAGGCGAAACTAGTTGGAATCTCTGTCGTCCCTATGTTATACTGCAAAGTTACTACCAATTTCGTTGACAGATAGTCCTTTTGAAATCAGAAATTTCTCATAATCCTTCAAACTCGTAAAGAATGTGATAAATGAAGTAAAGCAGCTTTAATGTAGTAGGAATTTTCGTAGCAGCTATCTAAATTTAAATCTCAGCCTAAGGTACTTATGAACTGAAGTATTGAAAACTGATAGAAATTAAACCCAGACCGTCTTTACGTGGCAAATTATGTGGTTATTCCTATCGTAAATATCATTAAACTTAATTCTAAAATCAATATAATTTTAACGTTCCCTGGAGCCGATGTAATAATGTAACATGAATTAAAATTTCATTTCGTTTTCGGATAACAGGTTTAACGGGATCTCTTTAAAATAAATTTAAAATTAATTCCATTATACAGAAAATAATTTACACTTAACTTTAGAAAATATTTTCATGCTGCTTAGCAGACTAACGTAAGATCATATCTATACTTGTAATGTTAATTTAGGTTTTTTTTCTTATATGCTAGAGAATCTATGCTTTAATTTTTTAAGGTTCCTGGTTCGAACCCAGGCTGTGGAATTTTCTTTCCTATTTTTCATCAATTTTTAAACATCTGTGGTTTGGCGTGAGAAAAATCCTCTTAGATCATTCTTTATTTAATTTTTTACTTGCTTGAATCCTTGATTACAATAGTTCGATTTAAGTTTTTCGATGTTAGGATATTACATTGCAATAACAGTGTTAACGCATTTGCAACTCTTATACTCCTGCACATCACAAAACTTTTTACAGAATTTCCCAAGCAAAAATAGTAAAGAGATAAAACATATCTAATGGGATTTATCTGTCCGTACACTGATCAACCAAAACATTATGACCATCGTCCTAATATCGTGTTTCTCCACCTTTGGCGCGCAAAACAGCTGCAACCCATCGTGGCATGGATTTTAGAAATCCTGGAAAGTGTCCGGGGACAGATTGTACCAGGTTTGCAAGCAGAGGTCACGCAATTTCTTAGATTACGAGGAGGTAGTTAGTGAGCTCTGAGCTGGCGCTCCATGGCATTCAGATGTGCTCAGTAGAATTAATATCCGGCGAGATAGAACACGCCAACATATTAACTATGTTCATCAGCATGTTCTTCAAACCACTGTAGGACAATTTTGACCTGGTGACAAGGAGCGCTGTCCTGTGGAAGACTCCATCTCCGGTGGGAAAAACAAGCTATGAAAGTGTGGTATGGTCAGCAAACATGTTCACATAGTCCACATGTTACGGGTAAACTTATTCTAATTTTAGATATCTCCATAAACAGAGAGGGAATCTAAACACATCTTTAATTTTTTAAATTATATTTAATATTACTTAAAGTAGGTACTACATCTTGCAGTGAGCTAATGATGAATCTTATTGCAATCAATATAAAGTCACAAAAATAATGTCCACAGTCTTAGAAGGCATTATTCTTTTACTTGTAGCAGGTTATTTGCGATAGTGGTTGCAGCACAATAACTTGTTTAATTTCCGATGGCACACCATCCGTGCTTAGTAGTGAAGTTGTGGGTATTGGGGTAATAACGCTGTTCCGTCCAAGCCAGGAACGGAGCGGCCGCGCGTCACATGACCACGGTAGCCCCCCGTTACCTGCTGACTTCTCGTGGGCGTTGGTCCTGGAATAATTGCGGTCGTTACGACTGAAGTCCTTGCCCTTCACCGTCATATGCGTAGGCCTTGCTGGGCAGCATGGATGGGGGCGATTCTCCTTCGCTAGCAGCGTTGCGGCGTGGACTCTCGTTCTATTCTGTCGCTCGTCTTGGGTTCCGCTCCGAGCAGCTCTGCTGCCTATTTCGTCTCTTCCTCGGAAGTCGTTACGCCAGCTCCCTTCTCGCTGCACTCTCTGACAGCCGGGTTGCCGGTCGGTCCTCCTCGCTCCTTCGGAAATCTCCGCTTGCCTCGGATATTTCCCCGCTGAACTTCTACGACCCCGATGTCGCTGCGTCGTTTCCCATCTCGGATTCCTCCTCGTAACCTTCCTCTCGAAAGCGAAACCTCCGATCCTTGATTTTTCTTTCTCCGCGCTCGTCGTCTCCTCCGTCGATCTTTGCTGTCGCCCATTGGCCGATGTCTTCTGCTCTCGACCAATGAGCAGGGCCGCCGCCAGGGGGGGACAAACGGGACTCTAGTCCGGGGCCCCAACGGAAGGGGGGCCTCGTCAGCCACGCATCAGGCACGAGGCAGAGCCCAGAGGGGCCCACACATACCCAGTTGTCAGGGGCCCAAACATTTCTGGCACATTTCCGGCGGCGGGCGTGCAATGAGCAATCGGCGGGTCTACGTGCTCCAGCGGGGGAGGCCAATCTCCGAGCGTCGTCTCTCTCGCTCACGATTGCCTCTAATTTCGCTGACACCACAGTTTTCATGCTGTATTCTGTAACAATCGCCGGTCCCAGGGATGGCCTTGACAACATCCCATAAGCTTAATATCATCACTGGCTTGTTTTCGTCCCTTGGTGCATGCGTCGATCTACTGTTCTCTTGGAAGACGGCGTACTCTGACACGGCCATCGACGGATACAAAAGAAATGGTGATTCATCAGACCAAGCAACTCTTCTCCATTCTGGCCATGATGTTCACGGGCCATGGCTCACTGAAGTCGTAAACTTCGATAGTGCTGCGTTAATATCGGTACGCTTGGGGGGTAGGGGCCGTCCGCTGCAGAGTCCCATATCTAACAGAGTCCGACACACTGGTACTTCAACCCCTGCATTGAATTCGGCTGTCAGCAGAGCCACAGACAGCAATCTATGACGTGGACGTCCAACGCCTTGGTTCTACTACCGGTTTCACCGTGCTTCTTCCACTTTCCGCAGATAATAACAATAGCAGCTCGCGAACACCGACGAGCCGCGCCGTTTCGGAGATAGGGGCCGTCACAATCTGGCCTTTATCAAAATCACTTAAATCAGCAAGCCTTCCCCTTAGAAACAACCACACACAAAGTCGACAAAATGATGCCTCTCCATCCACGGCGACCATTAAATACCATTCGCACCTTATTAGGTCCATTTACGTCAGCTCGACGAACGCATTCTCACAGGATAGTGTTCTTGTTTTGGCTGTTCATTGTATATGTTATTTTCAAATTAATTACTTTTCACGCTACGATTAACTTTGAGCTACGATGCCATCTTCGGATTGTTATCCCATCGTAAGTCAAGGAGCAACTGTACTAAATTGTCTTTTTTTTTAAAATTTATAACGAAATATTCGGTTAGGTTTTCTAGTTGGCGATGTTTTTTGTTTTGACACAATTTCGCAAAAGGAATTTGTTATATTTTTTAATAATAATGCTTTTCAATATTACGTTTTACATATATACTCTTAATGGAAATAAATACAGCAATAGCTCCTTAATAGCGTGTCGATATTTGTCTTGCGCGAAAAGCAGCCTCTATATGTCGTTTAATCGACTCCGCCCAGAAGGAAGCGTCAGCCAGGCTTTTGAAGTAATTTGATAGCTTATATACTAATATATCGTTTCTGATTTGGGCATACGAGACTATAGCTTCGAAAATGGCAACATGCAAGCAAAAATAATCTCCAAGGAATTGAAGGACTATCAAAGAATAAAATCAGGAAAGGATTCTGGACTGCAGAGTGCATAGAACGGGTCTTCTCTTCCAGACTTCAATATTTGGTTCTGACGGCAGCCTACGGATATTTATCGTTTAAGCGTCACTTTATTGGGCAGAACTCCCGGCTTTGTGTTTTGATAACCGTATGGAATATGATAACCTAATGCACTTTCTTCACACTAAAATTCAAGAGACCTCGCTTTCTGTGCCACTAAAACGACATTTTTTACGCCCTCTGACTCTTTCCGTTACTCAATGAACTATGTAAGTCTTCTCGTAATACTTCTGTTTCATACTTATTCGCATACATTTCGACAGCCGCTAAGTACATTTTCTATTATCGTCGCTTTTAAAACCTCTGGCTACGTTTATTTGATGACTCCATATATTAATGTCCCCGAAAACTAATGGAAAATCACCTATTACGCGTATTTCATTCCGTTGAATCAATAATGGAGATTATATTACAATGCAGGATGTATCTAAACCCCTGTCACAAACTTCTGATGGTGATTCCCATCCACAGAGTAGAAAAACCAGCTGCTGAAACTTCAGTTTTAACTGCGGAAATCTAAACAACGGGAAAGTCTACTGCAGGAATTTGTAGAATTACTGAAAACAAATTTTGAGTTATTATTATTTAACTTCTTGGAATTGTTCTCTTTACCACTGTAATTATCCCGGACAACGCCGGGTGCCTCTGCTAGTTCAGAAATAAACCTCTGGGGCTGTTGTTACTCACAGTTTGAAGAATCAGGAGACACAAAATCCACTTGACCACAAAGAAGTGACATTAATTGGCACAGATTTTTCATCGTTCACAAGATGATCATCAGTCAGTATGCACAGAATTTCCAATTCAAACAGAATTTATACAGGTGAGTGGTTACACAAACAAAAGGATTGGTTAAAAATAAAGTAAACAACAACCAACGATTAGTTTTCCAAAATCTTTACAAGATGCAATTATATAAAAACATTAGCAATCCCAGTTTTAAGAATATATCTCAAGTTTTTTCTCAGTTTAGGTCCATTCTTAAACTCTTTAAAAATAATGGTTGTATTTATCTTAAAGATGATAAGAGCAATCATTTGGTTATATTAGATAAGGAGGCATATGTCGAGGGAGTGGAAGAGCTATTGAACAATGGACCGTACTCTAAACAAAATAAAGAGTCCTTAAATGGAGTAATTAGAAAAACCAGAGATTGTTTAAAAAATTGCCTTTGCTTATTGAAAGAGAAGCCCAGCCATTTAATTCCTAGTAACCCTGTTCTGCCTAGACTTAATTGCTTGCCGAAAACACATAAGGAAGGCAATAAAATGCGCCTCATATTTGATAAAGGAGGCTCCTCCACTCAATTGATCGCGATTTATCTAGGAAATATTTTCGACACGTTAAAACTTCCTGGCAATTCCTTCTCCGTTAAAAATACTACTGATTTACTATGTCAATTAGAACATGCCTCCTTACCAGAGAACCACATTTTGGTTTCATTCGAGTGGTTTCTATGTTTCCTAGCATTCCTTTAGATGAAATCATGGTTATATTACAGGAATGCCTCCATTTTAACGATATCCCTCTGACCAAGGCGTTGCTGTTATAACAATATTTTCGCCTTCAATAATGTATTTTATAAGATGGAGACAGGCACCCCTATGGGTAGTTGTATTTCTCCCTTTCTGGCCAATCTTTTACCTCAATTACCTGGAAAATAAACCCTCGTCTACATTACCTTCTTTTCCTACTACGTGGCATAGGTATGTCGACGATGTTTTCTCAATTATGGATAGCACTCCAGATTTAAAACACTTTTGTGATCAGCTTAATGACCTATTACCCTCGTTGAAATTCACGTACGAGAAAGAATTAGATAATTCATTACCGTTCTTGAATCTGCGTATCATCAGAGGGTGAAACTAAACTTTAATTACGAGATTTACAGAAAGAAGAACTACTTCCCAGCTGTTATCCACGCAGAATCTAACTATGGATTCAACCACAAAATGGCGGCCTATAACCATCTTATTCATCGAGCACTTAAAATTCCTCTCCAAAAGGAAGCAAGAGAGAAGGAATTCAATTTTATCAGACAAGCTGCGGAAGCAAATGGATTTAATGATAAGTGCGTTGACAAACTTATCAGTAAATACAGATGGAAATTAAAACTTAAGGAAGTGACAACTCTCCAAAAGAATGTGTACCAAAAGAAACAATTTATAAATCTACCATATAATAGACAAATTTTTAAGGACCTGGGAAGAATTTGTAAAAAATATGATCTAACGATTGCCCACAGAAGCAACATCAAGAAGTTGCTGGGATCGACTAAAGACAAGATCCCGCCCCCCACGACAGATCAGGGATCTATGAACTTAATTGTGGGACTTGCCAACTCAAATATATAGGACAATCTCGGAAAAGAATGGAAACCAGGATTCAAGAACATTTCGGCTTTGTCTAAAACCATAAAAGCCAAGAACATTTCAGGCTATGTCCAACACATCTTAACAAGTAATCACATAACGAATAAAGGCAACTTTAAGATTCTCCGCATAACAGAAGCCTTAATTTTTTGGAATCCTGGGAGATATCCAAACACCCCCCCGGACGACGGTATGAATCAAGACAGAGATCCTATAAATTTATCTGATTAGACGGGTCTGCTTAATTTTATCAGATCTTAGCTTGCTACTTCTGTTTATAACCAATCACAGATTCACTTTCTCTAATTGGCCCACCATTTTTGTTTACTTTATCTTTAACCAATCTTTTTATAACCATTCAGAGATGGTACTTCACTGTGTTCTCTGTTTAGCCACTTACCTGTTTGAATTGGAAAATCTGTGCATACTGACTGATGCTCACCTTGTGATCGAAATATCCATCTGTGCCAATAACTGCCAATTCTTTGTGGTCAAGTGGATTTTGTGTCTCCTGATTCTTCATATAAAAGTATGTTCGATAATTAATGAATTTTGAGACACCATGAACTCGAATATCAAATGAAGTACAATATCTGTTCGCTTTCTTAACAGATGCCCAAGGAAAAAGATCACGAGATCAGAGACTTTTCTCCCATTTCAATTCAGGCTTAATGTAAATGTTAAGGGAACAAATTCTAATAAGACACACGCACACAAAAAATTATTTCTCTGGGTTTTGTGTGTTTAGTTTATGTGAAAGGAAATGGGGGATATCTTATCTCAGACGTCATCTTTCGTAAATTTAATGGAAATCAATAAAAGCGGTGCTGGTTTCCGTTGCACTGCTTTTTTTTTCTTTCTTTTCCCCCACCGTCCTTCTTGTACGTTTTCTTTCGTTCCTTCTCTCTTTTTTTTTTTTCTTTTTTCCCCACCGGAAAATGATGAGTGTCTTGTGAGCTTCGTGCGTCGTGAGCACAAGAAAAGTACAACCTGAGAATCGATGTAAAGCGATCCACCAAGGAGGAGGAGGAGGAGGAGGCCTTCTTGGGAAGAAGAGCAAGAAAAGTTGTTGCAGGAACGTTAAAAGAGAGAAGAGAGAGAAAAAAGAGAAAAAAGGAAAGGAATAAGTTGTTTTAGGTGCGAACGGGGTGGTGAAGAGAAAGATAAGTTTAGGAGGAAAAAGACGATTGTTGGATATCTAAAGGTTTTTGGGGGAGATTGAAGGACTTGCAGAGATCTGAAGTGCTAATATTGCAAGATATCCGAACTCCACTATAGCCAATCGTATTTAAAAAAAAAAGAATAAATAATGATATAATCATCCAATCTACTGACGTTATAGTTGACCATCGACATTTTTATGAGAAAATAAGAATTTGGGAAATTTTCGTATTATCTTGTCTTTTGAAATTTTCTTTCTTCATCTAATCCAGATAGTTGTCGCTTCTAACCATACATTAATGGAATCTCTTTTTTCACAAAAGATCAGTTGGAAATATCGATTCCTTCTTTTTATTTCTGTTTTAAGTTTTAAAAATTTTGTTTTGCAAAGTTAGATGAGAAGCCTAAATACTTTTAGGCTTTAAAATTCCAAATTTTAATATTATTAATATTAATAATTAGAGGAAAAGATGGTAATGTGCCCCCCCCCCACGTTTTGTTTTTTAGAAATAAAAAATCATAAGCTATCCTAAAACCAGGTACTGTAGCGCAAATAGTGTGGTAT
>JAHWFO010084592.1:579130-590815 GCA_023313115.1 Rhysida immarginata
TCTCTCTCTCTCTCTCTCTCTCTCTCTCTCTCTCTCTCTCTCTCTCTTTCCCGCCCTTCCTCCTTCTCTTCCCTATTATTTTGTCATATCATTCATTTGATAATTTTAATTAACTTTCAGATATGAAAGTTAATTTTCATATCTACATTGCGTATTAGCAAGGGAGACACAATAGATTTCAACATTAATTTAGATGATGCTTGCAATTAATTTATAATTACCATCAATTTCAGATTGGATAACACAAATGGTAACTGACGTCTGATAAAAACTTTTTTAAAAATTAGAGCAGGAAATATTGCAAATGTAAAGAAATTTAGTTTCACCTCCTCCTATGTTTGAAATAGGTAACCTGTATATTTGGAAGATTTAATGAAAATACATTTTCCTATCTTACCTCCAGGATTATTAATTAAAGTTTCTAAATTTTATTTCGTCCAGACTCTCATACATAAATGAGCCTCATATAGCATTACAAAGATTGCATAATAAAACGGGGTGAATACAAATGATTGAAGCGGTTTCATGGTTTTATTTTAGGTTCTTATTTAACATATCATCACGAAAATTTACAAGTACTTACAAAGTTTTTTTAAATTGATGTTTCAAACGTATGTTTCAGCTTGCGGGCGCTAGACGGCTACTATTACAAAATTGATTGATCGGTCGTGTTGTAAATGATGATCAAGAAAGCTGCCTATGGCCTCCACGCTCCCCTGACTTAACTCATTGTGGCTTCTTTTGTATGGAGATATGTGAAGGACTCAGTGTTTGTGCTGGTATTACCGATCTTTAACTGAAATCGACAGAGACGTGCTTCATCGAGTATAGGATGAACTCAATTACAGACTTTATACAGGGTATTTTTGAGCTCGATGCACAAACTTCACAGGGTGATAGGTGTTAACATACTGAACATTTTTTACCAAAGAATGGATGGTCCAAAGTTCACCATTAAGTTGCTACAGGGAAGAATGTTGAAAATACTCAACCCGTTATCAAATTAACTTTGATATTTTCAGTGTGTTTTTAATTAACCGTTGACTCCTTGAGCCTTTGGAGTAGTTGTTTACTCCTGGAAACTTGTACTTGATGGCAGCGTACACCAATGAAGAATTTGCAGACATACATTGTGTATGGAATAGCCGATAGGAATTTTTGAGACTGTTCGCTAATCAATGTCTCGACGATGTGTTACTGTTCGGAAGCAACTTCTTCAGTGACTCCTGTACATAGCTACCAATTGGAGGTAAATGGAAATCTTCAGCAATAAAATATTTGTTGCGACTGTCCTGTCAAGTTGGGCGATAGTCCTCAGGGTAACGTTTTCTTATTTTGCTATTTCTGGCCAGTTGGAATTAGCCTCTCCCGGGATTTTCTTTTCCATTCAGTACTGCCGGTGTGCTCCTTTGGACAATTACTGTAATCAGTTGTCAATAAAATTGTTAACTAATTGTTGGTAACTTTTTTCCCTTTAGCGATTTAATGGTGACCTTTGAACCATCTATTCTTAGGTAAAAAAAAAAAAACAAAAAAAAAACCTTCAGTATCACCTATCACCCTGTGAAGTTTTTGCACAGAGTTCACTAAAGGGGCACATATTGAGCATCTGTAACATGACCAAAAACCAGCGAGTTCTTCTGTGTACTTGAAAAGTTTCGTGATGAAATATTAAATAATACACCTACAATAAAATCATGAACCCGCTTCAATCATTTGTGTTCATATGGTCATAATTTCTCATTTGTCATAAATGAACATAAATGAAGGTGAAAAAGGAATGGAAAAGATAGATAACTTGAATTAATTTGATACTTTTATTCCTCTGCTTTTTAATTTTTGAAATGAAAAGTTTAGAAACTTTTATGTTGGTCTGTCATGAATATGCGTGTAGATGAGACTATAAGAACATGAAGTACCAAGTTTTCCTTTCTTCATGAGACTATAATGTTATCACATAAATAAGATTATTTCTTAAATGCATTCGTTGCGATTTTTATTTGAACTTTTAATTTTGGGGTAATCTACTCTTTTTCTATTTTAACACCTGACTAGAATAGAAAATGGAAGGATGTTTTTCTATCAAAACCGAGAGAACTAATTTATAGACCCACACAGATTAATGTTTTCATAAACTGAGTTGAATTCAACGAGTTTTCTGAATTCTTCGGTTTGCTGCAAAAAAGGCGCATTAACTTTATGAAGAATCGAGAAAAAGAGCTTTAGAAAATAATTTTGCAAAAATAAAAAATCCAAAAACTTGGTTTTGAGTAATTCAATTAATACAAAAACATTCATAGGAACCCAATGATAAAACATTAATAAATGTTCACGAGCATCACAATGGTCGTTAAATTTAAAGGAACTCGACGACCGTGTTAATTTAAAGAATATAAGCTATATAAATAATATCACAACTTCTTAAAGAGAGCGTAATAATACAGTAAACATTAATCTAACCATTCTACAATTCTAATCATTACAGAGCAGTAATCTATCTCACCTAATAAATTTATACCAAGAAGAGCAGCTATAGTATAATACAAACTATAAACATAAATCGCCATAAACATATACCAGGAAATATAACAAATGACTTCTTATTAATTAATATAATACATCTTCCTAAACGCTCACATATAGCCTCTATTTAACGTAACAACTAAATATGCTGCTGTGCAAGCAGCCTAGTCACTTCCAGAAAGATTTTAGTAATAGCACTCACATTGTAGCCTGAACGTAATGCACGCCCCACAGAACTTATGTTGAACTTCCCAAATCAACAGTGAATGTGATTATCTAAAAGCGAACACGATTTCAAAGCTCACAGTCAGATCGACAGAGACCGATATGTCTTACTATACTGCCCGGCACGAAAGCAAAAGGAAACGAGGTATTACTTATACCTGTCCGTTTCTGATTGGTTGAACGAGTTTTATTCATTTACATATGCGCCAGTTTGCTTTTTCTTTCGCGCCGGGTACTATAGGTTAGTTTTAGAGCGGTCTTCCACAACAGAGCAAGTACGGGAGGATCTCTAACAAGCGGTGAAGACCGCTGTTTGCATTATGAACGATTTGTCGGGAGACCTATGCTTTGAGTCAGTGTTTCTTAAACTTTTTGAACTCACGATCCTCTTTTGGATAAGGCGTCCTCGCTCCAAAGCATGTCTTTTATCTCTCCCGACCCTCAAACTTTAAAAAGCGCTGCTCAAAGTTACAAAGTCTGCTGCCCAGAGGCCAAAGATCACCAATGTCAATGCTGAATGAAGGGATGTGCAGCGACGAGTCATTCTATATCCTTTTCCCTTCAGATAGTCGAATCTATTTGTGAGCTAAAATAGGAAAACGATACACACTAGTGTTGTACCATAAGTGAAATGTAGACGGCGGTAGTGTGATAGTCTGGTCTTGTTTCTCAAGTTTCGTCTTGGTCCGCTGGTTGTGATTGTCGGAATCATGAACGCCCGATGCTATCTAGACATCCTGAACAATTTGTGATAAAAAGAGATTTTGTGGAAAATTTTAATAATACGGTGTATATCATTCGACGTTTTTAAAGAAAATCGTAAAATTTCTTTCATTAAAATGGCACCCCTGCTTATGGCACATAGTTATGATTTGACGGTTCAAATATTTTTCAGTTGCTTGAAATTTGCTTTTGGACAAACAAATCATCAGTAATGTAACTAGTACTGGCTATAAAACTATACCTCTCACTTATTTCATTTGTCACTGCTAAGTTGCATAATTTCTGGAATATTATCTTTTTTTTAGGAGGATTCATTTAAAATAAATTTACAATAATTCAATTATTAATGTTTTAATTACACTTTTTCGTTCTAGAAATCTTCAAAACAACAAGATCCAGTGGATTGAAGCTGAAGCATTTAGTAATTTAACAGAACTGAAAACATTGTGAGTGCAAATTTATTTATTTTTTGTGCCTTAATAGAAATAAAAAATGTATTCATTAAAATGTACCTTTTGAAAGATAAGGTTATGAAACTAAGTGACATTTCAAAACATGTCTGAACTAACATTATAACTGAACTAACAAACATTATAACTGAACTAACAAACATTATAACTGAACTAACAAACATTATAACTGAACTAACAACGTTTATAATCATGTCTTTGCTATGTAAATGGGGTATCTGGCATTTTCTATTGTTGCTTTTGTAATGAATTTCCATTGTATTGTTTCCTATAATATTTTGCTTACTTAGTAAAATGCATCTGAAATGTTTCTTAAAATCACGAAGGTGGTTTAGTAAGTAAGAGCTATATATTATATATAAGAATTGAGTTTACACGAGTATATATTATTAAAATTTCCCTCCAGGACAGAGCAGGTTGGCCACTGGTTAGCCACATATCCTTTAGATGGCGCCTCATGTCTTTATAATCCTACAACATTACTTGTACGATAACAGCAATTAATGGCCACATGGTCAAACTTTGAATAGAGTGCATGATTAGATTTCTGCAATAGAAGGCATATCACCAGCTTAAATTTATCGCCAACTTGTTGAGGTATAGAGTGCTGTATGATACTGCCAGGGGACATTCTGCCAACAGCACGCGTGACTCCCTACAGCCCTAATCTGGCACCCAAGTGATTTTTATCTGTTCGTGCATTAAGAGTCACCTCAGTGGTAGAGAATTCACAACCGACAAGAAAATTCAGTAAACCTTATATAATGGTTCGCTGACTTTTTTGTTTGTTGACATAGATGCCATAGATAAACATGTTGAATATCATAGAAAAATAATATGTATAAAGGCCATATTGTTTTTTATATGTAGATATACAAGTTAAAGAAATTTACGCAATGAGAGGTCTTGTTTTTAAGGTCAACTTGTTGGATTCTTCATACAAATTAGGGAAATCTTCCCAAAAAATTTATATAATGATTTTTTTATCTCTTGAGATTTCTTAAATATCACCAATGATTATAATATTATTAATATGCCCTGAATAAACTTGTTAAATTGTATAGTTTTTTTTTTATTTTTATAGCCAAAAAAAGTTAAAGTCTTTTGATTCTTAATCGTGAACAAAATCTTAATAACAATTTGGAAGGTTACTAAAAGTAGAAATTAATAATACACCGCAACTCCACAAAGAAATTATTTTGTGGAGTTGCGGGGTATTATTAATTTCTACTTTTTTTTCTTTTGATTCTGTATACTAATTAATTCATTAAAACGCCTGAACAGTCCTCATTGAATCATTTAAACTTAGTCGAGCTTTTAACAAGTGGAGCCTTCTTTTAATTGGTGGACAAGTTTTTAATATAAATTTTTAATACTGTTAAAAGGCAGATCCACATATTTCATTTAAATGCAATTAATTGATGATCTTGGAAAGCAAAAAAGGGCTTGGAAATCCGCTTCACTATAGCTAGCAGTAGAAGTTGCTGCCATCATCGTCGACAGACCACGGATAGTGTTGCTGGTGTTGGCATTCCAATTGGATGTGTCGTATTCGACGTTTGGAAAATAATAAAAAAAAACTAGAGGCAAGGCAAGCAGGCTTATAGCCTGTGAAATTTGTTTTGAGGATTATAGGTATTCTTGGAAGAAATGGATGCATTCAAATAATTGCCTTTGAGAATCATTCTATTTTACATTGGTTTGTCTTAACTAATTCATTACCTCTTTTCTGGAACTCACTGAGGTTCATCCATGTCACCACCTTCGCCAGCACCGAGTTTTTATAATTGATGAAAATATGAAAGAAAATTCCACAGCCTGGGTTCGAACCAGGAACCTTCTACTCACCATGCAGAAGCGCCAACCAATTTCGCCAATGGCTGTGGAATTTTCTTTCCTATTTTCCTCAATTATTTAAACATCTGAGGTTTGGCGTGGGAAAAAATCCTCTTTAGATCATTCTTTATTTATTTTCACCGAGTTTTTAGTCAGGTCGTCGATAAATGCCCTCAATCTTAACCAAAGACTGTCGCGACGATGTCGGGTCTATGCTCCGAAGTTTCGTACGGAACCAGCTGTTTTGTTATTTCAGTCCAATTTGGATTGCATGTAAATGTGAAGAAGAGATCCTGGTAGTTTGCTGCAATGCACATTTGCTCCCGGTAAATGACTTAGGTAGAACACAGGCCTTTCCTGTTTTCAAATTAAAGTTTTGAACAGCCTGATTTTGAATAATCCATTAAGCCAAATGGTAAGCCTCCACTCTCAAAGTCTTCTGATTTTAGCCGGCCTCCTTCAACTTTTAAAAGGCGTCCACAATACTGTTTACTGCTGAGTGAGTTTTCCCACCTGCAACACCGGATTAAACAGTCCTGGCCTTTCGTACAGTTTGTAGGAATAGAAGGCTAACATGCTGAGTTTCGTCCCTTCAATGCTCCTGAAATTTATCTTCCAGCCTTCTTCTCCAGAAGACACAGCAACGGGGGTTACCGGGTCATTTGGCCGACGGACACTTGACCGACGGATATTTGACCGACCGGACATTCGACCGAACGGACATTTGGCCGAACGGACATTCGACCGAACGGATATTCGACCGAACGGACATTTCACCGACGGACATTTCGCCGACGGACATATGACCGAACGGAAATTTAACCGATGGAGAAATGCCTGCATTTCACCGACATTTGGACATTCGGCGTAAAGAGATGTTATCGGCAATATATTTCATTTAATAGGAAAAAAAATGTTTTCAGGAGGTTATTTCGTATAACAAATCTTATGAGACAAATCTGTTTAATTCTTTCTACTAAGCAAGCATATTGTATGGACCTATAAAATTATTCTTTTTTGTATGTCTTTTAAATAAAGGTTTGTTTTCATATCGTTAGGTAGGTTAAGACGGGAACCGGACAAAATGCAACTCAGGATCTTGTATCATTAAATAATTTCAATTCTTTTCCTGTATGTCTTTTTAAATGAATATTTTACTTCTATAGAATGAGATACCCATTAGTGATGGGCAATATTTGATATTAGTATGGTGGTATTAAAAGTTTATTCCATACACATCAGGTTTCTGTCCTGCTTTATGAAGAGACATAAAATTTCTAATATCGGATGCAAAAAACAAAATGTTTTCAGGAGCAAGCATATTGTATGGTATCTATAAAATTATTCCTTTTTTGTAGGTCTTTTTAAATAAATGTTTGTTTTCATAACTTTAGGTAGGTTAAGATGAGAACCGGACAAAATGCAACTCAGGGTAAGATGGGAAAATCAACTGGTAATGGGTTGAGTATTTTTGACATTTTTCACTGTAGAGTTCATTTTCAGAGTTTTCAATGATATTGACACTCTACCCGAATATCTGACATATATAGTGCATGGTGTAATTATCTTTATTTTACCATTTTTTGAATTATAAAACATTTTTTCCCATTAAATGAATTATGTTGCCGAAAACATCTCTTTACGTCGAATGTCCAAATGTCGGTGAAATGCAGGCATTTCTCCGTCGGTTAAATTTCCGTTCGGTCATATGTCCGTCGGCGAAATGTCCGTCGGTGAAATGTCCGTTCGGTCGAATGTCCGGGACTCAAAATCGACATGTGTTGTAAGTTGTTCCCCGAGGATAGATCTCGCTTAAATGGTGGTTGGTTCTCTATCGTCTGCTTCAAACACTGCTGCTACCGCATTGACAGTTGGCAAATTATATCTTCTGTGATCGCGCTGTATTATCGACATTTAAACGTTTCCTGACATCCTTCATCATCTTGTACGCACGTGCAAAAGGGTTGATATTCTGATGTTCCTGTCGAATTTCTGTTTTGAGGACCAAAACCGTATACGTTGAAAGTGCGAAGGCAACACAAATTCATGCACCGGTATATCCACTTCTGTCGAGTGATAACAAAAAGGAATTGGTATAACTACAAAGGCATTGATGATATGACCATTAGATCAGGCTTACTTTATTCTTACTCAGAGCAAAAATATTGTGTAGTGTATTTTTACATTTGAGCACCAATCCATTTATCTTAGAAATGTACATCAGTGTTAATTTACAAATAGGTACATGCTAATTATTTATCATGCGGAAGGCAACGGAAACCACCGCATTATCACTCTTCCCTAGAAAACTGTGAATGGATAGCAAATGTCCACACAGTCACCAGAAGTCGATTTCGACTTGATGGAACTCAACAACAACAACATGCTAATTATCTTACAAAATTTCACAGAATACAGAGTTATGAATATAACTATTAGGATCATTGGAGAATACTTTTCCTTGCTTGGAACATGATCTAAACTGAAATCAAAAAAGCCTGCTTTATTTACCCGAGGCATGTAAACAAAGCAGAGGGAACAATTGTTGTCAGCTTCGCTTCCGCAGTGGCACGCGAGGAGTGAACAATTGTTGTCAGCTCCTAGACAGAAGGCCTGATAACGGAAACGTAATACATTGTTGGCAAAGCATGTTAACAAAGCAGAGTGAACAATTGTTGTCAGTTCCGTCTCGTGTACCACTTCAGACTTTAGAGAAAGAAAGATTCTATCCATGCTTAGCCTACAAGAAATGAGATAGCTGCCCACTTTTCCTTCTTGCATTGTTTTCGTGTCCTCTCTCTTCTATTGTTACAGATAGTGGAGCGAAAGCAGCGACTCTATAGGGAAAACCAGGAAATCACAAAAATATTTTATTTCATGCCGTGATTTCATACCTTATTTTCGTATCTGCCGTAAAACAAGACCCGTGAAAAATCGAGGTCGCCAGTTAGGCGGGTTACATATCAGTTGCTTAGGCTTAGAAAGAATTTTCTTAGAGGTTGGAGTGTCTGGAGGTGTTGATTGAGGCACGTAGCGCCAAGAATGATAAATGCTTGGATGTTACGTGGATCACGGCAGATACGAAAATACGTTATGAAGGCACGACGTAAAAGTAAAATATTAAAAATAAAATAAATCCGTAAAGTGGCGGCAGCAAGACGGGGCCCCGCCTCATTACCCATTGGATGTCCGCGCACATCTAAATGAAACTTTCCCTGAAAGGTGGATTGGACGCCGTGGCCCCCTCGAATGGCCGGGCCGGTCCCAAGACCTGACGACCCCCGAATTTTTCTTGTGGGGCTATCTTAAAGAGAAAATCTACGTCCACCCCATTGACTGCATCGAGGAACTGAAGGAACCAAGATATAAAGAATACAGGCAGCGCCGTCCGAGAGGAAAACTGATTGTCGCCCCATCTGGTGTTGGTAATTGGAATATTGACAGCTTCATGACGTCACAAGGACCAGTCGTTAAACATTATTATGGGGAATAGTGCTTTTACGCAGCAAAATACCATTATGCGCAATTCTCACTTACAATAATATAAAATTTAATACAAAATATAAAAATGTTTCCTTTTTCCATTTCCCCAAAGATATAAATTTAATTAAAAATTGGATAAAAATATTTGTACCACAACTGCAGTGATTTGCTCTAACCATTTCAAAGACGACGATTATGAAAAAACAATGAATTCGTATATTATCTTACCTAACATTCACAACAACATATTTATAACTAAATCATGGGATATTAAGGATTCTTTAGGTTAGGTTAAAAAAAAAATCATCATTGAATATAAACATGGTGTGTCAAGGTCTTGTACTGCTAGCTAAAGTAAGAGAAAAATAGAGACGATGTTAAAGCAATACGACTGGTTTAGTGTTAAAGCTTACGCGTTTCAAAGCAATAGCTTCATCTACAGAACCAGTGAACCAGGCAATAGCTTCATTTACTGGTTCACCGGCTTTGTAGATGAAGCGGTGAACGCGTAAGCTTTAACAAAAAAAAAACAGTCGTATTGCTTTAACATCGTATCTATTTTTATCTTAAAAATCATCAGTTGTAAATTCTGCACCAACTACATATTTACAATATCTAGCCAATTTGCTCTTACATTCACTTGTAGCGCGAACGGAAGAACATTCACTTGTTGCACCCTCTCCCCCTCCCATTCATCCGTTCTTGCTTGTAGTCATCTAACCATTTTAAAGACTACGATTATGAAAACAATGAATTCGTATATTCTCTGACTGAATTCGTATATTCCTACCTCGGTATCGCAGATTTCATTAGACGTGGTTTTCGATTCATGAGTTGATATAGGCCTGGGTATTTGTTTTAATAATCTTCTTTAAAATGATAGAGCAAATCATTGCAGTTGCGGTACAGATATTTTTATCCAATTTGCATGATTTTAAGCTTTTCTTAATTAAATTTGGATCTTTGGAGAAATGAAAAAAGGAAACATTCTTATTTTTTTTGTATTTTATTTTGTATTATTGCAAGTGGGAATCGCGCATGATGGCATTTTGCTGGGTAAAAGCAATATTTCTCGTAATAGTTTTTAAACATTGGACCTTGTGACGTCATAAAGCTGGCGATATTCCAATTACCAACACCAGATGGGGCGGCAGTCAGCTTTCCTCTCGGACGGTGCTACCTGTATTCTTTATATCTTGGAAGGAACTGATAACCTACGGCAGTAATCGATCTAGATGAAGCACTGATTGATATTGCACTGGGAAAGCGACATAGAGAATCCTTTGATGATGCATACCACTTCACAAATTAAATAGATGGTGTTCTACAATGGAGTTATTGGCTGTCAAACACCTGAACTTATTTATTGACCACCCTGTAGATTAGTTTAGAGGATATACCATTGGCAACGACAAATGTAATGTGGTTTATGCACGATGTTGTACCAGCGCATTTTATTGTGGTTGCTCGAGAGTTTTTAGATAGAACATATCAAGACTGTTGGATTGGTCGAAGTGTACCTCACTTATGACCTGCTCGATCCTCGGACTTAAATCTCTTGGATTTTTTTCTAAGGTATCATCTGAAGTCGTTAGTTTACACTACTCCAGTGGAAAATATAGAAGATTTGAGAAATCGGATGCAGTAAGAAACAACCTTAGTTTTTTGAAAGAGTTCGGCAGTCAATGAGGAGAAGAATGGATTTATGCATCCTAGCTGGTGATAGTTATTTTCAACACTTATTGTAGATTAAGAAGCTTTACATGTATATTAGGTAATAAAAGATTGTCTTTGTTGAAAAACCTTTGAATCAAAGTGGCATTCTGAAAATCATCACAGGATATTCTTTAATCATCCCTCAATTTTTTTTTTGTCCCTGTTTAGTAAATACCCTGTATTTATCATATTTATTATTATTATTATTATTATTATTATTATTATTATTATTGAAGTGAAAACTTCTATAGGCGCACCGCATACAAAATTTTGTTGGAGAGTGAAAGTGTCTGATCCGTCACGCTCGGAAGTGAAACGTTTTCCGGTAAAACTCGGGAAAACTCTTAGGAAGTTTATTAATTATTAAGATAACTTGAAAACGAATTGACTCTACCACACTCTGTTTTCATCAATCCATTAATATGGGACAGAGCACGAACAAGATCGAACGTGAGATACGCTGAATAGGTACGCGCTCTAATGGTACAATTATGATACACCCTTAAAAATTTCCTATAACCAGATATTTTAGGTAGTATAGCAAACAATTCGTTACGACGTGTCATAAAAGAATATATAAGAATAACTAGTGACACGTGTACGTGTAACGATCTCATAAATGAATTTAACGCGTAAATAATGATACTGGGAATTGTTTAGTAGCACGTGCCCTAATGGTATCCTGTGGTACTGTTGTAACTTTCAATGG
>JAHWFO010084592.1:590825-617034 GCA_023313115.1 Rhysida immarginata
AGATATGGCATGTAATATATCAAACAACTCCTAACAACGTGTCATGATGAATATAACGAGTAAATAATGATAGTGGGAATTAGTTTAGTAGCACGTGCCCTAATGTATCAAACAACTCGTAACAATATGTCATGAGTGATTATAACGAGTAATTAATGATACTCGATATTTGTTTAGCAGTACGTGTTGGAATCGTATCATTAATGGTTTCATTACAGTATCATTGGGCTTTTCTATGCAAATATATTGTATGTAATCTAGAAGTGATCTACTGGATGCTTTTGAAAAGGATGTTGTGAGATGCCTAGCGATGTTCTGCACCTTTAAAATAAACACAAGCTTCCTCTTTCGTTCTGTCGAAATTGCTTTCCTTAAAGTATTACACAGCTCGTGAAATTTGGTTAAACTCTGCCCATAACGTAAATAAAAGCACATGAAAAAAACTAAACACTACCACGTGTTCCATTAATAGGTATCTGCGAAATACCTGTCCACTAAACTCGACCGTTCTCACAGCCTACTGAAAGATTCGTATTTATTAGACCTCAGAAATGAACTTGTCAACAAATTAGGGAAGACGTGCAAGTGGGTAAATGATCGAGAAGGATTAAAGTCTCCTTAAACCAGTTTACATTTCTTGTTGGCTGGATTGTTTTTTACGGTAAGACGCACATTCATACTAGCGAGTGTTCAACGAACTGTATGATTTACTAACGTCATTCATTCGCTTTTGTTTTCGTTATGGGCGGAGTTTAACCAAACTTCACGAGCTGTTTACTCATTTAAGAAATGCAATTTCGACAAAACGTATGAGGAAACTTGTGTTTATTTTAAGGAGCAGAAATCGCCAGATATCTCACGACATCCTTTTCAAAAGCACCCTGCATAACTAAAGATCTAATGAGAAAACGAATGAAAATAAATGGTTTTATACTATATAATATTAATTTATGGCTTGTTCCTGATTCGTCCAAGTAATAACACCCATAATAATATTTATATCATTCACCTATACATTACTTAGAATCGATTACAGTCGCCATAAAAGTTTTCACTTCGGTCGTGTGGTCTTAAGCACACTCATTTTTTATTATTATTATTCTAATTACAATACTCTTGATATCAGCAATAGCACAACAGTAATAAAAGTAGAAGCAACTTTTACATAGGAAAAATTAACTGAACTTATTTTTCTTCTTAATTAATTCTGCTAAAATGATTTCTCGTTTATTAATTTTGATCATCAAGAAGAATATTATTTTTCAAACAATTGTGTTAGTAACTCTATCGTTTTATATTTTTATCATTAAATCATTGGTTGCTGAATATAAATAAAGCTTGGTAAAGGCATCAGGGATTATATGAATTTATTGTATAACATTTGGTTGAGGTTATCTACATTTTCATATTAGCAATATCAAGTTATTTTTCTGAGTGTGTTTGCGGATGTGTTTGTGTGCGTATGTGTGTGTGTGTGTTATTATTATTTATTCAAAGCTTTTCAAATGCATTAATAAATGCTTTCCGGGGAAAAATATATATCAGTGCCTACTTTTCAATCAGGAGTTGCAAATCTTGAATCAATATCTTGTGTGCTTTTGTTCAATAAGTCATCTTCATCTCCAGGTCTGGCTGGCATGTTGCCATGGTGACAGTTATACTGCTGGTGCAACTGTCACTGCTTTTTTCAAATACCATGCTTCTTAAGAGGAGCAGAAGTTACTGCTTTCCTCCTTGAATCACTTATTAATTGAATCAGAGGTCATAAATATAGCAAGTAATAAGTAGTTGCCAAGCGTCTGAAGGGTGGAAAGTCATGGATATGTCAGAGAAAGAAGAAAAAAAAAGACCTTCAGTTCCTAAGCATTATCATTATCATGAATACTGAAGAAATCGTTTTGTTGCTGTTGCTTATCTTAAGTAAATTCCCATTTTCTTCTTCTTCTTCTTCTTCCTCTTCTTCTTCTTATGCTTCTTCTTCTGTGGAATGTAAATGTGCAGAATAACTGCCAGAACATTGATTTTCTAATTGAGAAGAAATAGTGTTGCGTTTAACATTTCTAAATTTTTTTTTTTACATTTATAAACTTTAGTAAAACCTTTTTGGCATAAATGTAAAGTTCTTTTTCCTTCTTTAATCTTTATTCTATTAACTAAAATAAAGTGCTCTTGTTTCTTATTATAATTTTTTTCAATTAACTATATTCTGAAGAAAACATAGCTTGCATCTTAAACAAAAAATATGGCCACTTGTAGGAGTCAAAAAAATTATACATTTTAAAATACTATATTTAGCCGATTATATGACGATTTTTTTTTCTAAATTTAGAGCAAAAATTATTAAGTAAAAACTGTGGAGTGGAACAATCAAATTTTAGAGGGCAAAAAAGGGAGTCATCTTAAAATCGGATCTTTAGCCCCGAGAAGCGATGCAGGTGTCTCCACTGCATAAGCCCATTGCTCCTGTGTATGTGGATGTCTTCACTGCATAAGCAAAGCTAATGAATTGAGGACGGACTGGATTAATAATGTCTTGTGTAAACGCCCAAATCTTTATTAGAGAACAGGAATGCTCATTTTGGGTGCCATGAGGGGGCATTTAACTGAAAAAGTAAAACAAACGTTAAGAAGGTTAATTATGAACTTGAAATTATACCAGGAAGTATGACAAGTTTTAGATGTTGTGGTAAATAAACACTTTAATTAAATATCATCTAAGGACACAATCTACAGACTGTTTGTTAGCAGATAATCAAAATAAAAGGGAAAAATAAAAAAGCCTTCTTATAAATTTGTTTCGTACATGGATCAAATCTTCATGGAATGCCATTTCTAAGTCATTAGGGGATTTAAAAAGTGCTGCATTTCATATGCATTAGATGGCACAGATGCTATTATGTGGGAAGAAAATTTTGTATGTTGTTAGAAGAAAATGTTTTTAACAGTATTAAGTCAATTTGTATTATTTTGAACTGTTTTAAATGCCATTGATATAAAAGCATTGTTCCTTTTTAAAAACTGCTAAGTGCAATTGTTTTATTAATTTACAAGTAAAAGTTAAATGTGTTTATTATTAGTAGAATTCCTTTACTGTTGAAATACATATAGTTCATCTTCAGACATAAAAAATAAATTTCTTGAAATGCTTGCAAATTTTTAGGGGGAAATCTGCTAATAGCATACCATTTTTTTTTTGTTGCTCTTTAGCAGTTCATATATAAAATAAAATAAAATGGCTGAATATTTTCTTAAAATAATGATCAATCTGAATGTTTGTTTGCATATACATGTATTAAAAGATATCATTGTCAATTATCTTTTGAATTATCATAAAGCTTAAGTTAAAAATCATTTAGTGGTATAGCATTCTTAAGAAGGAAATATTAAATTGTTTTTGTTATTTCTGATGTAGAGACCTGTCACACAATGAACTTGGAATGATCAACTCAAACACTTTTGAAGGATTGGATAAGCTTGAATATCTGTGAGTATTATTTTTTAGAAATATTTATAGATTTGTATATATTTATAAATTTGTCAGGCTTTATTCTTAGGACTCTTTAACATGTATAAGGTTTTTGCAAAAGGCATAAAAATGTTGTTTCTGATTGATTACTAATAGATTTTCCCATATTTTAAAAATTTCTTCATACTGCAGTATTTAATTTTTTATAAAGTTTATGGAATTAAAGCAAGTTAATCAGATTCGAGAATGAAAAATAAGTTGACACCTGTTATCTAGATATAAGACATTTGACTGTTATACTAGTCAATATATTTTTTTTTGTATCTTTATGAATAGTATTTTAATATTATATATTAAATATGCCAACAGTTGCTCTACAGGGAAGCTCCCTATTGCTGTCAATATTGAATGATGAAGAGTTACTTGCTTGGCAGCCCAGTGGTACGATTGAATAGCTTGACAAAAATTCATGGCATTCGCGTAAAAACAGAGATCAACAATTTTTTTTTTTAATTCTAAGTCGTTAATAAATACCGAATCAATGTGTTTTTTCAAAATTGTTGAAATCTATTGAGAACATTAAGAAATGTTCATTTTTTATTAAAAATTTATTCTTTTACACAAAATTTTTTTTATCATTCTTTTATGTTTGGTTATGAAATATATACGTTTTTAGCTTGAGATATGACTTTTTAAACAAAAAGTACCAAAAAAATGTATTTGTTTATTACTTTTTAACAAATTGAAATTTTTCAAAAATATTTTGGGAATTTTAATACTCCATTAGGTACTGTCAACTTATAATAAAAGTTTTACATTTCATGACATGTTTGTTTTTGAGGGGCCACTACAGGAATTCTTACCCATATGAATATTAAAAATATAAACAATTTTAATTTTTAGTATTTCGTATTTCATAAAAGATACATTTCTTTATATAGCATGCGTAAAACCACTCATGAAAGTGATATCTCTTTCATCTGTGGTAAAACTTTTCAATATTAAAACCATAAGTTAAAAGAAAATTTTTCTTCTCATGAAATTACATTCTCTTTCTTTCCTCTTAAATAAACATAAATAGGTAAGCATGTGCATAGTCAAAGGAGAGGGCAGTTGCCCTTCTCCCCTTAATCAAGTAAACTTGTATACAAACTCTTGATTAATTTTCTCACATATACAGTTGTATAGTTGACTTGTTCTCCCTAATAAAAATCTTGGTTACACCCATGTTAAAAAATAAATTCATTGATTATTCCCGAAAAATAATATGGTTTGTTTTCACTCTTGTTACAATCCGAAAATATTCTTTTATTAACCTGTTTACCAAATTTTCTGGACTATAAGTCGCACTTTTTTTTTTTTAGATAAATATGGCTCTTTCAGGCTCCTACGACTAATACAGCTAAAGCGACTTGTATCTGAAATTTAAATGAAAATTCAAACGTTTTTGTCTCGATATTTCTAAAAAGATTAAGTAGCTAGTGTTGATGAAATGCACAATACCATCTCCTAACTTCCTTGGCTTTCATGCTCTGCATTTATCATCATTATGTCAGCTCTAACTTATGAGTACATAATTTTTTTTTGATTTTATTAAAGATTTCATTCAGAAAAGGTTTCCTGATAACTGTGCTGGGCAGCATCGCAATTGAGTGGCCATTTTGAATTGTATTAAGAAAACCCAAAATATTGGAACTATAAGAATTCGGAGAAATTTGTTCATTCATCAATCACATTTATTTAGGAATTATGGAAATTAAAGGATTATTTCTGGTAAATAATTTGTGTAATGGTCTAGGAGGTTTTTATTTATTGTGCCATTCGCGACTTATACAGCAAATGCGACTTACAAGGGGACATTACGACCTCGGAATTTTAGTTTAATACGAGACTTTGTATAGTTGTAGTGTACCTTTAGGATTTTAATATACTTAAATTTTAAGGCGCACTGATCAGCCAATTTTGAAAAAAAGACGGTTTAAAGTTTCGAGCACCATATATAAGGGAAAGTTTTCCTCTTTGATTGTAAGTGATCCGATAGCTCAGACGGCAGCGTGGTTGCTACTCACAAATCAAATTATTAGTGTGAGGTGGTGGGTTCGAATCCCAGTTGTAACACTTTATTTTTCTTTACCCAAATAATTATTCAATATGTTATATTTACAAATTTATTTGTGACAACCAACTTTTTTCACAAAATTTACCTTTTCTCAAAATTATTATACTTATTTTTATTATTACAAGTGTCTACGGAGTAATGAAGTATTTTCTGCAAAATATTTTGTATAGAATCAACATTTTAAAAGCAATAACTATTTTAATTTACTTTTTATTTTATTAAAAAAAAATTATTTTGAGGCTACCTAACATATTTATCATATAGTGCACAAGGTAGGCAGAGCGCAGAGAGGCACCATCGAAGAGGTTTGGAATGTTCTAGATCTTTCTCGCGCCACTGGTTCTCGCCAAGCCGTTACAAAAAGAAAGCCGTTTTTAATTGTAAACAATAATGGTTTTTTAATCATAAAGCAGTTAATAAAAACGTTTTTCTGTGAAAATGGAGAGCAGAGAATTTGCTGGCTCTTCGGAGATTGAAGAGAAAATTGACAAATATATGAACAGTGAAGTTTCGAAATTGCGATTGAAGGATGCAGTAGTATATTTTGAAATATTGCTCCATGAAAATAATATAATTGCATCAGAATCGTCAACTATAATTTCTCTCGAAGCTATGATGATGGGACAGCAACTCTATGAACTTACATTAGAAAAGCCGGATGAAAAAATATTTGTAAATGAAGAGGCATTGATTCATGTGAATGAAGATTGTGAACCAGTATCTTGTCAAGAAATTGAAGATCTTTCATCGGACGATTATGAACCAGAAGAGAAGAGAAAAAGAGCAGAGAAATAGAGTACGTTCCTTTGAACTATAAAATAAAAGTTATTAAGATTGCCAAAGCAGATCCTACGTGGACCTTGCAAACTTTGAAAAAGAAAGGATGTCGACGTTTGAAAAAGATGGAATATTTATCCCAGTGGGAAAAAGAAGTAAAAAAATGCGGAAATACGTTTGATAAATATTCAATTATTGATTCCTGGACTTATGACCGTTTTGTTGAAGCTAGAAAAAAAAGTTGGTTGTCACAAATAAATTTGTAAATATAATATATTGAATAATTATTTGGGTAAAGAAAAAAAAATTGTTACAACTGGGATTTGAACCCGCCCCCTCATACTAATAATTTGATTTGTGAGTAGCAACCACGCTGCCGTCTGAGCTATAGGATCACTTACAATCAAAGAGGTAAACTTTCCCTTATATATGGTGCTCGAAACTTTAAACCATCTTTTTTTCAAAATTGGCTGATCAGTGTGCCTTAATATTTAAGTATATTAACATCCTAAATGTACACTACAACTATACGAAGTCTCGTATTAAACTAAAATTCAGAGGTCGTAATGTCCCCTTGTTAGATATTGTTTTTCATGATTTTTCTTGAATTTACACTAATGCGACTTATATAAAGGTGAGACTATAGTCTGGATAATACAGCCCATTTTAACTTACTTTTTTTGTTAGAAAAATTTTTCTTTATAAATTGTTTTTGTAATAAGATTTTTATAAAACATGTGGGTTTATTGTTTTTTCTTCAAGAATAAACTATTAATAACTATGGAAACCTTTGGATTTAAGAAGTTTAAATTATTCATAATGGAAAGTTATTTTTTATTTTATAATTTTTTTCAATTCTTGAAAAATGTTTTTATCTTAAAAATTTAAATGGTTCAATATTAAATTGGAGTAGTTTCATGATTTTAGCTTTATAAAATCGTACTTAGTGTGTATAAAATCGAACTTGAAAATCTAATGCACAATTAAGACATAAAGAATCTCTAGCCAAAAATGTTGCCTGTCATTATACATCAACTAGCAGAGGTACCCGGCCTTGCCTGGGTTAATTACACTTGTATGTAAAGAGATAGATCTCAAAAAATTAAATTATAACTCCCAATTGGTTATATAATAAATCAATCAATTCAACACAGAGCAAAGGGACTATCTATTATACGAAAAATACGAAAAACAGGAATTCCAGGTGATATACCGGAGCATCTAAACTCTTCTTGACTTGCCTCACTACTGCGAAGCATCACCAGATACTTTAGACTTAAGTTTTTCTTGCCCTTGAAGTAGAAGCTCTTATACCCTGTTGCTCTATTCGAAACTGCCGTTGTTCAGATGTTTCAAGCGCCCGTATAGCTTTTTCTGTTTTAGTTGCAGAGTTTCTCTGACCAATACTCGTTCTTTCTCTTGCCTTTTTTAGTTGTTTTGGCCATTTGTGTAGTCTAGCATTCGCCGATTCTATTATTTACTTGCTTACCATTTGCTCAATACAGCACGGACCTAAAAGAGTGCTTCCTCTGTCGTCTATCCACTCTTACTCAATAGTCTGCTAACTTTCTATTATCTCCAGTTACTGATCATTTTTAAAGATTTTCAAGAAATTGTTAAGTACTAAGAACTCTCTTTTCTAAGAAAAGCCTGAATAACAGGAATTCTATGCATTGTTACACATTGAAACTTATCTATATTGCACAAACTTTGCCTAGCATTATTGGTCATGAGATATACAGGGTGTTTCAAAATTATGTACAATAAATTTAGTGACATATTCTTCAGGTCAAAAGAAGACGAAAATGTTCTATAGCACTTTGTCTGGAAACGATTTATTTACGCGATACAGCCAACTAAACCCGTGGCTCCAAATTACAGGAATTGTTCAAAGTGCCTGCCACCAGCTCACACGCACGCTTCAGCTCGTTGCATGAGCGACCGTCTGATGTCATGGAAAAGTTTGTCGCCAGCATTACGAACGGTTTGGCATGCATTTTCAATTCGTTGTCGCAGATCCATAATGTTAGGAACTTCTGTGCTGTAGACGATCGTTTTCACATGACCCCACAGAAAAAAGTCCAAGGGATTAAGGTCGGGTGATCTTGCAGGCCAGGCTACCGGTCCACCTCGACCTATCCACCGATTCGTGTATGCAGCATTAAGGTGTGCTCGCACAACATGGCTGAAATGTGCTGGAGCGCCATCATGCATGAACCACGTGTTAGATCTTATCAAAAGAGGAACATCTTCCAGTAATTCTGGCAATGCATTCTGCAGAAACAAAAGATACATTCGCCCAGTCAATAGTGGCGGCAACACATAAGGGCCAATTAAGTTATTTCCGATAATTCCACACCAAATGTTCACGGAGAAACGCTCTTGATGCGCTCGAGCTCTGGTAACATGCGGGTTAGCATCTGCCCAATGGTGCTGGTTGTGAGAATTTACAATTCCTGTCCGGGTGAAGGTTGCTTCGTCCGTGAAAAGTATCTGGCTGAGACAACTAGAGTCTGCAGCATGACGACGTTGTATCCATTGGCAAAATCGTTGTTGGTGTGGATAGTCCATTGGGTTCAGTGCCTGAACCAGTTGCAAGTGGTATGGATAAGTGAGGAATGTGTACCATGGAAGAAATACGACAGGTGCTTGTCTGTGGTTCATCATGTATGATGTCAATTATCACATCCTCCTCATCCGGAGAATGTTTGACGGCCAAAGGAACCATGCTTCCTCAAATGTCTGTCGACAGATACAAATGTTCGGTTATTTGGCAAACGCCTATTCGGAAAGCGTTCTTGGTAGAGTCTTCTTGCTTCCACAGCATTTCCGTCCGCAAGACCGTACATTAGGTGCATGTCAGTGTATTCTGCACTGGAATACGTGTACGTGACTTTTTTTTACGTAAATCGTAATGCGTATGTCACAGCACGCAAACGTTCTGAAATTGCCATTCCTAGTGGATGTACAGTAGTGAAACTACAGTAATGGAAACAACCGTACACAAGTAATGGAACAACCCTAAAGTAGGTTTAAATGGAACAAACCACTCAACCTAGTGTTGGGTCGAAAAGCTGGAACTGCTAAAATATCGTCCGCTAACTACCGTGCTTCCCTACTGTATGATATTGGATTACTTGCAAACAAATCGTTTCCAGACAAAGTGCTATAGAACATTTTCGTCTTCTTTTGACCTGAAGAATATATCACTAAATTTATTGTACATAATTTTGAAACACCCTGTATATTGTTGGTCCGTGCAGTGTTTTTGTGAATTGCGTTTTGATACCATTGTTGATAACTATCGTTGCACAAACTTTGCCTTGCATTGTTGGTCATGAGATATTTCTGATTAATATGTCTTGCTATAACCATGAATATCGATTTTTTATCGATAGTTATTATATTCTTGCAATCTGAGGTAGACAGTGACCTTCCTCATGATTTCAAGGTCAAGTATGAAAAATTTTATCAAGATCGGAATAAAACTGTAGATTTGTATAAGAAACAAACAAACATACCCACAAACAAACATCCTTCTTTATATATATAGAAGACTAGCAGAGGACCCGGCGTTGCCCGGGATAATTACGCTTGCAGGTAAACAGAACAAACTCAAAAGTCTAAATTAAACCTCCAAATTGGTTAAATAATAACTGAATAACAATAGAGAGCGAAGGGACTATCCATTCTATGAAAAATCCGAACGACAGGATTTTACCTTTTTACTGAAAAAATCCATTCTAGGTGATATACCGGGACTTGATTTACCGAAAAAAAAATTTTTAAAGGCTCACAATGGATGGACCTCTCCAAGGATGCCTTCTAGTCTAAATAATTTTTTACTCATGTAATCGTACTTTAGATGTACACTTGATGTTGTTGCAATTTCCTTTCTTCTTTCGATGTTGATCTTTGCATAGTGTTGGTGCATTGCGTGTTGACACCATTGTTGATACCTATTGTTGCACAAACTTTTATTTGCATTGTTGGTCATGAGATATATATTGTTGGTCCGTGTTTTGTGAATTGCATGTTGATACCATTGTTGATACTTATTGTTGCAAAAACTTTGTCTTGCATTATTGGTCATGAGATGTTTCTCATTAATATGCCCTGCCATAACCATGAATATCGATTTTTTATCAATAGTTATTATTTTTTCGAAATCTGAGATAGACAGTGACCTTCCTCATGCTTTGAAGGTGATGTATGCGAAATTTTATCAAGATCGGAATAAAACTGTAGATTTGTATAAAAAACAAACAAACAAACACACAAACAAACCCACAAACAAACAAACATCCTTCTTTATATATATACTAGCAAAGTTACCCGGCGTTGCCCGGGATAATTACACTTGGATGTAAACAGAACAATCTCAAAAAATTAAATTAAATTTTGCAATATCTTAAAAATAAACACATGAAAATGCTTAGAATTAATACAGTAAAAATTCTTAATGAAAATTCGAAAAAAATCTTTTTAAAGGCTCACAATGGCTGGACCTCTCCAAGGATGCCACTGCTAGTCTAAATAATTTCTTACTCATGTAATCTTACCTCAGATGTATACTTAGTGTTGTTGCAATTTCCACTCTTCTCTCGATGTGTTGAAGCAAAACTTGGCCATTCATCACTTTGTGCAGTCTAGCGGTCGCCGATTCTTCTGTTTACTTGCTTCCCATTTGCTCAATACATCACGGAGCTAAAGGAGTGCTTCCTCTGTCGTCTTTCCACTCTTTCTCAATAGTCTGCTAACTCTCCATTATCTCCAGTTACTGATCATTTTTAAAGATTTTCAAGAAATTGTTAAGTACTAAGAACTCTTTTTTCTAAGAAAAGCCTGAATAACAGGAATTCTATGCATTGTTACAAATTGAAACTTATCCATATTACATCATCATTTTATGTTCATTGTTATAATTCTTGGAAAGATTGCTTTAACATTACATCATCATTCTGTGCTCATTGTTATTGGTGAATTGCACGTTGATACCATTGTTGATGCGAACACAATGGGCCTATTGTTGCACAAACTTTGCCTTGCATTGTTGGTCATGAGATATATATTGTTGGTTCATGCAGTGTGTTTGTGAATTGCGTGCTGATACCATTGTTGATACCTATTGCTGTACCAACTTTGCCTTGCATTGTTGGTCATGAGATATTTCTCATTAATATGCCTTGCCATAACCATGAATATCGATTTTTTATCGATATTTATTATTTTTCCGAAATCTGAGGTAGACAGTGACCTTCCTCATGCTTTGAAGGTCATGTATGCGAAATTTTATCAAGATCGGAATAAAACTGTAGATTTGTATAAAAAACATACAGACAAACAGACCCACAAACATCCTTCTTTATATATATAGATATATAGAAGAAGATTACGGAGTCTCTTCAAAATGTAGAGATCTAGATATATTTTCCTGATCGTAGAACCAAATAGAAAATGGAATCTTTGAAAATATTTGAAAACTTAAATAGGCATAATATATTTAAAAAAAGAATTCTAATTTCAAAACAATGTGTATTTTGAAATATTTTTATAGAATAACAGTGTTATGCAATGATGTACTGAATGAGGTTTTGATATGTAATCTGTTATAGTCCTGTTTAACCTTGTCGCTTTCTTTCTTTTTTAATTCAATTCATTAATTGGCCCATAGGTGAATATTTTTCTGTAATGCAGACCTCCAATAATCATTTAAATATTTCACAACAATCAGGACTTTCATAGGTTTTTTCTTTTCTTCATGAACATCCAAAATCACATCATTCTTCATTATGGGATACTGGCATCATCCGATGATACAAAAATATATAGCAGCTGTCTGAAATCAACTTTTGGAATCATATTTAGCAGATGCACATTAATGATCTTTTGCCAAGAGATTTTAAATAATTAACTGCTTCCATAAAATAAACTTCACAAATTTACAAATTATTTTCTTGGGCTCTTACATTCTTAATATTTCTCTCAAGCAGGGAAAAGAAATCTTTTTTTTTTTAAACCTTTTAAGCATTTCCCTCCATAATTTTTTTCCTGAATACCTTCAAAAAGTAAGAAAATAGAATTTCTTATGTATAGTTAAGGAAAGATTAAGGAAAAAGAAAAGAGGTCTTACTGATTTAAGTGAGGTTCTTTTTAAAGTAGATCAATTTTTCCAGCAAAAACTGTAAAATAAAGCTGAGCTAATCAGCATTGTCTTAAAGAAATATCCAAAGATTCTTACAAAATTTAAATACTTCACAAGCTTGCCAAGAAATTGCTTTTGTAAGTAATAACTTTTGCATCTTTGGTCACAAAGTAAATATCTATTTTCTATTCACCATAATTAAAGAATATCATTTTTTACAGTAAACCAGTTAGAAATAAGCCAATAAATTTGTTAAACATGAAAATTGTGCAATCATGGTGTGTTTAAAAAATTCAGTGATGAGCTGATATCTAACAGCAATGTAGGCTAAGAATGCAGGCATGGACAAGCACACTTGAGAGACATGCTGTGAAGCACCATCTAGCACTGAACATACTAAAGTGAAGCAGGTTTACCTATAGGGGCCAGTAGAACTTAAAGAATGTGAACTTGTATAATAATGCAATGGAGAACATCAAATTTTTTTACAAACTGAGAGGAAATGAAGATTCATGGAATGTTTGTGCAAGTGTACAGAACAAAAGTCACGACTGCTGAAAATATGTTTATGACTGGTTCAAACGCTTTCACGATGGAAAAATGCTTTTATTGCTTGCTGTGCCTTTACTCTTAAACTTGTTTTACAAGAACGATGAAAACGCTACTGCAGCATTTTGCATTTGAAGATACCCGAAATCTTTGTTGAAAGGCCTCTGACATCATGTGACAAATGATTCATCAGTTTGAGGAGACAAGTTCGTAAAATTTCTATTGACATCAGTTCATAATTTTTATTGCACAAATCATTTCCATATGACTGTCTGAAATGCATACCATCCAAATTTGGCATTATCCCAAATGGTTTTCCCTGCAGACTGCTTTGAATAGGAATACTTTATGTTGAATCACCCTGTACTAATTCTTTTTTCCATAAACAGTTTTATTATCAGATATTGATGTTGATAAATAGCAATGCATTCATTTCTCAGTGTTCGTATTTAGAGTGTGGCCCACTGAAAATGAAACAGGTATGTTTATTGGCATATAACCTTATTTGTTTGAAAAACACTCTGACACTCAACATTATTGCACGGGGAACATTATTGACTGTTTCCATTCATATAACTTCAATATCAGAAGAGAATTAATTTTACCTTACAAATTTTAAATACTAAGTATTAATTTACCATATATTTCAATGATATAATTTGAAAATCTGATAGATTTTACTATCATCAAATTCTGAAGAAGGTACATTTTGACTTAGAATTAATTCAACTTACACATATGAATAATTTATCTCAGATTCAATTTTTATCATAATTTAGTTATGCTTTTTATAGTATTTCATCAATTTCTGCAAAAATAAATGAAGCCCTATCACTGAAAATATTGTTTTTATTATACTTATAATTTATATAGAAATTTAGCAGGAAATAGAATCAGTCGATTAAGTGATGGAACATTTAATAGTCTCGGAGCTTTACGTACAATGTAAGTATATTATATTAATAAATTTTTGATATAACTTAAGAGAATTCTCTAGTAAATTTTATATAGTTTTATTACACACATGTACGTACAATACATATTTCCTCAAAACTGTTTGTTTTTTGTTATGCATATTCTAGTCCATAATACAACTTCAGTGGTTGCATTATTAGATATCCTTACTTTATTAATAAAGATTCTTCTTTTGATTTTTACTTTTTTTTCTACATAAAAATAAACTACTGTAATTTTTGGATTATAATGCGCACCTGTGTATAATTACATCTAGTTTTTTTCTTGTTTTGGAAAACTTTCCCATGTATAATATGCATCCATGTTATTAATACTGGATACAGTTGAGGTACCCCGTATTTTCGCGAATATACCCCGCGGGTTACACATTTTTATACGGGAGAGGGTGCGGGGTTTCCAAAATGTTTTTTACATGAATGATATGCGAGATGGAAAGCAAGAACATGTTGAACTAGAAGTGTAATAATGCAATCTAGAGAT
Source organism: Rhysida immarginata (assembly GCA_023313115.1). Lineage (NCBI taxonomy): Eukaryota > Metazoa > Arthropoda > Chilopoda > Scolopendromorpha > Scolopendridae > Rhysida > Rhysida immarginata. The sequence continues at coordinate 605,337 of JAHWFO010084592.1, forward strand.
TGTTTCAATAGAATGATTCACATGAATGAACTGCTATTCTCCGACAATCGACAATCGAACAGTGCAGGTAAAACGAAATGAGCAGTCCAAAAGCAAAGCTTTCACTGCCAGAAAGTAAACAGGGGAAGTACACTGAACTAGGCAAGAAGCCAGATGAAACCTAGTTAAGTCATCCAGAGGATAAGATGGAGTCATAGTGAGGTTCCATCCTGAGTTGTTTGACACAGGCAAGGATCTGGTCTTGTCTTACGCTGGGATTGCCAGATGTATATGCACCTTAATATGGTAAGTTTTTAGCAAACCACAAATATATGTCTAGATACTTTCTCTAGAATGACATGTGTCATGACACAGATCCAGTATAGCTAAACTGCATTAACCAAATGCCTTCATGTCAAACAACAAGGATATTGACTAGCAATCCATTGATATTGACATAAAGAGATATCAGTAGACATTAGCAGATATGACAGCTTTAAACTGCTTCACATATAAAATTTACACCTCTTGAATGCATTTTATGTACTGCTATAAAACCTAATTTTCTATATCTTTTGAGATTTTTTTTTCATATAGAAAATATAAACTACCAGTATGTTTGTTTTTTTCAAAAAATATATTTATAAGTTATCGTTGGAATAAATAAATGGTTGGGTTTTTTTTGCAATACTTAATATGTAATTTCAATGCTATAAATTATCGTTGGAATAAATAAATGGAATGACAATCAGTTCGGCTATTTTGCCATTTTCAGAGTCAAGAGATTATAAATATTTGAAATTCAACAATATAATCTAGCCATATGGATGGCTATAGAAACACTAATCAGGACTATGGACTTTAGTAACATTCCGGTGAAGTTGCCAGATGCTGTTCTCCTTTGCTTTTGATAAAAGAAAGTCACTGAATGTAATTGAATAATTTTATAACAATTAATGTAACATTTTAAGGTCCCGAATAACAAGTCTGCATCAGATGCGGTCTGATTGTTCAATAATAAATTTTCATTTTCCTTCTTTGCATTAAAAATTTCTGATGTAAATTTTGCAAAAAAAAAAACAAGAAAAAAACACTTATTTAATATTCAATATAAAGAACATCTAAATTTATGCAAGCATGGTAAAAGAAACTCAACTTTCCTTATGTCTGGTCATCCATTTGACAGTATAGAAAATAGTAGGGAGATGTTAAAAACTTCAGATGGTCACAACAAAATCAGCATAATGGGACAATTAGAAATTTTTAAAGCAAAAAAGGAAAATATAAATTTATTCTTGAACAATCTAATGCTGACTTGTTTTCCAGGACCTTAAAATTCATGCCTTAATATGTTATGCTAGAAGTCCACCCATCACATGACGGGTGTTAACCGTACAGGCTGAAGAGTAAAGAAATGAAAGTGGAGCATCAGTGGTTTTCAAAACTTAATATTCTGCAACAATATACTGTTCATCTGCATAAAACATTTTTCAGTTTACTTATTTAATTTACAACAATGCCTGAGTATTATCTTACCACAACAATTCCTGGCTTTGGACTGACCAAGAGAATTATTATTTTTTCAGTTTATTTATTTAATTAATAACAATGACTGAGTATTGTCTTAAACTACAACAATCCCTGGCTTTGGACGGATTGTTGTAACTTTCTTTGTTGGCCTCAGACGGACAGACGGATGGATAAGAGCATTATAGTATTAGATTATTACCACTGTTGTAAAATTATTCAATTGTTGAAAAAACATTGTTGCATCATTGTTAAATTATATCATTGAATTTCAAATATTTGTAATCTCTTGACTTGAAAACAGCAAAATAGCCAAAACAATCATCAGTCGTTGAATTAAATATTAACTTTTACAAAAAAAGACACAACCATTTATATATATTGTAGCAATGGCATAGCTAGGGGGGGGGTAAACATGGGCTAAATGTTACATTTCTGAATGAAACGGGACGTGCATTTAAGAGGGGGAAACATTTGATTCTGAAATTGATTCGTAATTATGTAACATCAATTTGGCACCCCATAAATGCTGCGCCATCCACAGGACAAATGTATCCCCTTGCCCCCCCCCCAGCTACGCCACTGTATTATAGATATCACAAAATCATTATAGTGGTCTTTTTACATTTCCCAAAGTTTCATTATAACATTCATATTTGTTCATTACTGCACTAACTTATAATATTCACTGTTAAAGTCCATACTTTTATTTTATTATTTGGAATGAAACTCTCAAAATACTCAAAATAAAATTTCAATTTTTCTTAAATTTATTTTTAGTGATTTATCAGAAAACCTTCTTGTATGTGATTGCCAGCTTCGATGGATTATTCCTTGGTCTCGTAAAAAGAAGATTAGTTTTGCTTCAGGAAATGAGTGTCGCTATCCATCAAAAATAAAAGGGAAATCCCTCACTAAATCTAAAAAGAAGGAATTTCACTGCAGTAATTATCATTCATTTTAAATTTTTTGGTTTATTGTTTTTTAATCTTCTTTTATGATAATCCAAATAAATAAATATAAAATTTTAAATTTGGGTTTATGAGATAAAATAATTAATAACGATTTGTGTCTAAATAAAAAAAAAAAAAATAGTGCAAACTTAGTTATTAATCTTTAATGCAAAATATTCCCGCCCAAAACTGAAAAGGCCTTAGCTAGAATCTGTTCTTGGCCTTAGTCATATCCAAAAAGATAGGGACATAATCCTTAAAATAAAAGCTCTTTTTTTGGAAATATTGTATATGGAACTAAGTTTCTTCTTTTTTCAGAAAGGTGTCACTAGCGGTATTAATCTTGTCTTTGATGGAACGGCTAGACTTGTGTTTTGAAGGTAGATTTTGTGAGCTTTGATCGCAGTAGTAGACATTCATTTGAAGCAGCATTTTTTTTTCATGTCAAAAATGTCAACATTTACTCCAATGAAGCAGCATTTCTGGGAACTGTTACTCCATTACTATATTCTAAAGAAGAGTGCTGCTGAAACACGATGAATTCTTCTTGACATTTATGGTGATCATGCTCCATTGAGTACCACTCGTAAAGAGTGGTTTTGGCAATTTCAAAATGGTGATTATGATGAAAGATTGGTAAGCATCTGGTGGGATCAGAAGAGCGTTATTTATTATGAGCTTCTAAAAACAGTCCAAAACCATCATTGGAGATTGCTACTGAGTGCAGTTAATACTTTTGAACCAAGCTTTAAAAGAGAAATAACCAGAATGGGATAATATGCACAACAAGCTGATTCTACTACACAACAATGCTAGGCTCCCACATTGCAAAATTGCTATCAAAAAACCCTTGGAAAAATTGAATTGGGAGATATTGCCCCATTTGCCATATTCTGATTTCCAATTTCTGGAAGGCGGTTCACTTTTCAAAACAGCTTAAAGAGTGGATCAAGTCAAAAGTACCAGATTTTTTTCTTTGAGGAATCCGTTTACAACCTTAAAGATGGAAGAATGTTGTCACTCGCAGTGGAGCATATTTTGAATAAAATCATCTTTTTGTTAAATAAATGATACCAGTAATTTGTATTTAAAACTGGCAGAATCTTATTTCCATACCCAATAAGAAAGATTATAATCCTAATACTTTAACATAATATTTTTTTTAAAACAGAAGAAATGAAAGAGCAAAGTTTACATCATAAGATAAGGGATATGGACTAACCATGTTTGTATATGGATAATTTGGTTATGAATAATAGTCACCACTTGTAAATGAAAGACCTATTTCAATTTCTGTTTTTATCCAAAAAGTGATGGAAATCATTTGATTCGTCTTGTTGGCAGATGATATTACGAGGCTTGTCCGTAAAATAAGCACTGTTTTGGAAAAGAACACATAAAAATTTTTTTTTCAAAACAAAATTTATTTTTACATGAAAGAGCATTTCTTCATACAGTAGTTGCCACCATTGTTCAGGCATTTGTCATAGCGAGAAACCAACTTTTCTATTCCCACTTCATAGAAAGATGCTGCCAGTGAAGACACCACTGCTGAACACCGTTTTTTATGTCGTCATCGCTGTCAAAGCGCCTTCCTGTAAAATCACGCTTCAATTTCAAGAACAAGTGGTAGTCAGAAGGAGCGAGATCGGGGCTGTACGGCGGGTGATCGAAATGCTCCCAACCGAATTCTTGAATAAAGTTTTGAGTGACACCAGCAGAATGGGGACGTCCATTGTTGCACTCATCTAGCAGCCCCGATCTCGCACTTTCTGACTACCACTTGTTCTTGAAAGTGAAGCGTGATTTTGGAGGAAGGCGCTTTGACAGTGATGACAACGTTAAAAAACGTGTTCAGCAGTGGCTGCCTTCACTGGTGGCATCTTTCTATGAAGAGGGCATAGAAAAGTTGGTTTCCTGCTACGACAAATGTCTGAACAGCGGTGGCAACTCCTGTAGAAAAATAGTTTAAGAAATGCTCTTTCATGTAAAAATAAATTTTGTTTTGAAAAAAATGTTTTTATGTGTTTTTTTCCAAAAACGGTACTTACTTTCCGGACACGCCTCATATTTTAGCAACTGATAGCAACATAAAAAGCCATTTGATTACTATGAAATAGCAATTGCTTAATGGAATGAATGAAGATCTAAGAGGAAGAAGATATTCATCTGAAGAAAGTTTTTTGGTAAAGAGTTAGAATATATTAAAAAAAAGTAACAAAAATATTTTTATTCCATATTAACAAAATTATAAAAAATTGAACAAGTGTTTGAGAAATTGCCAAAAGTCAGTTTAATCTTTTATATATATCTTATAAATAATGGTACTGTATTAAAAATTCCTTTAATTTTTGAAGTATTTATATTCTAAATTCAAACCTTTTGGTTGTTACATTCCGGCTTGTTTTATACAACATAAATAGAACAAAGACTGCATACAACAAGATAATATGTACTGCAGTTCAAGGCCAAACTTACTGCCTCCATCTCCAAGATATATACTAATAACAATCTTTCCATGTTCAACTCTAAATTGGCTTACTAATTAAGCTTTCAAATTTATTCATACCTCTGATCATTCCTATTAGCTTCTTAAGCGACTGGTTTATTCAATCTTCAACCTGTCGGATGACATGCCAATTCAAATTTGAACTTTTCATGAGAATTAAGGCACTTTCCATAGGCATGCTATTACTATATGGAATTCTCTTTTCATAGACTTGCAAAAGATTTCTGTCTTAAGTTCTTCTCTAACGTATGGTTACAGATGCATTCATTTTAGCTGCTTAAATGAAGGAAAATTTTATTTCAAAATAAACTGAGAAGAAATTGCTATTGGTATTCAATTTTAATAGAACCAGAAAAAAATCAAATTTTTATTGCTGCTATAGTGATGGAATAGTAATTGAAATATGTTAGTCATCTGAAGCTACTATAGATGCTTGCAAAATAAGAAAGTGCGAAATTTTGTTTCTTTCAAAATAAACCGAGAAAACGAAAAAATTTGAGCCCATATAGCCATACAAAGACTCTATTGTTAAAGCAGTATGTATGTGTATTATTTCGCTCTCAACTTATTTCTTCACTACTCAACAATACGCACGAATCCACTTCACATGAAAGCAATGCTATCACTTCCAAGGTATACTTCCGATGCGCACAAAAAAAATGCGTCGGACAACTACGTGTACCTCCCTTGTTAGTTGGAATTTTTTGAAGAGTATGCTTCCTTTTTTGGTAATAGAATCATTTTCAGAAAATTGTTTATTTCAAATCATATTGGTTATTATTTTCCTTGAAATAACTAATTACAAAAGCTATCCAGAAAGTAAGCTCCATTTTTAAATATTACAAGTGTAACCCTGCATTGGTGATTATGCGGATGCCTGCTAAATGTGGTGATTTGTTGCCATCATACCGTCGCCATTTTCAAAGCTTCGTGCCATTTGTCTGCTTCGTGGCTAATCAAACAATCAAGACACCTGCCATGTGTGAAATTCATTCCGGAATTTGTTTTCTGAATATGAAGAACATTAAACCAGCTGAAATCCACTGTGAAATTTGATTCAGGACATCGCATGCCCATACTCTACTACTCCAACTCAAAATCTCCTGAAGGCCTTCTACAATTTGATCATTCCCCCCTACAGTTCAGACCTTGCACCAAATGATTTCCATCTCTTCAGACATTTTAAATCCTTCATTGTAGACAGCAGAACCATGGTATGTGCTTTGCGTCACAGATGGCACCGTTCTAAGATGAGGAAATACAACACATGGTGCAACACTACAACAAGGCCTCAAAATTGGTGGAAACTATGTAGAAAATTAGCATAAGGTGTATTTATCAAATATCAGCCCCCACCTTTGCTATAGTCTTCTTGGTTTTTTTTAATGCCCCATTGGAGCCTATCTTCTATATAACCCTTCTATCTTGTTTTATTTTCATTTGCTTCAGTTTTTATATCTTATTTGACTTTATGTAATATACCATCGGAATGTGAACTGGTAATAAATATAAAAATGTCTTCAGAAAAATATATCTTCAGAAATTTCATGGTGAAGAAAGCCCGTTGGTATTATAGTTCTAAAACTTGGTAAATAAAGCTTGTAAAAAGAATGCAATAAGGCTTATAGTTGAAACTTTATATGCCATATTCATAAGTTATACAACCTCTCCCTGACTTATGATGGGATTAGGTACCCAGAAACCCATCGGAACTCCAAAATATCATAAGTTGAAAATAATAAATGAAACATAAAAACATACAGTTAGATGAAAATACAATGGGCTTTTTAAAGCTATAATTCCAATGATAATATAATGTAATAGTATTAATGCACAAAACACGTCATGAGATATACACTAAAAATGCGAACCATGCCATATGACCACTACGATGTATAGTTGCCGATTGTATTGTATCTCCAAAAAATCATAACTCGAATGATTGTAAGTCAGGGAGAGGCTTATAAAATCACACATCCAGAATGAATATATTCTTGCTTGGGTTTAAGATGAAAACTTGTCATAAATTATCTTATACACCTGGAGAAAAGAAAAATGCACAAAATTGTTCTTAAAATTAATAAACTTTTATTTTTAATTCATACATATAATGATTCATTACAATGAATTACGGTATTATAGCTGTTTTGTCTCAATAATTGTTTCGCTTTTCTTCTAAAATAATAAATTACCTGTATTAGAAAAGGCACAATGGAAAACTTCGATTTCTTTCACTGCATAATTGAACCTTTAAATTTACACTTAATTCTTAAAATACTTAAACTTTTACGGCATGCAGAAATTATGTGATGTAAGGTAAAAAGGGTACTTTATTAGAATTTAGTAATTAACATACATAAACAATTCATTAAAAACATAAGAGTTATATTCTTAAATACAGAGGGTTGATTCAGATAAAATGAGACTACTTTAAACGCCGTGTATGACCTTGACGGAATGTGATTTGCATGACTCGTCACTATTCATGGCGATTAGCTTTGTATACACTTGTTGCTGTTATTTGGGACATTTCGTGCTGAAACATGGCTTCCAAAATCACAGCTTTTTGGGAAGGGTATATGTTTGGCCTTTCCGACGCTAACTTCAGTCTTTCGTGCATTGTGGAATTATGCAAACGAAATGGTATTGTGGCATCCAAAGCTACTGTGGGTCGAATAATCAAAAAGAACAAATTGCGACCATCTAATGAACGTGGACAAGCAGAGAAGCAGACCAGAAACAAGAAGTCGCCGACCAAGAACCGTTGATGGGCTATGGAAAGTGTGTCAGCAGGTGTGGAACGAACTTCCCATGGAGTCCCTCAAACTCAGCCTACTTCAGTGGAAATTACAGTGCCAGGCGATAGTCCAACAACGTGGTTCTCACATCGAACACAACTGATGGTGGCGCCATGGTATTACACCATCATAACAGAACTGCAAAGTCGTCTCATTTTATCTGAATCAACCCTCCGTATTACTATTTTTTTTAAGTTTATTAAAATTTTTGTGACACACATAAAATCCACTCATGGCACACTGGTTGAAAATCACAGATTTAGAAGGTTAATGGCTTCATTAAATTTTATAGATTATATTATAATGCTTCACCAATAATGTTTCATATGAAAGAACCCAATAGTTACTCATATTTAACAGTTTCTTTGTATATTTTATTGTTTTAAGACCTTTTGAAATAAACTCATTAATATATTTCAAATAATTTTACATAAACTAGATTGGCAGATGATACCTACACATTTTGAAATGAGTCCTGCAGTTAATCAAGTGGTTTTTCAAGGTGATCAGCTCCTATTTCGATGTTTGGCTTCTCATGTAGTTGAATCAGCAGAAATTGCTTGGTTTCACAATGGCTTGGAAGTAAGTTCAATTTTAAATGTTACTTATTACAATAGGGTTCCTTTCCTCACATTCAAGTATCCCTTCAAACAATCATTGCAATTTATATTCTGGAGTGCTCTTGTAATACTCCAGAATGATTTGCATATTTGCAAATTTCTAACAGAATTATGATTTTTTTGTTAGAAATTGTGAAAATGCATATGTTAAAAGGAAGTTTTAAAAAAATGCATTAATATAATTATTCCCAAAAAAGTTTGAGGACCAAGCAGATTGTGAACAAATATATTTATTAAACAACTTTTATGCACATCCATTTTCAAAGTAATGTCCCTTAGCCACAGTGCATTGCTGTCTGCATAGATACAGTTGCTGATAACACGCTTAAAAAGCAGTTATTGGAATTTCTCATAGGGCTTGCTTGATGTCCTCTGTGGATGATCGGAAACACTGTCCCTGAAATTATTTATTTATTTATTTATTTGTATTTGTTTGTTTATTTCATACATGTAATTGTTATTTCATATGCCATATAAAGAAACAATTGCATGGTGGCAGGCATTTTTGCTAACTCATTTTGTACCAAAAAAGAGTGATGTGCAGAAGCACTGTATAGCAGGAGAAAGTGCTGATGCCACTTAATGATGCAAGAGCAGGTCATGGCTTCATTCCTATGCACCTGCTAAATCATCTGCAGTATTTCAGTTGATTTGACTAATTTTTAGCAAAATTTTATGATAACTGCTTCCACTGTTTGCCTGTCAGATGAATAACCGAGTGTGTGTCTATTTATACAGTATGTCTGCAGCTCTTGCCAAGTGATGTAACAGTGTTGGACAATTGTTTCTTAATACCAGTTATAAAGTCATTATCAAATTTATGAAAAGAACCATGCTTTATCATTGTGCATAGTAAGACTTATCTTAAATTTTAATCATTTAATTTTCTTACAGGTCTTGAATAAAAACAATCTTTCAAGTTCACTTTCAACTGAATTTGAAGAATTGCCTGATGGAAACACCATTAGCAGCACTCTTCTTGTTAGCCCACTTTCCATGATGCATTCAGGATCATGGTCATGTCATGTCTCTTTAACAAAAGCAAATAAAAGCCATGCAGTCAACATTGTTGTTATATCTGACGATACAAAGCATTGTCCTGAAACAGGTAAACATTAACTAGGGAGTAACTTAAAATGTTTAATTAATGGATGATTTTTTTCCAAGAACAATTAAAAAATAGATATTTTTAATTCTTCATTACAGTTACCATGAACAATAAAGGGCGTTACGTTTGGCCAAAAACAGTTGTTGGGATCACTGTGGAATTACCGTGTGAAAGTCTGCAGCTGAACAACATGAATTATCAAGTATCACAGGCATTATACACTTGCAACAGTGAAGGGCACTGGGAGAATTTAAATACATCATCCTGTCCATTTGTTAGTGAAGTTACCAAGATACTGGAACACTTTTCTAAGGTTTGTTAATTCTTTTCTTGTTTGTTATGTTGCTTTTTTTTTTTTTTTAATCTTTTAATTAGTTGATTTTGTGAAGAAACATTGAAAATGTATATAAGGAGCTCGTATGAATCACCACTACCACCGGATAATTGAAATCTAGTTTCTATTCCATACACCTTACTGAAATCTTGTTGCACTGACTTAGTTGAGTCGGTCTCTATCAATCAGTGGTCCCAAACTTGTGTTTGTCAGGGCAGGGGGGAGGGTCCCAAACTCATTAGGAAAGAGCTGCATAGACATTTTTAATTAATAAATGGTGGGATAAAGTAAATGAATATTTTAAAGGACTCCTCCAAAGCAAAAACAAATATCAGCAGACCATTAAAATTTTCTTGCAAGGCATACTTTGGGAACCCCTGATATAAATCATTTGACTTAATGTGGTTTGTGGTGGAAAGATGCCATTTTTCAAGCAGTGAACTTCAAGACATATACATAACATCCAGTATTAACATGAAAAAAATTCCAAAATTTTTGAATCCAAATTCATTTTGAATCTGTTCCAGAAAACTGAATAATCTGAAATAATAAATGATATTATAACTGGAGATAAGCCTACCAAGCATCAGGTAAAGATTTTTCTATCGAAAAATGGAAGGAAAAATTCTGCGACCTGGGATCGAACCAGGAACCTCGGCTGTCATGGCCGACGCCTCTACCAGTTGGGCTATCGCAGACACCCGGCCAGCCATGCTGACTCAAGGTGTCTTAAAGACAACCAAGTTGTCATGGTTGAAAGCCCAATCAATGGGAGGCAGGCACCTGGCTCCTAGATCGAGAATCTCTCCTATCCAACCATCAGAAAGTTTGTGGAACTCACAGATAAATGAAATAATAAATGATATTATAACTGGAGATAAGCCTACCAAGCATCAGGTAAAGATGCATAAATTCGATGATAATCTCATTCAGTGCTTTATAAAAATTTTATCACTTAAATTAGAGACAAATCTTTATAATTAATAATTAATATTAATATTATCTAAACAACCCACAGGTTGTCCCCCAACAGGCTGAAGCCCAATACGGGGTTTTCTTTTTATAATAAAGGACAATTACAAACATCCATGCCCTAAACAGGATTCGAACCCGCGACTTGCTGGTTGCGAGAGCGATAAGACCTGCGCCTCATCGCTCTCGGCCAACAAGCCGAGAGCTACATTGAGGCACAGGTCTTATCGAGAGCTACAAGCTACATTTTCACTTTATAACTGTTAAAGGGAGATGGAATTGGAATGTGCTTATTTTATTACACAGATCGGCATTTCACTTTGATCATTGGAACTAGAGATATGCAGCAAATTCCAATGCCAAAATTTAGAAAAATTTTTTTAAAAAAAAAATAGAAAAAGAAAGAGAGAGAAAATATATTTGATATGTTTTATTTATTAAGCATGGATTGGTGCAGTAAGCTGTGTCAGATGCGAACAGTGGTGATTCGGGTAACGAAATATAGCTAGGAAACAAAGCCAAACTTTCAGTTTTCAAATCTTTGTCCCCATTCTCATTTATGGTCATGAGTCAAGCGTAATGACCGAAAGAGTGCCTTCGTGAGTGCAAGCAGCCGAAATGAAATTCCTGAAAGGCGTGGCAAGTGTTACCTACTAGATATACTAGATAGAGTGCACAGCAGCACAATTGTCTTTAGGGGTTTAGCCACTTCTTCTCCACATTGAGAGGTCTCAGTTGCATTGGTATAGCCACATGATACGGATGATGCAAACTGGTCTTCTTAGACAGTTACTATTTTCCAAGCTAGTGAGTAAGAGTCCAAGGAGTTGGCCTAGAACCAAGACCTCCTTGATAACAAGGCCTGCACACTGAAACATCATATATTGTTACATCATCA
>JAHWFO010084592.1:627034-663990 GCA_023313115.1 Rhysida immarginata
TTATTTTTTATTTAATTTGTATTTTTAATTTATAACTATTATTTATTGTATTCCAGGGTTCTTGTGTCTCGTCCTTCTCTTAATTTATATCCGTTCATTAGTCTAAAAACAGTTTTTAATCACACCCTTTCCCTTGAAAGATTTTGAGAAAATGGGCAAGAAAGAGTCACTCAAGATCAGGTTGGGCTGGTCAGGTTGGCTGAGGTTTCTAACACTTTTGAATTGCAGTGAAGCACACCACGGGAGGGCTCATTAAGTGTCCTGACCTTGAGTGACTCTTTCTCGCCCATTTTCTCAAAATCTATCAAGGGGAAGGGTGTGATTAAAAATTGTTTTTAGAATAATGTGGTGTTGCTCTACAGGGTAGCAATTGGAAACTTTTCTCTATCTTTAATAGTTTTCGAGTTAGCAAATGGATGACCTTAAATTTGGGTGTCAAAGTCAAATTAGAGGGTGGCAATGAATTCCCTACCCCCCTATTACCTATAAACCACTCTCATCAGATCTCGCCTACCTGGCAGCTTTGAGATATCTGCCATGTTACCAGACTTTTTGGACACCCTGTATATAAATCTGTGAGGTTATTGTTCTCTGTATTGTGTTTAAAGCAAAATGAAAAGAGATGTGAGAGAATCAAAATGAAAACAAAATGCTTAATAAGTGAAAAATGTAAAGAACATTTGAGATGCTCACAAGTAAATCCTGATAAATATCTTTTTGGATGAAAGTTTCCAGCCTGGTCATAACTGCCTTTACTAGGTTTTAATAACTTTAACTTTCCTCCAAAGTGTAGGAATACATTCCCAGGGCCAAACTGGCCCTATAATTTTGCAATGAATAGGTGAAATCATATCCTGATAAATGCCATAAAATTACTGCTAAACTATAATTCTATATCAGCTTTTGAGAATGCATAGAAGATGAGGCAAAAAAAGCTTTGTTCTGATCAGTTTTGTTGTTTATTCTTGACTTCTTCTGGGATACAGTTTAAAACACAGTATGTCTTAGTTTTCAGGGCCCAATTCAAAATCATTTAAACTATAAATTGTGGCATGCAAATACGTTGACTGCAGGGCAGCTTTAAGCATGGCTTTATTTTAAAAGTCTCTCACACCCAAAGAGCAGAACTGCCCTAAGTGTTCTCTGATTCTTTTGGAGAATAGTAATTTATTATCAAATTATTTCTGCACAGCTCATCAGGTTGCAGATACAAATGCCTAAATATTTGTGTTTGTCCCAGACATATGCTAGATATAAAGTTGTGTATAGGTTGCAAATGAGCTACATGTGTACTTGAAACCTTATCGAACAACCAATCTTTTAAACAACATACTGCAGATTAAGAAGAATAATCGTTATTAAAGAATTTATGACAATCATCATACCTAAATTTGTTGTATTGTAGAATTTGTTGTCTAAGCATAGTGCATAGTTCTGTTGTAGCCAGAGCCAACATTGCATTATGACCACCTGTTTAATACGACGTAGGACCGCTTTTCACCCAAAAAAAACACGGACATGCAGTGAGATATTGACTCAACAAGTTGCTGGTAGGTAGTCTGAGGTACAGTAGAGGACCGCAAATCCAGAATGATCGGGAGCAGAAACTTTCTGGATTCATGATTTTCCAGATATACTTAACGCATCTGTGTATATTTAATTAAATCATTTTTGTCGACGTTTATTATAAATTTCTTTTAAAATAAAAGTTTTCACAATAATACAGTTAAAGTAATTACTGACATCTGGATTTGTAGTTTCCGGATTTGAGGTCCTCCACTGTATCTGGTCCAGGTTCTCTGAACCATTGCGAGGTGGTCATGCGGGAGCTCAAATTCGTTTTTCTATATCAAACCACAAATGCTCTATTGGATTAATGTCACGAATTTGAGGCCAACTCATGACTTCAAAGTTGGGAGAATGTTTCCTGAACCACTCCATGTTAATTCAAGCTTTATGGCATGGTGCATTTTCCTGTTTATACAGGCCATAACTATTCTGTAGCCATGAAGGGGTGAACCTCTAATCCACACAGAAATTTGAAATACCGGATATGTATTTCGGCTACCAAGTAGCCATCTTCAGCAATGAGAGACAAAAGTCAACATAAGAAGAAAAATAAAAAAGGGATGAAATCTGGTCTGCAATGATGCTAACTTCCCATATAGCCATCAGAGATTGTTGCATAGGGATGATGAGTTCTAATAGCCCAAGAAAACATCGCCCACACAATAATACTGCCACCACAAGCTTGTATCCATCCAACTGTGCATTCAGGTGCCATAGTGTCTGTTGGAAATCGGCGTATCCGCACTCGTCTATCCATGTGATGGACTAGAAAACATGACCCATCAAACCAGGCACTTTTTTTCAGTCCTCAATAGTCCAATTGCTGTGCATCCTGGCCCAGTGTAGGTGCAATTGGGAATGCCATGCCAAAAGCATAGAAACCTAAATAGGGCCCATACACAGCTGATATGCTGAATGGTGTGATGAGACACATTGCCTGGGTTTCTGTTGTTGTAGCTGCTGATGATTTGTACCACCGTAGTGCTTCATTCATGGCAAATAATGTGTACTATTCTTCGCTCCCCTCTGGAATCAATGCACCTTGGATGGCAAAGAGAAGTTCGGTGATATGTCGTTTCTCCATCCGTATACCATTTTCATTAAGTACTCACAATGACTATACCAACATCAGCCCACCAAGCATACTGTTTTCAAGATCAACGTCTGAGGCACCAGGACATCATGATTTGTTCTTTGTCAAAATCTGATAAACCGCCACTTTTCCCATGATGCAGTTGAACACTCTACATTCGGAAACTTAGTTCACTGGTGATTTATATATGGTGGTATGAGCATGCTTGCGCTGTACTTTTGTCTCAGGGCAAGCTCATTGCTCCTAGCTGGAGGTCATAATGTAATGGCTCATCAGTGTATGATTACATACAGAGCCATTACCAGGCTATTAATAAGGCATGAAATAGGCTGGTAAAGCTTGATATTAAGTTAGTTGATTTATGTTAAGTAGACCGTATCACAATCTTGTTTAAATATTTCTTATACAATAATGTTTGCAATAGGAATAGCTTAGAAACACATAGTTTCTTTAACTTAGTTTGTGTAAGAGTGCATGTTTATATTTTACTTATGTTTATGTCTTTTTATGTCCTTTAGTTAAAGTTGAAGTTACAAATTTAACAGACCCAATTATTGTTCGATTAAGAATTCCTGTGACAACTGACAACATCACTCCTGTATGGTGGGACTTCACTGCCAATGGTAAATAGAATTGTTATTCATACATTTTTGTAGAATTTTAAATGTTTTAAAGTTCAAAGATTTACATTTCAAATTACCTATAGAATTTCCTAAATGATTTACTCCATTTGCTATTTTAATACAACATTTTCCATTGCATTGTTCTGTGCTAATTTGTTTTTGTATAGAGCAAAGTCAACTGCTAAGATGCATTGGGTGATGTATTGGATGATTATTTTAGTAAAAACTGGCTAGGCACTCCTATTTTGGTGTGAACTAATGGATTGATAGCAAGTGCAGACTCAATTAAATAAAATAGGAGGTATCGCGATATGCGGCTTCCCTGTCTAACCCACTCCTCAGAGCAGACGGCTCATGCGCTGTGTGCAGTTAATGACGTGATTGTGGGCAGAATTTCAAAATGGAGAAGTAGCACATGCTGTTCTGCTATTACATTTGAAATATGTTTAATTGTCAGTGTGTAACTCATAGATACAATTCGGATACTAGAAAAAAGAAAAACTTAGTCATGTTTCCATGGATAAAATGTCAACTTTCATCCATTCCCTTCACCTTCTGAAAATAGAAAAAGAAAATTGTATTTGGATGTACTACGAAGAGAGACACTGCCGACAGGAAGGAGAAAACATTTCTATTGTGCATGGGTAGAGCTTGAGCACTGTAAGGAAGCCTCATATCGCGATACCTCCTATTACAGAGTGGCACTTGAATTCTTTGAATATAAATGAGATCAGTTAGCTGAAATCATTAGATGAATAAGAACTGTTTATGATGAGACATGTGCACCACAGATCACATCTCTTGAGTCATTTTTATTCATGAACCCTTTTCATAATTAATGAGCTTCAGTGTTATATAATCTGTAGATGTGTCATGTATCTATTCATAGCTATTTTTTGTGCAAAGGTGTTTTGGTTGGTTCTACTATTATATCAGAATAAAATGTTAGCCACAGAATATGAACATCACCAATCACTTAACTCGGATCTAAATTAATGCTTGTCCCACCACATGCTAATACTTAGTAATAAGGTTTTGATTTATCACCACATTCACATACAGAATGCACACCCACCCATGTCATGTATGCTCTATATATTTCTTCTTGGTTGATGAGAATTTAGCAGTTGTAAGGCTCGAGTTGCTCTGCTGATTATTTAGGAGTCATAATTGAATTGGCAGGGATGTTAATTGTTGAACTGCTGTTGCTGTGATGCACTCCAAACTGCAGTCCCTATTAAGTAACATCTTTTATGGGACCTTTGGCAATAGCAAGGCGATGAGACCGGTAATAACCACAGGAGCTGATCCACTATTCTTATGATAAGAATTATGATTCGATTGTTCCTGAAAATTATCAAAATGTTGCCACTCTTCCGGCAAGAAGATCTAAAGCTGACTGCATCATCCAACAATAAAGAGGAATCCTTCAGAATTTTGCTATTGTGGAATCAATAGCCTAAGGTACTGCCATCTGTTCTGGGCATAATGTTGTCCTTCTTTTAGCACATATTGCACCCAGGCTGCAATATTGCCATAAGTCAAAAAACAATGATATTCAATGATAACTCTGTATGCTGCAAAACCGCCACAACTGTAGTTGCTCTCTTTCTCCAGTAGAGGGCAGTTGATTCTGTTTTGTTTTGTTAGATGTTTATGTAGTGTCAAAACTTTGACAGGCTCTCTTGTAAAATTACTGTTTTTGACTTATGGCAGTATTGCAGCCTAGTGCGATATATGCTATTGTAATGGAAGTTTTTTGTGTGCCTGGTCACAACTGCACCAGTGAAACACTTCCTGTTCTTTGTAGTGGTTTTTCTCTCTATCACAGCCATACGGATCTATGCCGAGATTCACGGCACCACCAACCCTCATGCGAGTATTGTGTCCCAGGCTTCATGGTGCAGCGGGTGTCGGACTGTGTGTTGGTCCTCCCCTTACACTCGCTCTCTCTGCCTGGATCACCAACCGCTACCCGCCGAGTGCTGTACCCAACTCGTACGCGTAGATCCGATTCTCGAGTCGAAGCACTCACTCACCCACTATGGTCCTCGGCAACGCTGGCCGGCGCTCCCAGGGTTTTGTGTGCCATGGTGACTTATCACTGCTCGGTTCATGTCATTCCCCTTTGTAGTCGGAACGTCCAGTCGTTCTCCTTTGTCTAGGTTCGACTGCTAGTTCGTGTTCGCATTCTACCTTTCCCTTACGATTGAAGCAACAGAAGAAAAGCAAATTTTGCACACCTAATAGCGGCAGAAAAATTTCACGAAGGCCCAGACTTCCACATAGATACACGTCTGTTCTCTCTGACTCCTCCAAAGGTACTCTCTCTTTCTCCTTTTCTTTTTTACTCACTCCCTCCCACTCCGTATTATATCGTTTCTTGGAACGCACTCCACGTTGCTCTTGGGATGTGACCATTGCCATGGTGATCGCTCCCTCCACCCAGATGCTCTCTCCCTCCCACTCTCTCTCTCTTTCACGCCAAAAGTTTTGGGTACAAAGAAGTACGAGCTCGTGAGCGGTAAAATTGATCGGCACAAAGAGCGACACCAGCACAACGTGTTCACATTGCCCACGTGCATTTTACCTTTTGTACCTCCAACTGTTTAGAATTAAAATGATTTTCTAATAAATAATTCTCCAAAGCCTCTCGTTTGCTCCATGCTAATAATCCCGTAGCTTTTCTTTCCTTTTCATTTTTCTTGAGTGCACGCCTGTACAACCACTTCTCTCTAACAAGGCCTAAACAGAACACCTCGATTTTTGATGTTTTGTTTCTATTTATTTGATCCGAAATACTACACAGGCGCGCATCATATTTTAATGAATGCGCGTCTGTAGTGTCAGGGTATGCGAGTCATTACGGAAGTGTAAATGGCTCACACGTCCCGTCACACTATATTACCAAAAGTATTGAGATATTTGATAACAGTGGAAGATGCTGTGTGAATAGGGAGTTAAGCATGTAAAATTGATGTGATGTATTATGTTTTGTCATGTTTTCAGTAATTTTTGCACAGGTGTGTTGTGTGATACAAACAAACAACAGAATAATGGTTAGACAGGATAGACATAATGTCACAAATTGAACATTCATAAATCTTTTGAATGAGAACATTTGTGAACATGCCAAGTAAAATTTTTGTTTAAATCACTAATATACGTTAATGCTGTTAACTCAAATCATCAGGGGGCCAGATTAAAAGTTGACTTATCAGGGATTCAACTTAGGCGGTTTTGGCATGACTCCCGAATTCTACTTCCGATTTTGAAAGCAAAATGTATAAAAACATGAGGAAATGGTTTGCTACATATGTGTTTATTATGAAAAAAAAATACAGCAATCTTTCTTTAAAATATTGTGAAATTTTTGTCTGCTTCATATTATTAATTACAAGCTTATCAACTAAATTTTGTATTGAAAATATTTTCTTAAATACATCGTCACTTACATGTGGCAAATAAATGAAGTAGTTATTCACCACTTCCATAGCATTCTTCACGTCGAAGATGGAGTGCATTTCTGTTCATAATTGCTATCATCTTCTTCTTTGTCACTGGGAACATTTCGGCTAGAACAGCTATCCACTATGTCTCTGTCATCCATTATCCCAGCTGGTGATAAGTCATTATCCACCTCTACAAAGTTGCAAGGCCTATCTATACTTTTTGTCTACTTCTTAAAATCTCCCATTCGGAGAAGCCCTCGAAGTCGTCATCGTCTTCTTCTATTTCATTTAAATAATGAATTGGAAATTGCTTAAATCCCGATTTTTGGAAGCATTTAAGAATTGTCTGCTCAGATACTACATTCCATGCCTTTCAGATTTTGAATATTGCACCAAGCACATTTAATTTAATATAATTCCTATTTCCATCCAATACTCATAAAATACTCCATGTGAATTCTTTGTTTATGCTGATTTTAATGAATAAATTATCCCCTGGTCCAGTGGCTGAAGATACGAGGTTGTATTCGCAGGAAAGAGCTTTACCTCTAAATGCAACAATATTGAGGGAATCATATTTTCTTTCCTGTCATTTCAGCTGTGTTGAAACATTGATTAAAAATCTCCAATGTCATTCATGCTTTCCTGTTTGCAAAATAGTCACAAGGTAAAGTTTTTACGTTTTTAAAATAGCATGGTCACATAAACCTTCCAATAACCACAGGCTTGAACTTGTCAATCTCTGTCATGTTTGCACAAAGCAGAACACTTACACATTTTATGTATTTCTTAGGATGCTGTGCACTAAATTCCATTCACATGTACGGATTTTATATACACGTACAATGTTTAGAGTGCTATTACAGTGACCAGTCAGTACCTTTGGGCAGCAGTGCCCTTTGGCTTAGAGGGAAATGAAAAATGGCTATTATAAGCCTTTCCCTGTTAAAACTCTATTTCGAATGGAAATTCGAGGAAAAAAGTGAACTCTCTGTAAAGTTTCAAATATACAACACGTTTACATCTGACTCTTCATTAATCATTGATGTCTGCTTCCGTCCTCAAAGCTCGTGATTGGTGGATTAACATTGGAGCTTTTGTGATTGGTGGATTAACAATGGAGCTTTAGGAACATTGTTTTCTAATATTGTAATAATAAAGACACAAACCTCTTGTCCACAAAGATTTCTAATAATAATAATAATAATAATAATAATAATAATAATAATAATAATAATAATAAAATAATCTTTGTGGACAAGATGTTTGTGTCTTTATTATGTCACTATCCACAGTGAACTCGCTATTCTCATTGTATTCTAGACTGTGCTTGAAATTAAAATCTAAAAATAATGTTATAACAATGATTATAAACAAATGTCAACAAACCAATGTATAAAACTATCATTGTAAAAGTAATATAAAGCCATTTGTTTTTGTTGTACATCCGATGTTGCTCTTTGCCTATGTACAGTCAACCAAAGGAAATAATCCACACGAGTTTAATACTTAATATTACATTTCATGCTAATGTGTTGTTTTAATAGCCTTTTTAGTTATAATTATTTAAATTTAACAATCTTAATAATGTTAACTCTAAATGTAATATAAAATTATTAAAAATAAATTAATATTGAAACGGTAAAACTTAGAGTAAAATTCACGTGTGGATCATTTCCCTTTGATGACCGTACTAACTAATCGTGTTCCAGACATTTTTTCTGATAAAATCATTTTCAGTTGGCTTGCTGGTATATCAAAAATGCTGTGAAATGAAAAAATAAATGGTCAAAAGTCGCAAAGAGCTGTCTATCGAAAAACTTTATAGAACTGGAAGTAGAATTCAAGAGCCATGACAAAACTTTTGGAGATGATTTCGCATTACAGGGGATCACGTTCAACTGGGTCTGTACTGTACTGAACATATAGCAAATGAAATACTGAAAAATAATGACAAATTTAATAAAATTTATGGATTATGTTCAAATATTTTAAATAATTTTGTTCAACTTAAGTTGTTTGATATAAAATTTATGTTCTAGTTAAAGGTGAAATTTTCACTCATTAATGCTTCAGAGGGATAAGACCAAGAGTTTAATTTGACTTAACCGGGAGTTCCTGTGTTGCATCTACCATAATTATTCTACTATAATGTGCTTCTTGTAAAATGCGATTCCACTTTTAGAGCCCAAATATTTTATCCTCCTGTATAATGCAATCTCCATTTTTGACTCATCGTAAGAAATAAAATATGCAAGAATATGCCAAAAAACCAGAAGAAATTACTGTTCTGTTTGCTGATATTTATGTTGCATAGTATTCAATTTTGAAAAAAGACAAGAGCAGTTTAATTTTGGAGCCTTTTAAATATTCATCTGTTAAATTAGTAAATGAAACATGATCGGAAGAAATGCAATAGGACAAAATCGTTTTGAAGTTGCCATCTTTTTGAGAAGCTATTTTTGTTCTAGCTTTTGGCGACAGAAAATTCACATAAAAAGTGAATTAATATACTGTATAATGAAACTGTACATTGTATGTCTATATGATCAGTGTATTGTTGCAGCGCTAATATTATCCTCTTGTCTTGTATAATACGTTCCCACAAATTTAGATGCTTTTTAGGCCAAATTTTTTCATCTTATAGTAAAATAATTGCAGTAAGTAGAAACAAAAGGCTGTGGCACCCTGCTCTTTTTTGTTGGATTTATAAAATAACCATTGTAATGTGCTTTAGATTTCTGACGTGCCCTACTTTATGAACAAATATGCCCTAATTATTGTTCACTTCTCTGCCCTGCTATTTGGCTAAATGCAACCCTAAGTTCAACATATCAGGGTTTGAGATAGATGGGTTAACCTGTACCAGTAATCCATGTCATTATGAGATGTAGATCTGTGTTCTCATATGGGACAGTTAGTTAACTCATGACTTTAAGCTATGAATTCTTGATCTGTACTTAATAAGAGACACATGCAATTTTAATACGTAAAAGTATTGATGCATAATAAAAGTATAAATAAAAATAATGTTTAAAACCTTTTTTTTTTCTTTTTTATCATTCTTTATTTTAAAGTGTGACAATTCATTAATAACCTGTGAAGATGTTGTTCTCTGTACTGTGTTTAAAGACAAAATGAAAAGCAACATTGCAGTACAACATTTAATACTGCAAAGTCTTTTTTCAGTTCATTAATAACGTTTACATACAAAGGTGTTTTTGAAATGTTTTGCATTTCATGAACGCTTGGGGATGTTTTCTAATATGCATTTTCTTTTGATTAAAGTAGTCACCATCTCTGTCCGCACATTTGCACCAACGTTAGATAAGTTTTTTCATTCTGTCAGAGAACAAATTGGGCATCTGTTATTGGTCGTTCAGTGTGGGGGTGGTCATGCAGGCTTATTGTGCCTGGATTACTGTCTTTCAAACTTTGTCCAGATTCTGACAGTACTAACATCCACACATGTTGCCATACCCATTCCTTCGATAAATCCCTATGTTGAAAATTGCAATTGAAATTGACAGTGACATTGCAATGTCACATGAACAAAATTAATTTTCATAATTATATATTTCAGACTAATTTATGTTTTTAAAAATTTTTTTATAGATATTTTTAATAATTGCAGAATTTTCCCAAAAATAATATTAATATAAAATTTATGTCTTTATAAGTTTTTAAATGCACTTTTTTAAAGAGTGTCTCATTAAATGGAACCATTAAAGCCATCTTAAAACTTTGTAATCCTATATATGATTTTTTTTTGTTATAGATAATTATGGTGATTGGTCAAATGAAGGCTGTAAAATTCGTACAACATACGATAATCTTGTAGTCTTTCAGTGTAATCGTCTAGCTAATTTTGGACTCATGCAGGTAATGCAAACTTAAATGTATTTTTCTCTTGTACTGTTCGGTTGTTTAAAAATATTATTGTTAAAATTGTTTTCTAAATTATTTACTAAGATGTTTGTTATATGTTTTGGCTCTAGGATACACATCAGGTTTCTCTGTTTCAGTCACGGCTTCATGGAGCCAAATTTCATTTTTCTCATCCTGCTATTTATGTTGGAAGCACTGTTTGCATTGGTTGTTTATTAGTTGTTATCATTACATACGTAGGCTTTTGCAAGTAAGTTTTTAACATTATAGCTTAAATGGGAGTATATATGATATACATGGGTTGTTCAATAAGTAATAAGACTAATTTTACTGCAGCAAAACGACTTATCACAACAATGATTTCTTTTGAATGAAGAAATTCTATTGTCTGTAGTAACAGAAAAAATCAATAGATGGTGCACACGATGTCATATTTTAGAGTTGCACGTGATCTAACACAATCTACGTGAATGATTTTTTTTTTTTTTACAGATAATTATGGTGATTGGTCAAATGAGGGCTGTAAACTTCATACAACATGCAATAATCTAATAGTCTTACAGTGTTAATCGTCTAGCTAATTTTGGACTACAAGCTTGGGTTGGTCTTTCAACTGGAAGTATCAATAGAACAGTGTTAAGCTATCAAATCTTGTGTTCATTACGAAAAATCGGCATCAGACGTGTATGAGTTGATACGTCCAGCTTTCCATAATGAAGCAATGTCAATGGCAAGTGTCTTTCTTTGGCATAAAGCTTTTACGGAAGGAAGGGAAGCTGTGGAAGATCTTCAGCATGAAAGAAGACCATCAACGTCAATCCCAGAGATAATGATCAACACAGCAACAACATCCTCAAGGAGGATCACAGAATAACAATACGTCAGCTGCATGTTATATGGGCCTGTCTATGTGAAGTGTACACACAATCACATTTGGGACTGAAACTTGTTTGTGCCCTGTGGATTCCCAAGCTATTGACACTTTAATAAATGATGGATTGAATGGATGGTGCACAGAATGGAAAGAAAGGCTTCAACAACAAAATGAAAACTTACAGCTGATGAAGCTTGGTTTTATCACTATGACCCTACAATGGAACAACAAAACAGTGAATAGAAGAATCCATCTTCACCTCCCCCAAAAAAGCAAAAACTGCAAAATTGGCCAGAAAGGTTATGATATAGTGTTTTTTGATTACAAAGGCATTGTTTATCAACATGCTATAGAACATGGGAAACTGTTAGTGGCTCGTATTATGTGGATGTTTTACAAACAATAGTATAACACGTCAAAAGAAAGCATCCATTGCTGAAGGATGGCTTTTTCTATACCACGATAGTGCACCACCGCATATTGCTGGTCGTATAGTAGACGTTGTGTGGAAGAACAACATAGAGGTTATTCCCCACCCTCCATACAACCCTGATTTAGCACTGTGCAACGTCTGGCTCTTTCCTGAGCTCAAGAAACCACTGAGAAGATGTCATTTTGGCAGCAACCAAAAAATGTGTTAAAGCTGCAGAAGTGGTTTTGAAACAACTGTCAAAAACCAGACTTTCACACGTGTTCAATAAGTGGATAGAATGTTGGAACCAGTGTATTATATCCAAGGGCAGTTATAGTGAAACTCCACCTAACTCTAACTGCGATTGGTAGGCCTTCTCACCCTGCATATGATTACATTGTTACTTGGTTTCCTGGACAATCCACAGCATAGAGAGTTAAAAAACACCTATAAAAATAAACTTTCAACATGTTATGACGAACAGGATTAAAAATAATAATTTTGGACACTTAAAAGAACTCCCAAGAATTTTCTCTTCTATCCTCCATGATGCACCAGCAACATCATCAGCCATTTTCTTTTTTTTTTGCGAGCCTGATCTAATTGCAGTTCAGCAGTTTAAAAGGTGAATTTTTGTTTTGATAGAAATAAAGTTTAACTAGCTCATTATTATGTTTTAATAAATATGCATTTAGGGACCATTAAAAAATTTATGAATTGCATTTCTTTATAAAGAAAACAAAAGAACTAATTGCTCATAGCACTTGCAGCACGATGTCTCATTGTGATTAGGCTTCGACCAATCGCAGCTAGGGAGAGGATAGGTGGAGTTTCACTATACTTCGAAAAAGACCATCTAAATGATGATTAAAGGTGATCAGTTTTCCGTATGAAATTGATCACATTACTTATTGAACAGCCCTTGTAATTCAGTATACGAGAACAGTAGCCATCCAGACAAAATGAAAATGCTCATATCAGTAGTCACAGAATATATTAGAGTTTGCATTCGCAATAAATACTGTGGCATACTTAGAAATTTAGCTGTGGAGGGCAGCCATAATAAAAACATCAATATGCTCCTTGAGAAGGTACTCTTTTCTTTTTTGACTTCCATGGTCATCTAACCTAACCCTATGTGATGGGTTACATCAAATATTATTAGTGCCTCCTTTGCGACATGATTTAACTTAGTTGCAAAAGAGGGTCACTCATGCAGTCACAGGCATTGACCATCAGATGTTGGGAACATGTTTAGCAGGAACTTGGATACAGGATTGACGTTTGCCACATCATTACGGGTAACAGCAAGATAGGTACAAAACTTAGAGAGATTCTTTATCTGTTCATATGAGCATTTCCATATTGTCTATCATGTTTCCTGTTCTATCGATTTTCGAAACTCAGGAGGGATTTATGAATATAAAAATTTATTCTTTGTTTTTACCCACAATCCTTTTGCAAATATATAATATCATGATAACTGACAGTGGTTTATTTAGATTGATTTAGTCCTGTAATAAATATTACGGGAATTTGTGATTTCATACAGACTCTTTCATGCTGAGATTAATAAGCATATCAGCAGGTGGTATTTAGTATTTTTCGATTGTTCGCTGCCATTAAGACCACACAGCTTAATCGAACATTGCTGTAATTGAACCTTTTCAATTGATAAAATCACGAGAATAGAACAGATATGACGTTTAAGTATCTGTCTGCAGTCTATGCTGAGCTGAGAGTTGAATGCTTACCTGCCTGCATAGTTATAATAGCTGTGTTCATTGAATGCTCTGTTCATTGAATGCATAATATATATCTTGATATTATGTTAAATTGTTCTTGATTGTGCTCCTAGAAAACAAAAATTTATGAATATTTTATGGTTTATGTGCACAATTTATTTTTCTTTGCAAACTTTAACTTTTTCCCTGGATATTCAGACATATACATAGACACTCACACACAATAAAAATAAAACATTAAAAGTGAATTTTTACAAAAATATTAATGGAAATTCGTCCTTTTTTAAAATTATTTCTAGGTCTTTAAAGATGCCTAAAAAAGCAATTCATTCTCTTGTGAATACATGGTTAGCATTGACACTACTCTGCCTCCTCTTTTCTTTTGGTATATACCAGACAGAAAATCCACGTGTTTGCCAAGGAATTGGTCTTCTTTTGCATTACTTTAGCTTGTGTTCCTTATTTTGGATGATGATCACTGTCAGGTAATTGTATTAAAATAAATCCAAGATTAATAGATTCCATTCATATTTATATGAGGGTTGTTTTTTAAAAAAGGTCCGTTTGTAAATATATTTGGAAATTTCGCACATTCGTAACAGTGTGCTTGCGCACAGACATTTCTTGTGAACAGGCCATTTGTGTGCATTGCACTGTGTCAGTAAATTGTTTAAGATTCTTGAAGTTACCGCCGGCTACAAAATACGGTCGGTTATTTGTTTGTTTGTTTTTTTTTTTACAGTAAGAAACGCGACAGGAGCAGACCTGCATGCATCATCATATCAGTAAGGTTTACACCTAATGCAATGAACCAGTGGTGTAACTGCTCCACAACAAAATGCAAGGCCACACTCTGCTCAAATGCAAACTCTAATCAGATCTTCTAGTTCAAAACAACTTGAATACCCTATTTACAGTCCAGACCTCACGTCAGTGACTACCACCTGTTCTGGTATCTAAAGGAGTTTCTCTAAAATCCAATGACGACACTGATTCAACAACAACAAATGATGAAAGACACGTCAAAAAAACATGCTGAAAAATCCTGATGAAAACTCAGTTAACTAACATAATTTTGAAAGTGAAGCCAAAAAAATCAGAAAAAATAATTTAGAATTTTGACTATCGCTCTAAATAAATTTCGATATAAAGTTTCCTTAAGAAAGAAGATTACATAATGGTTAGCATTTTAGAGTGCCTATATTCGTCATTCAGAACAGGGAGAAGAATGATACAAAACACAAATCCAAAAAAATGAATTAAAAAAAGAACCAGGTCATATGACATAAATAAGGTCACATGATCATATAGTCACTGTCTAGAGCATGGACTGCCTTATTGATAAAATACACTTCACCTTCAAGATTATGGTATTAACTAAGTGTTCATTGGGATTTTCGATGCGTTTTTTCATCATGTACCGTCGTTGGATTTTGTCTCCAGTGAAGTAGAAAAAAACGTTTGCAGTGTGTGAAGTTTTAATTCTGCTCCAGTAACACCAACTTCTGTAGAGCAGAAGCTCCTTCTCTACACTTTGTGTGTAACATTTTAATCTACTGGTCAAGTCCATCATGAACTGAATGGGACACTGTATATTCAAAATAGGCCATTGGTATTTTTCCCTTTCATTGTTATGCAAACTTTTTATTATTGAGGCTTGGGGAGGAGGGTTGTTTTAATAATTTTAATTTTAATGTATGATCTTTGTTGATAAAATTTTGTTTATTTTTTAAATTTCTGTGTTGGGTTTTTAAATTAAATAAAATATAGGAGATAAACTTCTCATGTTCCTTGTAATAATTTTACATTTATTTTCTATAACTATATGCATTCTTCTTTTTTACAGTAACATGTACAAGAAATTAACAAAACAGGATCCTCCTGAATCCCCACCAGAAGAGCCTTTGCCTCCAAAACCAATGTTACGATTCTATTTGATTGGATGGGGAATAGCTATAATTATTTGTGGAATTTCTGCTGCTGTCAACATGGACGAATATGCAGGCTATTATTAGTGAGGATTATTTTTTATTCTAATTCTGTCTGCTAAAAATAAGCATTCTTAGGGATAAAAATAATAATATCAAATAGTGAAGAAAAATCAGTTTTAATAATGCAGTCGAACCCTGCTGTAACGAAACTTCAAATATTTGGTTTGCTATAGCTGATCCGATAACAAAAAAAAAAGACAAGTGGAATAATGGATTATTAGCATAACCGTCATGATTCAAATCCTTCCCTTGAAATAAATATCTCTCTCTAAAATATAGATTTATATAATTAAGAATGTTTTTTAATCTACAAACAGACTAAAAATGAATAATGAAAATTTTGATCAATATAGCAACCTTTAATTTTTAGTTGTCAGAGTACAAAATAAAAAATCTGTCTTCTGCTGGCATGTTGCAGATTCCAAAAAAATGTTACCCATATTTTTGTCCAAAAGTTGAAACTACTCCATCACACTGTGTTTGTTCATGTGGACAAAATTTTATTAATGGTATACATTGCTGCTTTGCACCTGAAATGATGGAGAGTTCGCTTGCAGTTTGTTGACTTTTTCAACTTCTTCATCATCCTCAGACAAAGAACTTTTGATGTCTTCATTTTTCAATTTTATTTCAGTCACAATATTTTCATCACTCGCAATTTTATTTTGGTATTAATATCTGTCTTGCCCAATGACCAATTGGGTTGTGTGGATGAATACAAAAAAAGATGGCGTGGGGAGTGGAGTTAAAAGATCACTGTCAGTAATATAAGGGTACAGTATTTTTTTTGTAATATTTTCTAAAAATTTTTTCAAAAAAATACAAAAAAAAAAATTAAGTCAAAAGCGTCAACAAAGTTCGTTATGTCTGATTATCATATGTTTGGCAGTTTGCTATTACCATATAAAGTAACATTATATTTTTAGGAAATTGGATATTGACATCTAATGTCATATCCGTGAGATCATTAGAAGCCAGGTTTGCTATAGCAGAGTTTGACTGTAATAAAATTATTTTTTAACAGTATCATGTACACCCTATTCCAAAAGCATTTTCACTTAGGTGAATGATGTTTGGCATCCTTGCAATTCATTAAACCAGTAAACTTAATCGATTCAGGCAAGAAGTTGAGTCCGACATGATTTTAACTTGACTTCTTGCCTGAATTAATTCACTGGTTTAACATATTGCAAGGACACCGAACATCATTCATCTTAGTGAAAATGCTTTTGGAATAGGGTGCACATGCACACTGAAATCTCTGTGATCATATTAGAATTCTCTATGTTTAAATGTAAGACATAAAATCATAATTGTACAAATCATTTTATACATAAATACACTATCTAACCAAAAGTAATCGGACACTTTCGATTTTAAACGTTTTGTTGAATATCTAGAAAAAAAATTGACGAATCAACCTGAAACTTCAGGGATGTAAAGAGCATGTTACACCACATATAATTCAGCGAAGGTTTTGTTCCGAAGGCAAATAGGGGACCAGGAACAAAGTGAACCAAAAAAATAATGTTTGGGATCACCCTGAAAAAAATAATGCTTGAAATGCGTTATAGCTTTAGCATATGATTAAGAAGCTTCTTTTACTTATCTGTGTTCATTTATATGAGAATAGCACTTATATTCATGGAGATATAAAGATTTCTTTAAAAATAATTGTTTTCGTAAGTTTTTTGTTTATAACATGCAGCGTATTCAACCCAATGCAATGCCATTTTCAGAAAACTTGACAAATTATAATAGAGACAACACCATGCGATCAGAATATGAAAATATTAAATATTTGATGAAATATGAGCATTTTTACTAAATAATGTTTAACTGCGCATGTGCAAGCGTTACCAAAATGTCTTTTGCATTATTTATTAGTCAAATGTATAGCACTACTCTTATAAAAACTCCAAGCAAATATCGTGAAAATTCAGAAAGATAACGCCGATAGAATGAATTGAATTTCAGTTTCTCTGAAATAAACAAAACGATAAGGGGTTTTCTCCAAAATTTTTATTTTTGGATTGGACACCAGTATCAAGTTCTTCTCCTTATGCCTTCATATCAGCATAAGAAGAAGTTGGTTACTGGTGCTCGGTCTAAAAATAAAAATTTGGAGAACATCCCTTATCGTTTTGTTTATTTTTGAGAGCAACTGAAATTCAACTCATTCTATCGACGATATCTATCTGAATTTTCAGGATATTTGCTTGGGCTTTTTATAAGAGGAGCTCTATACATTTGGCTAAGAAATTATGCAAAACACATTTTGGTAAGTCTTGGGCATGTGCATTTAAACATTATTTAGTAAAAATGCTCATATTTCATCAAATATTTAATATTTTTCTATTCTGATTGAGGGTGTTGGCTCTACTGTAGTTTGTCAAGTTTCCTGAAAATGGCATTACATTGGGTTAAGTATATTATATACACTGGTTAAGAATGAGGCCTTTCCGCACATCCAGTCAGCACCAAACTTGGTAAGGCCATTCTATAGGTCCTGTAAACATTATTCCATCATTAAATACACAGTTTGCAGCACCACTAGAACAGACTTACCTCATTGTCACAGGTCATGGTGCACGTGCCATAAAGAACATGTTTTTAACTTTCATGTTTGGTAGTTGAGCATTCGATAATTGTTGCTAATGGCTCATCGTATCTATTGAAAGAGTAAAATCAGAGGACGAATAATTGGACAGTTGGAAGCAGGCCAGTCCCAGGTTGAAGTGTGCAGGCCCTGAACGTGTCAACTAATGTCACTTCAAGACTGTGGATACAGTTTCGACAAAATGGAAACACCTGCAGACACTTTAGTCAAGGGTTACTATGCCCAGACAGGACTGCTACTTTGCTCTATCTGACCATAGGAACAGGCAAAGCTTAGCCAGGGACATTGTCAGAGAGCTGTCAGTGGCCACTGGGGTTAATATTTCCAGTCAAACGATGTACAGGAGACTCCACAGAGGTCGCCTGTATGCTCGACGACCGATGAGGTGTGTCCCGTCAACCCACGGATACCATAGAGAACACTTGGCTTACTGCACTGAACATGCAGCATGGATAGTAGGAGAGTGGAGTCAGGTCATGTTCCCGGATGAGTCCTGGTACAGTCTGGACTCTGATTCTCGACGTCTTTACACAGTCCAGCCCCATGGCGGTGTGATGGCGTGGGTGAGCATCACGATGGGTTCCCGTACACCACTACAGGTCTTCAACAGAGGAGCCATAACTGGCCAGGTGGCCCAAGATTATGTCCTGCAATAACATGTTCGTCTCTGACCTCTTAAGCCCGCTACTCTATAAAACTTGGGCTTAAGATATCAGCTTACAGTGTAGATGTCCGGATAGCCAACTTTTTAGCGACAGATAACTCGGAATTTTCATAAGAAATTACACTGAAAGTAAATCAGGAGTGTGGTAGATCCAGATTTCCTCTACATGGACGATAATGTTTGTCTGCATCGGGCTGGCATAGTGGATGATTATCAGGAACATGAGAACATCCGGTGCATGGATTAGCCAGCCGAGTCCTCGGACCTAAACCCCATCGAGCATGCATAGCATGCTCTTAGAAGACATGTTGCAGCACGAGTACCACCTACTCGAACACTTCAGGACCTGCTAATGTCATTGGCCCAGGAATGGGATGCCATCCCCCAACCATTGTTGGATACCCTGGTTTTGAGCATATCAGCACATCATGCTGCGTGTTTCTGTGTGTGTAACCACACAGCGTACTAAAGTTTTTGTGTCAGAGGTGTCCATGCACTTTTTATATTCTATCTGCAGTGGTGCTGATACCGTTTCGTTTAATGATTGAATTATGTTTACATGACCTAGAAAACAGCATTATGAAGTTTGGTGCTGATCAAATGTGCAGAAGGGTTTCATTCTGTAAATCCCTTAATTTATGGACATCAGTGTAATAAAAGCACTCTAGATTCTGAAACTTGTAAATATTTAAAAAGCCTTTAAAATATTTTTTCATAAATATTTTTTTTAAATTTATAAAATGAAATATGTATTTAATGTTGTTTTATTTTCCTCTTCCACCCTCCCCCCCCCCTTTTACTATTAGTTGTTTTCTAGCATTTGGACCTAGCTTAGGTGCATTTTATGGACCATGCAGTGCCCTTGTTTTTTTCCTTTGCATATTCTTCTGTCTCATTCACTGTGTTATAAACAGTTTAAAAGGTAATGTGTAATAAGTTTTTAAAAGTTTTATTAATTGCCCATATAGAATTTGTTTTGAAATTATTTTTAAATGTAAAATGTATGTTGAATTGCATAATTAATTATTTGAAAATGTACGCTACCCTGCCAAAAGTATCCAGGCATCCCTATTTTATTGTGATTTCAACTCCCATGATGCACGCCTTCAACTTTTGATGTAAATAAAATGTAACAGTAGCTAATACAGCATTTATCCATCAGGCAGCATATCGAAAAACTGTGGATTGTCCAACATTTAGAGAGGAGTTTTTGTAGGGGAAAGTTATTTTGTGAAATCAGTGTTTTGACCAGGCATCCTTGATCCCCTGGCATGATGTTGTGCAGAAGTATGAACAAAAAGGTGCAATATTGAGAGCAAAATGCTCCGGTGACTTGGGATCATGCTGAAGAGACCAACATGCTCTTTTGCAGATGTGCTGAAGAATCGCAAAAGCACACACCACTGCTGGTTTTGCTGTGGATCCAGGCACCTGCTCATCGACCGTAAATCGTGTCTAATCAGTTCACACAGTATAGTGTTCTTCATGTTGATGGGCTTCTTCGTGTGCAATGATGTAAAGCAGCCACTATTGGACTAGTGAAATTTGGAGAAGGGTTTTGTTGATGATGAGTACCACGCTCTCCAGCAGTCCAGCGGCTGTGTGTGGGTCTAGAAGTGACTCAAAGAGAAATACGATCAAGAATGCTTCGTTCCAAACGAATTAACACACCATTGGCAAAATATCCCTCCAAACACCATTTGGCAACTTTATGAAATGGACCAACACCATATTGATTTGCTTGTTTTGTGTAATGCTTTTTTCCCAGTAAATCATCCAATTGTTTTGAAAGTCTATGTAATATTTTTTCTTCTGTACATATACATTCCATATACCGACTTATGTGTCAATTGCCAACTTCTTTACTGATGCTTTCACTGTTTTTTAAAGGGTGTACCTACCGTTAATGCCTTAAAAAAAAAGAAAAAAAAAAGATGTATGTACATCTTTTCTTCTGTTATATTTCCTCAAGATTTGCTTCTTTTGATAGTTCTGCTGCACACAACTTACAAGGGAATCCTTCGAACATGTATGTCACAGATTTCCACCAAATTGAAATATGTTACTCATCTGAAGCTACTACAGATGCTTGCAAAACAAGAGAGTGCGAAATTGTGTTTCTTTCTAAATAAACCGCGAAAACGAAAAAATTTCAGCCTACATAGCCATACAAGGACTTCATTGTTAAAGCGGTTAGGCTATGTGGGGTTCCCTTGTAAGATGTATACATTTACACATATTTCAGAAATTTAAAGAATTACTGATATTCAAAAAGTAATTCACCCCAATTTATTTCTCTGAATGAATGGAACGTACAACTTTGCAAGTCAGGCATCACATTGCTTCAATCGTCAATTCTACTGATTATTTTTCAAAGAAGTCTCCTTCCGTTTCTTGGGCTTTATAGCAGTATTCTGGAAGAGCATGCATTCCTCCTTGATACCATTCTTGGTCCAGCTTATACAACCACTTCTTCATATCATACATATCATCATCATCAGGCTCGAATTGGATCCAATGGAGTGCATTTTTTAAAGTGCCAAACATGTGGAGATCCAACAGTGCCAAGTCGGAACTATAGGGTGGATGAGGCAACACGGTGAAGCTTGTAACGTGTATCACTGGCATCCATCATTTTTAATACTTGCTATCATGCTGCCACCTGGTGGTGTAGCATTCAATTTTGCACATTAGAGGAGGAAGGTTCAAACTAGGGCTCTTCAAAATTTCAGCCACGTAGCATTGTTCATGTCATAGAAATACTAGTAGCTTCAAAAAGTTCCCAGAATTAATTTTTATTTCTCCACCCAGAAAAAATACAAACATTTAAACAACATTTCCTTCAAAATACTGTCCTTGGGCAATAACACATTTCTGCTGACATCTGTTTAATGCTTGGAAACACTCCGTGAAGCCAGTTTGCGGAATGGTGCGAAGTGTGGATATCGCAGCAGCTTTTGTCTGTACACTTTGGCGTCTGTCTTCTCGCACGATGTTGCTCACAAGATTATTTGTTAATGGATTGATTGAAGTTGATGGATGACCACTCCGATGGTCATCTTTGATATTCGAACGTTGTTTCATAATTGACATTTTACGTAGCGAAATCAGAATGCGGTGCTTATTCTGCACTACCAGTTAACAGACTGCCCATGCACCGCAGTATTCCATTTAAATTATGTCAAAACACGTTCGAGCGTGATCTGCGAATGGTAAACAATGTGGGGAAGCCTCGCTAGCTCACACACGCTACCTCAATTTTGCAGTATATCATGATTCCAGAAACTTTTTGAAGCTACTAGTAAATTGTGCTGCATTACTTTTTGAACGTTCCTTGTATAAAATAAGCTTTTAGAATACAGAGAGAACAGTGTTTTATTAAACTTCTAAAATTTGATTGGAACTTAGAAGAAGCTTTAATTTATTAGTCTTTAGTAATTCTAATAATATATGCGGTGCCTTCAAAAAGCATCGAACTTTTGGTCGGCAAAAATACATTTATTCATATACAAGATGTTTGCAGTCTGTCTATTTTATCTTGGCGGCTGACCTAATATGTTGCCATGGGTAACGGGAGAGGATTAACTCGTACTCTCTATTCAAGGTTACCTTTAATTCATGGTAACCTAGTCAAAGCTCCTTAATCCATGCAGGCTTTGACTCCTGCTTTGATTTAATTTGCTTCATTTTGTATCTGGAAATTATATTATATCCTGTTTCGCTTGGAAGACATGTTTAGTGCGTGGTGAATTACTAATACTGTAAATTAAATCACTATTTGTAAAAACAGGTGCCTGGCATTTGGAGGCTAGTGGCTAACGTGATTGGCTGAATTTTAACTATGACTTTGTCGCTCAAACAAGGTCATCTAATTTCTAATAAAAGATGGACTGGACTCTAATTTTCCTCAAAGTAGTATCCACCAAAAGAGGACTCCCGTGTCTTACTTGTTTCCACAGGGATAATTAGGATTCGATACTTTTTGAACACACCTCGTACAGTCTGAAATTAATAAGCTTACCTTGTTTTCATCATTAGGATCAATAATTTAACATTTAAAATGTATTAATTTTTTTTTTATTTTTTTTTTTTTGTGTTATTTGATTTGTTTTAGATATCTAACTAAATTCTTTTCGAAATCATATCACTGATTTATTTATTTATTTTTTTTTAAAGGGCGAGCTGATAGGCAAGTAACTCAAGGATTAGAATCAATGGATCTTGAAATAATGACCACAAATGAGAACCCAGAAGTGAGAAGTACAACTAGTTCTAATATTGATGACCTGGAGCATCCACCAATTCTTCAACTTCGAGCTCATGCAGTCGTCTTATTGCTTTTTTTATTGACCTGGGCATCAGCAGCTATTGCCATATCTCAGCCATTTGCAGATCACATATTTGAGGAAGAAGCCATTTTCAGTTGCATTTATAGCATTTTAAGCACAACTCTTGGAATTTTCATTCTTGTTTTCTTTTGTTATTCTCGACAAGATGTGCGTACTTGCTGGAAGCGATTGAGGCATTGTCGGCGTCGACGTGAAGTGTATGATACCGGTCTTTCAGGTCCTCCATTGACAACATCTAATGGCCATATTCGTCAATCTACTCACAGCTTAGAGTCATCGTTTACAAATAAATCGAGCCATACATCACGTTCTGTTGATGGAGCATCGAAACTAGGATCAGGCAAATTACCCAACATTAATATAGTAGTTGCATCCCAGATGGCTGGAGGAGATCCTTTGGTGAATGGAGCTGAAATTTTTTTCAACCCAAGACAAAATGGCATTGCCAGACGATTTTTTGAAAAAAATCGACAGCAACAATTAAAATTGACGCAGTATAATAATATAAGCCGGTCGTCTTTAAATGATGAAGAAGAGAAAAAGAAAGATCCTAATAATTATGTGCCATTAAATCAACTTCAGGGTAAAAATTACTATAAAAAAACTATCAATGCAAATGAGAACTTGAGATACAACAGAGCTGTTGATCAAAAAACAGCTCCCACTGAGCCTTGTCATTATATAAGCAGTGATAGCCCAACTTCACATTTATCAGCAGGGAAATCAACATTTCATTGTGCAAGTGATACTGCTCCCACTATTGCACAGACATTGGGAGAAGAAAGTAGACAGAAGCATGATAATGTTGAGAACATAATCGTTAGGGATTCATTTCAGCCCATTATCGGAGGTGAAAATAAAGTTGAACCTCGGACAAAATTAAAAAGGTCCAGAGGTAGGAGACATTTAAATAAAGACTTAAACGAAGCTATTGATAATTCTGCAGAGGGCCAGTATGGCACTATTAATGTTGCTGCTGTCAACAATGGGGATGAAAGTATTAAGAGGACTTCTAAATCACATCTTCCATACTATGCACATACAAATCATATTCATCCAAAGAGAAATAAAAAACGGGTGGACAATATTGAAAACAATAATAGCACATCTGCTGACCAGAACTCGCTGAGTCGCTCCATAAGTGCTTGTGATACGCTTTCTGACACTTCTGCCAAAGACTATGAAAATAAAATATGCACAATAGATGAGAACAACACAATTAAGAAAGAGACAAGTGTTTAATAAATATTCCTCTTAGTAAAAAAAAAAAAAATAATGATCTTAGGAAAAATTTTACTTATGTACAGTCTTACTAAAATGAAAATATTGCATCTTTAATGAAAAGCCAAACCATTCTCTGTTGCAATTATGTTCCATGGCATGTTCACAGAAACTTTTATCCTAGCTTTTTCCAGTTTTCTAATGTAACATTGGTTCCCATGTTTTAAAATTACATAATTTATAAATTATTTTTTTACTATTATTATTAATTGGTTAGAACTTATTTACTAAAATAAAACCACTCAAAGTGAATGCTTTACAAATAAGATATCAATGATTCACATTTTATTAAATTTGGATCACTAATACCTTATGTTTTTAAAAAGGTTCTTATTTTATTTTTATTTTGTTCAATTAAATTTAAAAATCAAAACTGCAGTTGTACATAATGTTGAGACGTTTTGCCTTATTCCGTATTACTGAAAGTTTTTAATAAACCATTTTTTAAAATTCTGATCTGCCACATTCTGATTATTTGAAACTCCATTTAAAAAATAAAGAAAAGAAAACAAACCTATAGAAGAAAGTGCATGTTTGATTATGGTTCTAAGGTTAATTATTGGGTAATATTTAATTACCGTATTAGCTTAAGGTATGGTACTGTTAGACAGATATACAGGGTGATCTAAAAGTCAGGAAAACCTTTAAAAATCAATAATTCACACACAAATGCAGATAAAAAGATTATGTTTGCATACAAACGATTGAAATATTAAGTCTGATTTTTTTTTCCCAGGAAAAAAAAATTAATAATGCTAGAATTGTTCGGTTTTTAACCAACAGATGGCGTTGTCAGATTAGAGACATCAGTGTATGCACATTTTCAGACCGTATAAAAAGAGCAGCACTCGCTGCAAATGCTATTTCACCAATAGTTAATCTGGCATTTTACTGTCTGAAAATGTGCATAAACTGATGTCTGTAACTGAACAATGCTGGTCATAAACCAAACAATTCTAGAATTAATTTTTTTTTTTTTTTCCCTGGAAAATAAATTCGATTTCATTTCAAACATTTCTGTGAAAACAGAATCTTTATATCTGCATTCATGTGTGAATTATTGAATTTTAAAGTTATTCCTGACTTTTGGATCACCCTGTATTGGGTACAGTCTATAAATAACGAGGCAATGGATATTTCAAAAATATTTGTGTTATCCATTGTGATACTAGTCACAGAATGCCATGCTCATAGAAATCCTATGCCTGCTTTTGAACCAATTGCACACGCACTCCTTGACTTCATTGTCCATTTGAAGCCGTTGTCCCTGCTCCTCGTCGAATTCCTGGAACAAGAGAGCAACAGTCAATTCTCAGCAATATTGTGAATCGTTAATGAAGCTCAGGAGAACAATCAAACCAAAATCGTTGTTGCAGTAAACTTTCTCATGATGCTATCCTGTTGCACGACAATTCTAGACAGCACACAACCAACGTAACAAAGGAACGCCTGCAAATGTTCAAGTGGGAAGTCCTGAACCAACCCCCACCTCTATAGTCCAGATCTATCCCATGTGACTTCTAAACTCAAAAATGCACTGTGGAGACAATGGTTTCAAACGGACAATGAAGTCAAGGAGTGTTTGCACAATTGGTTCAAGCAGCAGCCAAAGGATTTCTACAATCATGGCATTCTGTGTCTAGTGTCACAATGGGATAAATGCCTAAACAATTGCAGACAATACTTTTGATTTTCTTTAAAGGTAAACTCCACACCCAAAACAACTTTGTTTAAAATGAAATATGAAAGTCTCAATAACAACATAGCATGTATAAAAATTTTCAATTCGTACTCAAAATTGATAAAATATATTAAAAAACTTTCATTTTTTCCCTCCCCTTGCGATAGACACTGGCGTCATGGTTCAGCAACTGTTACGTCACAAGTTGCCGAGAAGTGCGAAGGGGTTTCAAATTCGTGACGTCACATATTGGACGTTATCGGTTAGTTGTCAGTTGGGCATCGCAATGGACTATGAATATGAAACAAGACCGGTAGTGACGACTGCGATTTTGATAATAGTGATACAGGATTCACGCTAGGATAAAAAATCTATGAGTCAATTTGACTCCCAACCCTGAAAACTGCAAGTCAAATTTCAGAAGATGCGAGTCAAATTTTAAATTCCTTTAACTTCCATATTTTTACATGAACCCACAATGTTTATAGTTGCTGCTATAGTTAATTAGAAATTTAAACAAGACTGCATATGACAAAATGAAGTGAGGTTAAAATGTGGTGAGAAGGATATGGACAGATGAGATTCAAATTCTAACAAGTCAATTTTGACTCGCTAGTCAAAAAATCACGAGTCAATTTTTAGCAAAAATGCCCATTTGACGTGTAAATTGTGAGTAAGCGCGAACCTTGGTGATAGCGATATACATATAAGGGCCGTTAGCAGAATTAAATGCTACTGCAACTTCTGCGATCTACAGCCCTATGCATTAAACCGTGAAACGGGATCTTCTGCTTGTGGCGTCGGCGTGTGCCTTACATGGCAGATAGGCTTACCTCCTCATTCCTTCGGCGTTTAACGAGTGCTGTTGTGGTCGTTGTTCTTGAAGAACGCCAAGCCCGTTTAGAGTTGGAAGAGCATCTAGTTCCACCTTATACGTGATTTAGTTTAGGCGAATTTCTTGCTTGAATTGATACTGAATTTTAAACGGCAGATGCGTAGACAAAGCAAGACGCTTCAAAATGAGCACACGATGCTGTTTGGAGTTGGATACCAGTTCCTTCGCTGTCAAAAACTAATCCACTGTTTTTTAATCAATTCTGATTCTGGAAGTCTATGAAACATGAAATTTCTATCCGACTGTCTATTTACACATCCAAACAGAGAACAAATTGAAGGCATTCCAACATAAAACAGGTTTGTAGAATCGTTCTAAGCGACTAGAATCTCGGCGACGAAATTCCCCGAAATTCTCGTGGCAGGAAATGACAGCTTTTTCCACTGTGTTCTGTGGAGAAGGAATGGAAGATCCCACGCAAATTTTCAATTTTCTGAGGCATTTTTCTTAATAAAATATTAGGAAAAATCGAAAAATTTTGAATGATAAATACTCTATTAACCTGGATTAATGTTATGATGCAAAAAAAAATAAAGTCGATTTTTTCTGTGGAGTTTACCTTTAAATAATTATTGTGAAATATCCTTTGCCTCATTATTTATTGACTATACCTCATATATACAAATCCATCAAAAAACTCAAAATGCTTTAATAAACATGACAGAAATAAATTGGTCCGAATAAAGCAATTTGTTGTGATGTACTTTATACACCTATACTCTTGTGCAAATTAATTGAAACAAACAATTTCAAGTCTTGCAGGGAACCTTTTTGCTTTATTGAAGCAAGTAAGCGTTATCTCTAGGAGTTGGTTTCTTCTTACAACCACTCTTTCCTTTACATTTAGGGGAAATCGATCCGGTTTCCTGCTTCGACTTGATGACATGGCTGGCAGTTGCTACACTCATACCAACCACTGAAGCAGTCTCTCAATATGTCTTGTCTGTGTGTTCATGCAGTTACGATCTGCATATATTTCCTAGATGTCACATCCATCTCGAACGGCGGTCAAATCACATCTGCAGTTTTCTAAAATCAGATTAAATACTGTAGCTGCTAAAGCAATGATTGTATCAGCCAATGTACACTGCAGCGGTCAGACAGGATTCTAAAATCTGATGCAATACAGTTGCTGCTGATGTAATGATTGCATGAGCCAACATAAAAAATGATCAAACTGACATTTCATGTTTGTTTCGAGTATAGGATTACAAATTCTATAGAAAACATGCTTTGTTTCCACAAGGGTGTATGTGTTACAGCTAGATAGCCATTGACAGTGTGTTAGAACAGAAATGAGACACCACTGAAAAGCAGATAGAAAAATGGATAAACTGAGATGATTTCCAAGTGGGTGGAAACAAACATATACAATGCAATGTGTTTGTTTCCACCCGCTTTCACAACATCTTGATTTGTTCATTTTCCAACTCGCTTTATAATTCTGTCTCATTTCCATTCTGACGCCCTGTCAATGGTTTCTAGCCGAAACACATAGGCATAAAAAGTACATCACAATATATTGATTTATCCAAACCAATTAATTTCCTCTTATTTTCACATCAGTGCTGGAGATCACCAAGACATGAGAGCTTACTGTGACGACAGCTTGCCAGGAGAGTTCAGTTGATTGGTTGTGAAGATTTGGGCATATCAACAACATGTTTACTCTGCACACTTGCATCCTTTACTCTGTCATGTATACTGCTAATTTTATAAAAATTCAGCTCTGTTAAAATTGTGTCACTTATGTTGATGTTTGCATCTGCCACTCAATGTTTTGGAAATGAGGTGAGTTTACACTTTTTATGAATCACATGAAATAAGAGAAAAAAAAATTACAATTTCATAAAATAAAAATAAGTGGATAAAATTTTTTATATATAGGGTCCTTGACTTGTGATGATCCACGCTTACGACATTTATAAATTCCCACCAATGCTTTGTGGTTATGACACTTGCTTCTCATTTACAACAACAAAAAAAAAAGTTACAAAAAATGTAATTTTCTGATGTTTCTACACAAATGCAATTGTGTCATAAGTGCAAGGACTCCCTGTAGAATTAAAATTTCATATGTTAAAAAGAAAATTAAAATCTTAAATGTTAAAAACCCACTATTTTTAAGTTTTATCATGCACTATTATGATTCACTAATTTTTTTGGGCCATTATTACAAAAGAAAATTTTTGCATTAAATAATCATACAGAGTGCCACTCTTTCAAAGGGGCCTGCCTCCCAACTAGTTTCGATGACCATTCAGCTGAATACACAAAAAATCATATAATACTGCATAATGTTTTGTGTGTTTAACTTTTGTTCGCCCAGCTATTTTATATTTCCACCCACCTGATACATTTTTCAGGGGAGAACACTGATATATGTTTATGGACTCAAGTTTTCTTTAAAAAAATATACTTTTTTTGCTGTTGGGAAGCAGTCCGTCAATATTTCAGATAATCAACGTTGTGTCCCTATTGCTAACTGGTCATATTTTGGACACTGATCAATAGTGTTTGATAAGATCTCTGCTCCACATATACAAAGAAGTTTTATCTCTCCTCTAAGGAAATAGTGGTGGGTCAATCTACAGTGCCAATATGCAGATGGGCCAATACCACTTTTTCGCATTTGTGACTACTGATAATGTTGTCCATTTGCCATATCTGGTTTTGTCTCTAAAAGTTTTTTAGGAGAACCATCTGGATTATAACCAGCTCTGAACCCATAATTCTTCGCCCTGGCGTTAACAATGAGGCTAGAATTCTGGCCAATAATGTTTTGAAACAAATCTGAAAATTCATAGAGCCTCCTGCGTTGAGGCTAGAATGCTGCTGCATGCAAATTATGTAACCTGGATTTCCTACGTGTTATGCAGTTTCAGTGTGAGCATGTGCAACCATGCCGTAGCTGAGAATTGACCTCCAATTAAAGGGGGAAATTATCAGTTTTTTTACGACATCTCAAATTATAAAAATTGTCAAGCAGTCTAACCATGTTGTAAGTGCAAGCACAATCTCAAGAATCAGAACAGAAATGAAAACCCCAGTCAACAAACCCCTGACAGCTAC
Source organism: Rhysida immarginata (assembly GCA_023313115.1). Taxonomy (NCBI): domain Eukaryota; kingdom Metazoa; phylum Arthropoda; class Chilopoda; order Scolopendromorpha; family Scolopendridae; genus Rhysida; species Rhysida immarginata. The sequence goes on from JAHWFO010084592.1 coordinate 657,244, forward strand.
AAAACGAAAGAAACATTTGGGACGTCCACAAGTGGTTCCAGCATCCAAGTTGAAAAGGCTCAAGAAAATGGCCAAATCAGATAATCTTCTGATTCAGTGAACCATGGCCCGATTACTGCATCTTTATAGATCAACAGTACAGTACCACCTGCGGAAAACATTCAACCTGAAGCTACGGAAAAAGAGAAAGGTTCATGGGGTGTCACCGGCTGTAGTGTCATGGTGATTCATTAATATCTGACTCCATGATTTTTAAAGACTAGTTTAATAACTGATTATACTCTACACTACAAATAATAAATACTAATAATAATGACATAAAAATGGCAAAAATGATAAATGCTAAAGTTCTTTCGGACACGTGGCAGGAGCCAGATCTGGGTATACACAGGGGTGTGTGTCTGTATCTGGTCCAAGCTTGAATCCGACTGTCCACCTTCCACCAGCCAGGTGAGTTGTCAGGTGATCTGTGAAGCTTGCGTCTCACTGCCGTCTGGTGGCGAAACGCGGAAGTTGACCGCGGAGCTCGCTACACCGGCCAACATACGAGGGTCAGTCAAATAAAGACCGGAAATATTTTTTTACAGCTCCTTTATTACAGACAGTGTTGGAACAAGTACACTATTTTTCAATGTAGTCCCCTTGCTTTTTGATGCATTTCCACCACCGAGTCAGGAGGGCATGGATACCTCGAGAAAAAAATCTTTTGGCTTTGCGTGCAGCCACTCATGCACTGCCTATTCACCTCCTTGTCGGTCGCGAACTTGTGGCTACCTAAAGAGTCCTTTAGTGAGCCACAGATGTGGAAGTCTGAGGGCGCGAGATCGGGAGAGTCAGGAGGAAGGGGAGGCACTGAACAGTCGCCACGGTCACACGAGCCGTATGAGGTCGCGGATTGTCATGCTGGATGAGAACGCCTGTTGAGAGGAGTCTACGGCACTTGGTGTGTATAGCAGGTTTTAGAATGCCATGCACCAATTCACTATAAGTGGCACTGGTCTTAATGCCACTTATCCATGTAATGTTCCACTATGGGACCCTTGTGGTCCCAGAACAAGGTCAGCATCACTTTTTCAGCAGGATGAACGTTTTCGGCTTTGGTGATGTCAAGTGCCGCCATTCCTTACTGGAGCGCTTGGTCTGTGGTTGGTAGTAATTGACCCAGGACTCGTCTCCAGTCACAATCCACTCCAAAAAGGTGTCACCTTCACTTCGGGCGTCAGCCGACGAGGGACCCATCTTGTGGCCACTTTCCAATATTGCAGCTCATCAAGGACAATATGCTGAGCAGAGTCATTACCAACCAGTAATGTCATTGATGGTGACCCGTCTTTCCTGCAGAATCCTCTCCTCCACCGCTGCAATCGCCTCGGCTGTAAAAAGACGATATTCTTGGCCTGGCTTCGGCGCGTTCACCAAACTTGTTGCGCTGCTCCTGAATTTCTTACATCATTCGTACACCTGAGTCTGCAATACACATGCAGCACCATACTGTGCCAACATGCGTCAAGGATTTCTATTGGTTTCGTACCTTCACTGTGTAGGAAATGGATCACTCCACGCTGCTCTTTTTTGGTGCATTCCAACAGAGGGGCCGCCATATTGGAACTGCCCGTATGGCACCGTTGAGTCACGTGGGGATGCGGGTCCAACGACAATTGATGGCGGGAGGGTCCACGCGCATGCGTACCGGGTCTGATTGCAATGGAGCAGTTTTCGATTTTTATTTGACTCAGCCTCGTAGAAAAACGGCGGCAAAGATCATGGCCCTTGTACCGTTATTTGCTAAAAAAATGACAAAAATATCATAACCACAGATGAGGCCTGTTTCTATCTGTCGGATTGCAAAGATCAACGACGAGTGTATTATGCTACCAAAGGTGTGCCGGTTCCCCGAAACACCGTCATCAGGAAAGCAACACATTCAAAGAGCGTTGTGATATGGGGAGGTATTTGCTACAATGGCAAGGCAGCACTGAAGTTCATCAAACCATTTGTGACCAAGGATTCCCGTCGATTATACCCCAACAGTGGCAGTGATCCTCCATCAGGATTCAGCACCTTCTCAGGTGGCACAGAACACGCTGCAGTTTCTGGATAGCCAGAAATTCTCATACATCTTCGGAAAAGTGGATGCCATAGTCCCCAGATGCGGTCTCGATGGATTTCTTCACCTAGGGTTACCTTAAGCAGAGGATGTGGCACCGTAAAGTAGAGACTCTAGTCGGGCTTAAAAAGGCGCTGCGGGAGGAGTGGCACAACGTGCCCCAGAAACTCATCGATAAGGCCTTGGTGAGTAAGGGTTACGTTCTACCTCTTTCCATTCAATGGCAATAAATATAAAAATCTGCTTCAAAACATTATTGGCCACCGTCTATATCCCACGTCGGCGTGGGGTCCACTTTTCTTGCAAACCCTTCACCATTTTCCTCAGTCCAGGGCATCGTTCGGTACAAATCCCATGGTGCGCATGTCCTCTTGGCATCCATCCATCGTTTCTTCGGCCGCCCTCATGGTTGCTGCCCATCTGGCGATAGTCCATATGCAGTCTTTGCTTCTTTATTGTCACTACTCCGAATCACATGACTTTACCAGCGAAGTCGAGATTCATGCATCTTGTCAATGATGGGTACGACTCCCATCCACCATCAGACGTCGTCATCGTTCATAACATGATCAAGCTACATGAGGCTGAGTGACCATTGTAGCATCATCATCTCCATCGCTTGTTTGACGGTTGCTGGCCAAAATTCTGATCCGTATAGGGAAACTGGGCGTACAACGGTCTTATACAGAGTGTAAATTATCTCCTTCAAAAAAACTGCACTACGATGTAGACGAAATTCAGGCGATTAAAGTGATATAAGACACTTGGGGTCGCAAATGGCAAGCAAGGGCGTAAATTGAACCTCAAACTAAACTGAATGGCGTGGCGCTGCATAGCACGAGCCAAATTTGGGCGACTGTGGTCACAAAATGACTGTACGCCAAAAGCTAATTGAACTACCAGTATTTGTTCATTTCCTCGATACTTTTTGATGAAAAACATGATAAATGCTATCGGTATTAAACAAGGTTGATACTGCTCATGCTACTGACTCCGGCACGAGAGCAGAGTACGTCATGTTGGAGTGGAAAGCGGACCTCTTCGGGATGAGGTAGTGGGGAGTGGGGGGGAACCAGCCAGGCTGCGCCGCGCGACCACAGTCGCCCAAATTTGGTTCGTGGTACGCAGCGCCATGCCATTCAGCTTAGTTTGAGGTTTAATTTATGGCGTTGCTTGCGATTTGCGACCCCAAATGTCTTATATCACTTTAATCGCCTGAATTTCGTCTACATCGAGTGTAGTTTTTTTGAAGGAGATAATTTTCACCCTGTATATCTTGCCTTTAAGTCGTTTTGGCATATCACGATCACAGAGGATGCTGGAGATTTGCCGCTATTTTATCCAGGATGCGTTAACGTGGGCGCAGACGTCGGTCAGCGAATCACCAACACTGCGGATGACAGAGCCGAAGTATTTAAACTCAGTAACTTTATTCAGTTGCTGGCCATTGATACCAATCAACCCGTCCATTTGATCGACACAGTCCATGTATTCAGTCTTTGCGATGTTGAGCCACAGCCCGTAAGTAAGCAGTTACATATTCCAGGCTTCGACTTGGCGTTCGAGATCCTGACATGATTCACTGGCTATGAAGACGTTATCTTCATATAAAAGTGTTCATGGATATGGGGTTTGGAGATCGGCAGTAGCCATATCTATACAGAGGATAAATAGCAGCAATGATAAGGAGGATCCTTAGTGGACGCCAAAGCTAATTTGGAATGGTTCAGAGATCCCGGCTGGGCAGCGCACGATGCTGCTGGTATTGGTGTATAAAATTTGGGATCCATCGAACATATTCTTGAGGGATGCCATGTTCCTGTACCAAGATCCATATGAGGTCACGAGGGACTCGGTCAAATGCTTATTCAAATCGAGAAATGCTACGTGAATTCCTCGATTCTTCTCGCGATGGTGATCAATTAGATCTCTTTCAAAGATCTTCATCGCATGGCAAAGGAGTCGAATCGGTCTATAATTGCTGCATTCACTGACTTCACCTTTCCCCTTTCAGATTGGAACAGTCATGCTCGACGACCAGGCTGCAGGAACGACGCCCTCAGCCAAGGAGCTTCCAAACTTCCACAGGAATGTCACTGGATCCGGTCACCTTCCCGTTCTTCATCCTCTTAAATGACAAGATGCATTTCGGTCATGTTTGTAGGTGGCACAGGTCCTTGAATGGGGTCAGCACTTTGAATTGGTGGATGGGGAAATTCCTCATTACAGATCTGGTCGAAATAATCACGCCGCAAAATACTGGACGGATCGTGGAGCATATGGTGATCGGCATCCTTGATGTTCGTAACCTGATCAATGTCTTGTGCAGACCAATGCCGAACATTTCCAAGTTGGTAAAATTTGTTTATGCCCTCGGGTGTTTCAAGTTTTGCGTAGAGGTCATCATAATGCACGGACTTTGTTGCCGCCACTGCTTTGCGACCGCCTAGAGTTGTCTATACTCTTAGGCATGGGTCACACTGGCGTAAAACGCCGCGTAAATACGCCGACGAAACGACGCCAGTGATGTCACTTCCGGTAAATAGCATGGTGCCGCGCTTGGCGACTTCGTTACATCGGCGTATTTACGTGGCGTTTTACGCTAGTGTGATCTAGGCCTTACTTGTCGTTGTCTGCTCGTGAGAGTCGCCTTTGCTTAAAAGCAGTCTTTTTTGCCTTCGTTGCCTGCTGAACTTCATTGGTCAACCACCATACTTGCTTGTCAATAAATAGCCGGCCTGGCTTCGTTTTCCAGGATTCCCACAGAAAATCTGTATCCCATTTCACTGACTTTCCCTGACCGTCCCTGACATTGACGGTCTCATTTCCCTGACCAAATCTTAATTTTTTTTAAAAACATGTCTCTAAAACAGCTTTTCAGACACAATTTTAATGTTATTATTATTGTTTGGGAAAGCCAAACTCGGATCAAGTCCGGAAGCCAAACCCAAGGGAAAACAATGCAAGGGAGGGAAAGTTACGCAGTCGTGGGAGTATTGATATTTGGGTGTAGGAATATCCTTACTATGTGACAGGTGTTTAGAATTGTGGCTTTCTGTAAGGTTTTGTATAAGTGTGGGTTTAATTTAGTGTTGACAGGCTTTTGTGTAGCGAGTGTGGACTAATCCCAGTGGCAGAAAGAACGATAGGAACAATGTGTGCAAGATCCGTATATTTAGTGATTTTGTCAGTGTATGTCTTTTGTAAATTGTGTGTGTTGGGGATGGAGATATCAATTATGTAAATCACTTTGTTTTGCTTATCTACTAATGTCTGGTCTGTTATGAGGGATAGTTTTGTCAGTGATTATAGCTCTGTCAAAATACAGTTTATGTGTGGTGTTCTCTAAGACAGTGTCGGGGATATATTTTTGTATGGAGTGTGAATGTCCCTTAGCTTGTGTATCTTAGCTAGATGTTGATGTATGATGTTGGCTACCTGGTTATGTCTCTGTAAATAATCTGTCTGCGTGTAGATTTTGCAACTGGATATGACCGTGTTGGATGGTTTCCTCTGCGATATGGCATTTCCTACAAGACCCATCAGTTGAATCTTTGATAATATGTTTTCTGTAGCTTTTAGTGTTAATAACCTGGTCTTGTATGGCAATCATGGTTCCTTCAGTTTCCCCAAAGAGACTCCTTTCACTCAACGAAAAGTTCGACGCTTTTTTGTCGACGTGTGGCTGGTTGAGGTCAGAAGGATGTCTACCGTGGAGTTGCTTTCCGAGCCATGATTGAAGTTTAGTGCATGTTGTAGGAATGTTATGGGTGTTCTGCACGCTGTTCAGATTCAAAAGTGTGCATTTTGTATCAGCCATGCAGACTGCTTTGTGTAATGGTGATGTGTGTTGTTTAGAGTAAAAGAATTCTCTTGAGTGACTGAGTCTGTTTCTGGTGTAGATCTATTACCGTATATCAATGAGACCGCTGCCTCCCTCTGAACGAGGCAGGGTGAGTCTTTCAATAGCTGCGTGTGGATGGTGCTTTCTGTGCTTTGTAAGCAGTTTACGTTGTTTCCTTTCAAGTCCCTCAAGATCTGTGTGTGTCCACTGTATAACTCCAAAGGAGTAGGAGAGTATTGGCGTGGCATAAGTATTGATGGAATTTAAATGCTTTTTAAGTATTGTCTGTAGCCTATGAAGATATTGTTTAGTGAGTGTATTCTTTATGTGTTTGTGCTCCAGAAGCTTGGCTTGCTTAAATCCTAGATATTTGTAAAATTCGTCATTTTCCATAGCAGCAATGTGATCTGGTTCATCTAATGTGAAGCCCCCTTCCCTGAGTACTCCATTTTCAATGTCAATGGTTTTGCATTTGTCCAACCCAATTTGCATGTGTATGTCTTTTGAAAAAATTTGTGTAATGTCAAGTAATTGGTGCAATTGTGTTTGTGTAGAGGCGTAGATTTTCATGTCGTCCATGTAGAGTAAGTGTGAAAGCGTGTAGTGGCAGCTTTTATTGTGTTTAATCGTGTAGCCGTAAGTTGTGCTGTTCATCTGTTTGAAAGTGCATTTAGTGCAAGACAAAACCAGAGTGGGCTCAGTGAGTTACCCTGGAAGATGCCCCGGTTTATCTGTATTTTGTCAGTCGTGATGGTTTCACTGTTGAGTGTGAAGTGTAGTGTAGTTCTCCAATCCT
>JAHWFO010084625.1:0-28610 GCA_023313115.1 Rhysida immarginata
TTTTTTTTTTTTGCCATTTCTTTAAATATAAGATGTTCAGAAAATAATTTTAAAATTAAAAACAAAAGTAAAAAAAATGTTAAACTAAAAAAAACTTTGTACAACGAAAGTTTTACTCGGCGTTTTCAGTTAAATTTCCGATTTCAATTGTTAGACTTGTTATATTTGTTAAATTTGTTTAACATTTGAAATCGGAAATTTAACTAGACACGCCCAGGTTTTACTGTGACGTCAATAATGCCTTGCCTCAATGTTACTACTAGCGTCATTCATGGATGGCCTGAGTGTTTCATTGCAAATGTTCAGAGGGCGCCTATTAACAGCATATTACATGTTTTCTATGGGAAAATAATGAAATGGCATGTCTCTCTATTGAAAGTCTCTAATGTATACTTTTTATTTGGTTCTGCTATTTGCCGTTTCAGAAAAATTTGCTGCACAAAAATTGATCAAATACATATATACGGACGGAATTTTATTTTCTCAACATTTCAACATATCTTTTCGAATTATGAGTTTTTTAGTCGATTTCAGTAAAAAAATTGAGTTTCTGAAACGAACACACAGGCATTCACTCAGATAGTGGCAGGCCAACACTGAAAGTTATTTCATAATTTTTAGGTCTTCACATAATTCTATTCAACCATAAAATAGTCGTAAATTAATTTTTCCTTGCTGGTCTCGATTTATTTGGGGCAGTTTCTTAATATAAAAGAGAAATGCCCTCTCATTGACTAATCACGAAATCTCGGGAAATAAGAAATCTTTACTTGCAGGAGATTTTATCTATTTATTATTATCGGCTAGCAGCTAGTTATTACTAATTCATGAAAACAAGCGTTCAATCATCGCATTCTGAGCATCTCAGTTTTCAAAATATACACATTCCCAAAGAATATAGTCAAAATGTATTTTTATGAAATATCCTTAGAAGGGTGGATCATAATACTGTTCCTTTTTATTAAACAGGTGGTGGCCTTACAGTATAGCAGAGGGACATCGGGAGTTCCAAATAGTTTCGCCATTTATTCGCGGCTTTGTCAAGGATATACAGGGAGAATACAAAAGTCTGAACCACCCTTTTATTTATTGAACCGAAGCAGATATGTCAATTTTGGAAGTTGTGGGTGGCCTATCCCATGGTGCACTTTTCATCATCCCAAATATGCAAATTAGGACACATTCAAAATTTATCTCAAAAACTGTAAGGGATAGAGAAAAAATGATTCATATCATTAATAAACCAAAAAAACTGCTACCCTCTAAGCTATCGAAACATTCAAGGCCAAGAAGTCCTCCCCCCACTTGCTTCTCAATTATCAAACAGACTTAAATGTGTATGCAAAACTTAACTCTGTATCTGATCTATTATGATTTCTCTCGTTTCCTTTTATTGTTTACGTTTTCTTTTGCATTTTGTTATTTCTTGCCTGTTCATTTTATTTTCTGTAAATCATCTTGTCCTCAGACAACTAGGTAAGTTCTCCTTTCGGTCCGCGTAAACGCGCACCATCCATAGTATATTTTCCTTTTGTATAATTCAAAAATTAGCGTTCACTCTCATATTATTCCATTGGCTATTATATTCAAAAATCTGTGCTTATTCTTTTAATTCTATTGGCCATTGTATCCTCTTTAAGTATTTTGTATCCTATTGGTTCATGTATTTGCATAATTTGTACCAGAGTTCTATATATAAAGGCTTGCATGCCTCTTGCTGTATATATCCTTGACAAAGCCGGGAATACATAGCTAAACTAGGTGAAACTCCTGATGTCCCTCTTTTATACTGTAAGGCCACCGCCTGTTTAATTTTATGAAATCTTCTGTGTGTTCTACCAAATAAGCTAGGTGTGAAACCCAGCATGGCTCGGACTTTTTTTTTGGTTAAATTTTTCAATATCTTAAAAATAAACACAAGGAAACGCTTAGAATTATTACAGAAAAAAGTCTTAATGATAATTCTAAAAGAAATTTTTTAAAGGCTCAAAATGGATGGACTCTTCAAGGATGCCACTGCAAGTCTAAATAAATTCTTACTTACGTAATCTTACTTTAGATGTACACGTGATGTTATTGCAACTCCCACTCATCTCTCTATGTCTTGAAGCAAAACTTGGCCATTCATCAATTTGTGTAGTCTAGCGGTCGCCGATTCTTCTATTTACTTGCTTACCATTTGCTCAATACAGCACGGAGCTAAAAGAGTGCTTCTTCTGTCGTTTCTCAATAGTCTGCTAACTCTCCATTATCTCCAGTTACTGATAATTTTTTTAGATTTTCAAGAAATTGTTCCAATGACGTATATTAAAGATAGACTCCGAGCAATTGTTGTTAGTTGAAGCAAATTGGGTAGCTCCATGCCCAGAACTGTTATGGCCGAATGCGACTGAAAATGATGCAAAACACATGGCTAAATATGAGAGTAGCTGATTAATAATTCTTTTACACGCCGATCATGGAGTGAAAAGTTTATCGTTTCGTTTACTTTGTATTTGAAGTATTTTATTATATTTTATAAACAATTTTTCGATCATGGTTTCCATTTCAATTTCGTTTCGATCGTCTTTCAGTTGAGTATTTTCATTTTAGTTACGTATCTTTAAATTATACTTGTGGAAAATGATTTCTGATCCTTTTTCGTATCTCTTTGCAGAACAACATTGAGGAACGGTTTTAAATTAATAATTCCTTGGGCCCAAAATCTTCAAAAACAAAGCATGGGCTGTCATGGCTCAATTTGCTTCACTTTTTGCTGCTTTTAACAATAGGATCGAAGTCTATCTTTAATAAACCTCATTTGCAACATGATTTCTATGAATTGTTACAAATTGAATCTTAGTTATATTGCATAAATTTTGCCTTGCATTTTTCGTGATGAGATATATATATTGTTGAACTTTGTATAGTGTTAGTGCATTGCGTGTTGACACCATTATTGTTACTATTGTTGCACAAACTTTTCCTTGCATTGTTGGTCATGAGATATTTCTCATTAATATGCCTTGCCATAAACATGAATATCGATTTTTTATCAATAATTATTATTTTTTGAAATCTGAGATATCTAGTGAGCTTCGTCATGCTTTGAAGGTCAAGTAAGCAAAATTTCATCAAAATCGGAATAAAACTGTAGATTTGTATAAAAAACATACAGACAAACCCACAAACATCCTTCTTTATATATATACTAGACTAGACTAGACTAGAAGAGTTACCCGGCGTTGCCCGGGTTAATTACACTTGCACAAAATTTTCCTTTCATTGTTGGTCATGAGATATATATTGTTGATCCCTGCCTTGTGTTGGTGCATTGCGTGTTGATACCATTGTTGATACCTATTGTTGCCAAAACTTTTTCGTGCATTGTTGGTCATGAGATTTTTCTCATTAATATGCCCTGCCATAACCATGAATATCGATTTTTTTATCAATAATTATTATTTTTTCGAAATCTGAGGTAGACAGTGACCTTCCTCATGCTTTGAAGGTCATCAAGATCGGTATAAAACTGTAGATTTGTATAAAAAACGTACACACAAACATCCTTCTTTATATATATAGATAGAAGATTATTAAACGCAATTGGAAGCTTAAAAGAAATAGAAAAAATTAAAATGTATAATAATTCATTACCGAAAAGAGTGCAATTTAAATTAAAAGGAAACATTTTTGTTCTTTGAAGGATGCAATAAAATGGGCAGCTGATGAATGGCAAGGGGTTTTCGGGGAGAAAATATATTATGATTTTAAAGAGAAAGTATTTGAATGTAGCTTAATTGAAAGTTAACCTTATTCCCACTATAGCAGTTTAATGATTAATCCAGGTCAATCAATAGTTGAAACGGGTAGTTATATTGGTCAATAATTAAACCATAAATAACGATGAGTCAATTTTAACCCTGATAATCTATTGTGGGAAAAATTATTCACTGGAAAATAACAGGGTTCAGAAGAGGAAAAATGAGGAAAGGCTCTAACGTCAAAATTAAATTAGAGAGACCCAGGTGTACCGCACTCAAGATTTAAGTACAAGATAAAAATTACCAAAAGTGGAAAACATTAGACAGTTGGAAACACGGAAGAAACCTAAAGAAATTGTTAGAAGCGATAAATGAACAAAGTAATAGTATTAAAACATTAAGTTATTTGGTGTAGCGCTTACATTCTACTAAAGTAGAATTAGTGAAGTAATTTAAATGATATTATATATACGGAATTAAGCAAAAAATAGGAATAAAAGAGCTAGTCACTGATAACATTACCCTGTCTAATAGACACAAGAAAAAGAAGCAGATACATTTAAGAACGAATACTCAGACATAAAGTAAATGGTGAGGTACGTCCTAAATTTAAGGATAGGGTATTCTATGGGAAAAATGTGATAACCGATGACCCATACAGGTATTTAGAGATCAAACAAATGGAAGTTTACCTCATTGTATGTTTACTGGGGGGATAGTGTTATGTCAATAGATAGAATCACTTGAGAAATCAGGCTCTTCCCACATTGCAGTGATGGTTAGTTGTAATTCTTTGCAACAGATAATGCCAAAAGCTAATTAAAAAGCGAAAAACAAAGCTTAATAGCGCTTTGACCAGCAAACGAAAGGGAAGATGAGATATGCATATAGCCCCTGTGTTAATGAATAGATTGATACTTACTGCCTCATAAAAGGCGGAGATTACAAGGCGAAGGTAGAGAGTGTAAAGATTCTACCTCAATTAATGGCCAATACACAAGAGATGTGTATAGAGGAAATCATGACGTCTGTAAATGACTAAGCAGTGTCGCGAGAAGGAGAAGAGCGAATTCATATCCTTTTGCAAATTGGAAACAGTGACGTGAAAGCTGAGGTGTTCTATTCAGTTATTGGTGGTCCTAACCGAGTAAGAATATATGCATTTCTTCATTAGTTAGAGTATCAACATTAGCCTTTGGCTGAAGATAAACAAAGGACTGATGGACTCCCGAATGCAGTTAAATTTAAGTTCAATATTCTCCCACAAATGAAAGTAAGTGTTTTAAAACTGGCAGACTTTAAGAATGGAAATCTTTTTTTAAAAAAATATGAGGGTGAGTCAGATGAAAGTGAGCCGACGCGAATATATGACAAACAGATTACTTTATTTAAAAGTCTTCTTCATGAGCATTTAAACATTTGTCCTACTGACTAACGAGTCGCGTGATTCCCTTCTCATAAATCTTCTTGGGTGGCTGCTTCAAAATGTCTGTAACTGACTCTTTCACGTAATCATCTAACATGAATCTGTTTCCCTTGAACTGTTTTTTCAATGGCCCGAAAATGTGGAAATAGTAAGGCGAGAGGTCAGAGCTGTAAGGAGGATTTTGCAGCGCGTCCCACTTGAACCTTTCCAGTTTTTCATTAATCACGCTAGTGATGTGGGGACGGGCATTGCCATTAATCATTTTTCTAGGTCGTCTGTTTTGATTGTGAAACGCAGGCGCTCCAATGCTTCAGAATATTGGAAGAGGATTGATAGGCTCTCCACGTTTTGCAAATTTGACATATAATAGCCCCTGGACTATCGAAAAAAAAGTCAACAGCACCTTTTTGGTGGAAATGACAGCCTTTGCTTTCCTTGGTGGTGGTGAATTCAAATGTTCCACTGTAAGCTTTGCTGTCGTGTTTCAGGCTCGTAGTGGTTGCACCATGATTTGTCCCTGGTCAATTGCACACAAGAAGTTGTCGCCCTCATTGTGATACCGGATTAGATGAGTCAGGCAGCTCCGAACCTCTCTGTCATCTGGTTGTCGTTCAAAATCTTGGGCATCGATTGAGCACACAAGAGCAAATAACTGAGATGGTCATGAATTATGGTGTGTAAAAAACCATGACTGATGTTCACACACTCTGCCAGTTCATTGATGCGTATCCTCCGTTCTTGTCTAATCAGCTGATCAACCTGTGCAATTGTGTTGGAAGTTATTGCACAGTGGCTTTGGCTCAGGCTTGGATTGTCTTTGCAATTTTCACGCCCTTCTTAGAACCATTTACGCTAACGCTTCACAGTGGCCAATGAAATGCAATGTTCGCCATTCATGGAAGCCATACGCCGACTAATTTTGTGTTGGGAAACAACGTCAGCAGTCAAATACCTGACCATACCACGCTGTTCATCTTTTGGAGCGTCCGTTATGTCACACAATCGTTTTCAACCCTGTGTATGAGGGCATTAAACAACTTTTATCCTCACACATATGTGTTATTTGCGTCGATGAGAAGTGCCTGTGTGCTATGTACATGCATCGGAGATAATGGACCGAAACACTTTTGCATGGGATGCGTTGGTTGACTTTCATTTGACTCGCTATCGTAGTTTAAATTCACATTCTGCCTCTATTTTAATTGAAGCATAACCTGAAACCCATTATGTAATTAGGTTCCAACGTTTCCATATCCACTGTTAAGGTTTCGGTTGAAAAAAGAATTGAAGGTTGGGTTTGGTTTGTTTGGTATTAACGTCTTTTCAACTCCTATGGTCATTTCAGGACGGCGTTATAGGGGCTACAAATTTTGCCCCGCAAGGGCTCTTTAATGTGCAGCCGGCAAACGACTACACGGGACGAATGGCTTTACTTCCCATCCGAAGGAAGTGCTTGATCTCAGGATTTCCCCCTGAAAAATCGTCGTCGTCTTAGTCTGGGATCGAACCGGCGTACTCGGGCATCAGTGGCGATCACGCAACCACTGAGCCACCGAGGCCAATAAGAATTGAAAGAGAGAGTTCTTCAACCTTACCCAGTAATTATAAAGCTGATACTTTCTCGTTACCATTGCTCCTGGGTCGTCAAGAGATCGCGTCGATGCAATGAACTCAAGGCTTGGCCTCGCCCATGATTCATTGGCAGCGAAATTAACACAGGCATGAGACTTTAATACTAATTGTAATTTTTCTTCTTACAAGTCAATAAACACTGTATCCCATACCCGTGCATTGGACAAGATTTGTAAGCTAGGAAACAATTTGCAAATTGAAGGCCGTTCAAAACTCTGCATCTCCGACGATTCGGTATCGTAGATAAACTAGGAAATATCAAAGTGGAGAGCATGCCTTACCAGATTGGATTGCATCGAGCTGCTTTGCTTCTAGCATTCCAGGTTTCCAATAGAAGAGGAAGTATGGCATGTTTCTGAGAAATCGCCAAGCGAAATCCCAGTAACCCACTCTTTGCTCCAGACAGAAACCCTTTTGCCACGTTCGCCTATTAAGTCGACTGCAAACCCCAGGGCCTCGTTCCCTCAACATAAAATGGTACCAAGCTGGGCTGGCCTTCTAAGCATGAGCGGTAGAAATGTTTTTAAATACTCTCTCGCAAATTAATTCTGCTCTGCGACTATAATCTTGTATTTAGGTAATATTTAATAATTTCTCTTAGTTAAAATTTCACTTGTAATCTCATGCTCATGCCAAGTTATGCACTTCTCTCATTACTGAATTTAATTCGACAATGTTATTGATATCCAGTTCACTCATTGTGTTATTTAATTTCCTGTGATTTACATTTTAAGGTTGCCATCTTCAATAGTGGATTTGCTTACCCTCATGCCTTGGTTCTGGAGGGAAACACTGGAGCTGGTGGAATCAATACAGAGAAAACAGAAGAGAACGAAACTAGAAACAATGCTTTGTAATTTAACTCTGAGCATTTAATGAATATTAAAGTAATTTCAAATACAAATTAAAGCTATAAATGTAATAGAAAACATACAAAAAATTTAGGATAGAAGGGAGAAAAGCAAACATAGACAACAAATGGTGAGGCTCGATTTCTTTTTATAAATACATCTATTAGAGTAAGGTACGAACAGCTAGTCAATTGCATATTGATGTTTTCAGCAAAAATTATTCACAAGGTCATCAATGTGGAATAAATTAACGGTTCGATTAAGGCTTCATATTGAAAAATTCGATGCGTTAATGAGAATGAATAATATATTGGATCCTGGCTTAATCTTCGAATAACTATTATGTATTTTACCTTATCCTTATCATGCGAAACTGCACTTCGCAAAATATGGTAGTGCAAGGGTAAGTGAGTTATATGACAAAGCCATTAGATGGATAAATGGTCCTATTGTTTCTGAAATCGGAAAAAAAGAATTCCAAGGATGAGGTGGAGAAGAGAAGATTCTGTTTCTAAGAAAGATGTAACCTAAAAGCGTCATAGCAGCTAGTTTAAATAAAAAAGCATGAATGTATGAAGAAAGTAGGTTTGAAACTCTAACTTAAAAAACAATTGTTTGAAGCCTATGGAAGTGAATATATGTAATTATATGAAAATAGTAGACCAGTTGCAGGCTTAAAAGAGAACGAAAAAATTAAAATGTATATAAATTCATTTTCGAAAAGTTTGCAAGTTAAATAACTTAAATTCAAATGTATATAAATTCGAAAAGTCAAAAATTTTAATAGTTTGAAAGCAGCAAATAAAATGGGCGTTTTTAAAAGAGTAAATCAAATATGATGTTAAAGAAAAAGACGCGTTAAAGGAGAATGAAAGTGAAGAGAAGATAGTTAAATATAGCTAAATTAATAACTATCCCTTTTCCCATTATAGCAATTTAACGATAAATGCTGGTCAATCATTGAAACCGATAGTTATAGTGGTCAAATTAGACCTAGTTTAGATCATGCACCGAAAGCAAAGTTAAATTTAGGCAAAACCAGCATAAAAAAAGAAATCCTTCAGGATAAACTTAGTGCCTTATGAAATAAGATATTAGCAATTACTAAGATATATATTTTTAAAGAAGAGGAAATATCGCGACCACTCTTGACTGCAAATTTAACTGAACCTAATAACAAGAGAGAAATTGGCAGTAATTAATTGCAACAGTTCAAAAGCAGAAGAAATTTCTAATAGCCTTTTAAAGGAATCAAGATTAGATAAAGATAGTTCTAGCCAAGAAATAGATAAGAATTGCGTATGCTTAGAAATTAAAAGAAAGACAAATTTACTTAAGCATTATAGAATTATGATTAAATAGATCAGTTGTAGAGATAAAACTGAAGAGTCTATAGCTTTAATAGTGGCTAAAACATTACGACATTTTAAAAATAATACCCTGTTTGCTTTACTAGTAGAAATAATAAATTCTATGCCTAAATCTATTTTGATTACAATGAAAACTCAAGGCTTTAAATGGAAAGGAAATTTTTCCATTCAGCCAAGGTCAGGTTATGAGGTCTCTAAAATTAATAAAATCAATATAGAAGTTACAATTGAAGGGCTACTTAAAAATACATTAAGGTGCTTCCTTTTGTAAATGACGAAAGCATATTTTCGAGGTATCCAAAGATACTTTTAAAAAACCATAAATAAAGATGGGGCATTTTAAGCCCGATAACCCAAAGCAGGAAAAATAACAGGGTTCAGAAGTGAAAAAACGAGTAAATGCTCCAAGGTCAAAATTAAATTAAAGAGACCCAGGGGTATTGCAGTTTAGAATTTGGTACAAGATAAAAAATACCAAATGAGGGAAACTTTAGATAGTTAGAAGCAAGGAAGCAATCTAAATATATAGTTAGCAGCGATAAAGAACAAGGTAATAGTATAAAAACATTAATAAGTTGGTGTATCACTTACAATCTACTACAGTTCAATTAGAAGGGAAATTAGAGGAGAAGGGAAATTTTCAGATCAAAAATAAAAAAGTTAAATGGCACTATAAATAAGAAATTAAGGAAAATAAGAATAAAAGAGAGATAGCCACTGATAACATTACCCACTCTGATAGAAATCAGAAAAAGAACTGAAGTCTGTAAGAAGGATTACTCAGACACATAAAGTAAATGGCAAGGCAGATCCTAAATTTAAAGATAGGATAGTATATGGTAAAAAATATGACAGCCTATGCCCCTCCAGGTATTTAGAGCCACAAACAAGGAGATGTTAACCTCGTTGTGGGTTTACCAGAGGGATAGTGTCATGTCAACAGAGGGAACCATTCTAGAAATCAGGCTCTTTTGACGTAATAGTGATTGTTAGTTGCAGTTCCTTGCAATAGATGACACCATAAGCTAATTTGAAAGCGAAAAACAAAGCGCGTAATAAGATGCATAATACTACTTCGACTAGCAAATGAAAGAGAAGACGATATGTACGTAGCTCGTGCATCGATGAACAGGTCTGCGTCATAAGCGTTGGTGAGTGATCATTAGAGTTGCATAATTGCATAAGCAAAGTGGCAATTACCAGTGAACATAAAAGGGGAGATAGCAAGGATTAGTTAGAGAGTGTAAAGATTCCATCACAAATAATGGACAAAACACGATGAAAGTCTATAGACGAAGTGACATAGTTCCTAGGCATAACTGAGCGGCAACACAACGGGGAGAAGAGCGAAATTATCGCCTGTTTCAAATAGGAACAGCGACTCGAATGCTCAGATCTTCTATTCGGTGATTCGTCGTCCCAACCATGGATGAAGAAAAGATGGATGGGACACTCCATTGCCTTCCTTAGTGAGTTTGATTTTGAGGCGATATCTGGAGCTTTGCGTAGTACTAAATATAATCGTCTGCTTAGATTACGTTAATAAAATTAAAAATAGACAGAAAACAATAAAATAGAAAATATAAAAAAACTTTCTAAGCACACTTTTATCTTTTATGAATTTCTTTTTTAAAAATATTCTAGTATTACGCAAATCGAAACGATGGTGATGAAGTTTCGGTTTAGTACTACGCAAAGCAGAAACTGAAACTATTTTTCTTTATTTCCCAGACAGATTTGGTTTAGTACTACGCAAATCCACAGAGAGCACCACTGAAAAAAAACTCACGCTCGACGCATAGGAGTGTCCCATCCATCTTTTCTTCATCCATGTCCCAACCAAGTAAGAATCTATGCATTCCCTCAGTAGATAGAGAGTATCAACATTCACCCTCGGCTGAAGATAAACAAAATATGGATGGTTCAGAACTCTGCATCTCCTACAACTCGTAATTGACGGTAATGCATGGAAATATCAAAGTGGAGAGTGATCCATCCTAGATTGGATCGCAGCCATTTATATTGCTCTTAGTTGCAACTGATGACAAGCATTGTAATTATTAATTGTAATTTGTCTTGTTTCAAGCACTAAATAATGTGTAACAGTAAGATTAATATCCTAGAATTGGTTTAATTCGAATCCCAGTCCTAAGCAAAATGTGATGGTGATAAACCAGCATTCATTCTAATCGTGGTCACCGGGACCAAATGATATATATTCATACTAGAAAATGTTTCAATCCAGGTTGCTAAACTAGATATGACAATACTAGACTAGATATAATTCTGATTCTAAGCACACAAAAACCAAAATGCAATAATTTTCTGAGATAGGTTAAATAACATATTAATTGAATGATGTCAAAATAGCATACATTGAAATGGCTGTGACCTTCTAGTGGTAGTACATGCAAAAATTAAGAGCTTAGATTTAAATATGCCACAATTTTTATTCTTTAAAATAACTGTTCTGACTAGATTAAAATAAATTCATTGCAAAATATTTCTAAAGAAACTTAATGTCAAATTTTAATGGTTATAAATAACTCCAATGAAAAAAAAAATGTATTCTAATTGCATTATGAGCTGCACACATTAGTTCGGAAATTCCTAAAATAATAATACTAAGCACAATGTACGTAAAATTAGGTTGTCTCAATAGTTGACTTGATAAATACAAGACAATGGTAATACTAAAAAAACAATAAGAAGATTTTATACGATTTCAAGTAAATTAACACATATGCTTCAGAAACTATTGAATCTTCAAACTTTAAGTGATAATGATATAAAAAAATAATATACTAAATTGCAATGTTTTATAAAACAAAATGTAATCTAATCGTAGATAAACTTGAGTAAATATTTTTTAAACAGCAAATAGATTCAATAAGATTCAATTATTAAACAATAAGGAAAAACCCAATATACGTGTAGATTTCATTAAGAAAATTGCGCGGTTTTCAAAATTTACAACCACATTAATTAATAAGTATAAAAATTGCGTTTCATTACAAAGAAAATAAATGATCAAAATAAACTGTTTACCAAAATAAACTTTTTAGTATCAGGTTGCTAAACTAACTGTATTTCACTTGTGTTGTACAAAATCAATAAATGGAGCGACATTCAAAGGTTATAATCAAATCATATATCTCAGAGTACTAGACTAAAGTTTTGTAAAGTCTGGAAAACTTTTACCAAACTAAAATATTAGTTATTAAAAAGATTAACGATCTCAAGCATTCATTTGCGAAAGGCAAAAAACCCCTGGAATTAAGTAAATCAATACATCAGATGATTAACACTGCAGAGGAGGCACGGGTGTTTGTAACTACACGGGTGGTGGCGGGCGGTCTCTAAGACCGCATTTTGAAACTACTTTTTTTAATTTAAATTTAAAATGAGTTTAGTCTCCTTATAATGGGGAAAATCGTGAAATAATAAAACAAAATATAAATTAAAGTAACCAATCTTGAAGAAACTTGGGAGATGAAGGAATGTAGTCTATTGAAGATTTGTTGATGGTAGAAATAAAACCAGTCTATTGAGGATGTAGATGAAGTTCTTGTGCAGATGATGTTGATAGGGGAAAACGATAATCTTGAAGTACAGATGAAATTTTGAAGGGTTGATCCAAATTTTTGGGATAAATTTCCTATAAAAACGTTTTCGAGAATTTTTTTCTCATCATCAGTTAATTAAATATTTGAATGTGGATGGATGGATGGATTTCCAGCTCGCATTTCCCTCTTCCAGGAGACTAGCCGTATGGGATGAAAGGATGATGATGAAAATAGACAAACACACACATCCATGCCCTTGGCGGGATTCGAACCCGCAACTCGCTGGTTACGAGAGCGGCAAGACCTGCGCCTCAACGCTCTCGGCCACCGAGCCGGCGTATTTGAATGTTGAAAAAACAGTTGAAATGAGAATTTAACAATTGATATAAAGGTGATGATGCTAAGTTGATTGTTATTGTTGGTTATTATTGTTGGCTATTGTATATTAGGGTGATTGTTGTTAAAAAGTAGTGTCTATTTATTGTATATTTCTATTGATGGTTTGGCTAAATTTTTGTTATTTGTAATGATATTTATTGTTTCTTTAATTTATATTTTGTTTTATTATTTCACGATTTTCCCCATTATAAGGAGACTAAACTCATTTTAAATTTAAATTATCATTTAAACTCCTTAAATGAATACTTTTTTTAATGTTCAAATATGAAATTCATGAATATTTTTATCTATCACTTAATTTAGCTCATTATTAATAGAACACCTCAAAAAACTGTTCAATATTATGTAAAAAACGCAACTTTTAGAAAGATATTTAAAAACCATTCTTTTTCCATCAAAATTAGACATGAATATTTCAGGAAATGTATTTATAAAAATAAATAGTTAAAATTGATAATTTGCACTATTTTTACTTTTCATCATACATACTTTCCTATTTAAAAGAAAACCATTATAAAAATGAATAATAGCAATCATTTCTCAGAGGATAAAAATGCCTACTTTTTATTATAAAAAAACTATAAAATAATTTTTCTCGATATTCAAAATTATTTTATTCAAAACTGGTATAAACGGATGTTAAATATATACGAAATTATATTTATAGAAGAGTTTATTGCTCTTGAAATTCAGAAAACAGCATTAGTATACTTGCATCATTATTTGCGTTTCGCTCCAAATATTTGTTTTAAAATAAAAGTTTCTAAGTAGGAAATTATTATTATGTAACCTTCCTCCCTGGTTGTACCACCTTACATGTAGGATATCATTGAAACCATTGTTACAATGAATGGACCCCCCCCCCCGTGGTTAGGGTGAAGTCGGCACCAGAATCCAATGCTGATCCAGCTGATCCAGCAATGAATTAAATAATCAGCTAGCTCAATATCTACTTTTTCAAACAAAAGAAAATATTCAATCAAGGACAAAGGTTGGGTTCTTTAAAAAAGTGGCAGCTTGTGTCTTTTTTATTCCAATACTAGCAAAGATACCCGGCGTTGCCCGGGATAATTACACTTGGATGTAAACAGAACAATCTCAAAAAATTAAATTAAATTTTGCAATATCTTAAAAATAAACACATGAAAATGCTTAGAATTAATACAGTAAAAATTCTTAATGAAAATTCGAAAAAAATCTTTTTAAAGGCTCACAATGGATGGACCGCTCCAATAATTTCTTACTCAGGTAATCTTACTTCAGATGTACACTTGATGTTGTTGCAATTTCCACTCTTCTCTCGTTGTGTTGAAGCAAAATTTGGCCTTTCATCACTTTGGGTAGTCTAGCGGTCGCCAATTCTTCTATTTACTTGCTTTCCATTTGCTCAATACAGCACGGAGCTAAAGGTTTGCTTTCTCTGTCGTCTTTCCACTCTTTCTCAATAGTCTGGTAACTCTTCATTATCTCCAGCTACTGATCATTTTTAAAGATTTTCAAGAAATTGTTAAGTACTAAGAACTCTCTTTTCTAAGAAAAACCTGAATAACAGGAATTCTATGCATTGTTACAAATTGAAACTTATCCATATTGCATCATCATTCTATGTTCATTGTTATAATTCTTGGAAAGGATTGCTTTATCATTGCATCATCATTTTGAGCTCATTGTTATTGGTGAATTGCGTGTTGAAACCATTGTTGATACCTATTGTTGCACAAACTTTTATTTGCATTGTTGGTCATGAGATATATATTGTTGGTCCATGCAGAGTGTTTGTGAATTGCGTGTTGATACCATTGTTGCAAAAAATTGGTCTTGCATTGTTGGTCATGCGATATTTCTCATTAATATGCTCTGCCATAACCATGAATATCGATTTTTTATCAATAATTATTATTTTTTCGAAACATGAAGTGGACAGTGACCTTCCTCATGCTTTGAAGGTCATGTATGCGAAATTTCATCAAGATCGGAATAAAACTGTAGATTTGTATAAAAAACATACAAACAAACAGACCCACAAACATCCTTCTTTATATATATAGATAGAAGATAGGCAAGGGTTAGAATGAAATAAAAATCTTTTTATTCAAGGTTAAAAGAATATCAATGAGATATAAAAAATTAATATAAGCTTTAAATTTAAAGAAAAGAAAGTTGATAGTAATTAACATCAAAGAAGAAAGTTAATCTAAATCCCCAGTTACTTGCAACTACTACGATAACATGCAAAAATTCAATAAATGTAAATGAGATAAATATTCAATAAAAAAATCTCAAACTCTTCAATCACTCTGAGGATAGAGATAACACTACTTAAAACTCCATTCTAATGAAGTTCCCTCAAACTTTTTTGTATCATACTTTTTGCCATGACAACCAAAGGAATTTTATATATCAAAAGGTTCCTTTCTAAGTATAATTATGTAGATTCAGTCACCTGTAGACTTGTGATCACTTTTAATCCAAATTTGGGCACAAAACACTCCTTATTTTAAACAGGCCATAAAATATTTCACCTATCATACTGAAGCACAAAAACACACTTTAAAGTGATCCGGATCGATTAGTGAGTGAGTCCACTGGAGGTCTCAGAGTGCCCTAACTAAGTTCAACAGAAGATTTCAAATGCGAAGTTGTCTCCCTTTCTCAACGTTAGATTCTTGACTATGCCAATCGCTTGAAGAAAATTCCATCTCTAGCTTCCATTCGTTCTGAAGAATGTCGAGGTTCCAATTTCCAATGATCACTCTACTATATGCTGATTACGTTCAGGTTCCTGCTTATGGAAATGTTCCAGAATAGAGTCACCGTCACCTATGGCGGAATGTGCAGCATGTGGAGCTCTACCTGACTGGGTTGCCCAGGTCAACTCTGACACCTGACACCCCCTATTTCGAATTTCCATATTTCTCTCTTTGTTGATGCAATTTGGAAGAAGAAGCTATTTGACTTATTAACAATCTGCGAATTCAGCACAGAAGCCTTTTCTATCAACATACCCCCCCCCCCTTAAATTTCTATTAAGCCTTGAAACGTTTCCATTCTAAGAGAAGAGAGCACACAGCTTCCCTCTTGCCATCACCTTAGCAGAACTCATAACTTTCTGTTTCCCACGATTCTTTTTCTAGGAGAGACGCATCCGGTCTCATTTCCCTCTTCTCATTTTATAAAGATCAAACAAGGCAAAATCAAATTAGCATGATAGCTATAAATCCTGTATTCACTCCATGATACAAATTATCCCTAAATCAACCCAATAATTTATCCCAACAATAAATCCAAAGACCAATTTCTGTTTAAATCTTATAAATTCCAAAAAGATAGTCTCTTCCTATCAGAACACCTCCCCTCTTTTACTCTAACAATCGAGTAATATTATCTATGTCTAATACATGACTAATTGATTCTATCAATATAATAAAGACATATTACTAAGACTTATATTTATTCACACTCCCACTATAAATCTGAATAATACGTGCTAATATTCCAATAACCAAGTTTCCCATGAAATAAAATCTCTACATAACACGTGATGACGTCACATACCCTCCCACAGTCAAAGATAAAAACAAATATTCGTAGAATTCTCAAAATCAAACAATAACATCAACATTTTAATCCTAAAACATCATAGTTACTCCAATAGGTCATATCGTACCTACCAACAAAATCGAAAGAACAAACATCCTATGTGTTCTTACCCTGGTAAACAACATTTTACCATTACCATTCCACATGATCATTCTGCATGTCCAGATAGATTGAATCCTCCTTTTGGGACTCAGTTATTTTCCTCCTAATATTATTCTCATTCAAACATGAGACTTCATTTACCTCTATCACCTGTGATCTTGACATAAGATCTGCTACTGTATTTTGGCTTCCCTAAATATATTCTACCTCCAGATTAAATGCTTCTAATTCCAATGACCACCTCAGGAGTGTTTTTGATTGGAATCCCTCATATTCTTTATAAACATCAAAGGTTTATGATCAGATCTAATTATTGTCTTATGACCTAGAATAATAATTCTAAAATGATTTAATGCCATCATTATTACCAAACCTTCTTTCTCTGTAGTACTATAATGACCTTGAGACCCCAAAAATTTCTTACTGTAATATGCAATTAGCTTAAAACCTCCTTCATATTTCTGCTGTAGTACTGCACCCACGGCAAAGTTACTAGCATCTGTATCCAAATAAAATTCTTTATCATAAAATTCTTTATAAAATTCTTTATCATACAGGAGCATTATACAACATCTCCTTTATTTTCTTAAATGCTAATTCACATTCCTCATTCCACACAAATTTCTTATTCTTCCTTGTCAGTTCCGTCAAAGGAACAATCACCTCAGACATATTCGGAATAAACTGCCTATAGTAATTGGCGGCTCCTATCACTGACCTAACTCCTCTAACATTAACGGGTCTAGGAAGTTCCAATATCGCTTCTACATTTTTGGGATCAGGCAAAATTCTTTAATACCCTATCAAATGATCCAAATATATAACTTGTCTTAATCCAAACTGACACTTAGTTGGTTTCATAATTATTCCATTTTCTCTAAATTTCTGGAATACCCACTCAATCAATTCAACATGCTCTTGAAATGTACTACTAGCCACTAAAACATCATCTTGAAAGATGTAAATTCCATTACCTAATCTCTCATTTAACACCTTAGACATATATGCTTGAAATTTATGAGCCGAAATCTTTGCCCCTTGTGGCATAAATGTTAATTGATACTTCACCCACGGGGTTTGAAATGCAAAGCATTCTTTTAATTCTGGCTTAAGTGGCAACTGAAAATATCCTGTGTTTAAGTCTATTACCGAAAAAAATTTCACACTCATGCAACTTGTTCAAAATCTCTGATACTCTAGGAATAGGAAAATCCACTGCTTTTGTAATATTATTAATTTTTCGCAAATTAAGAATAACTAATGTAGAAGAAGTAACTAAAAGACCGTTCCAAAATGTAGACTAGCAGTAAACATTTAAATCATTATATTTTTACAAATTTAAGATTATTATTATATATAATTAATTAATAGGGTAATAAAAAATCTTTAAAATATTAAAAACCTATAGAAAATGTAAAAAAAATAAATTTTACGCAAATCACAAGTGCTTACCACACGATCAAGGGAAGCCATTTTTTTGTGATCACTTGGGTAGTCAAGGCTACAAAGGCTAAGAAAGTGTGAGAACGAGAGTTAATGATGAAGGTCAATTACACTTTTAAATAGCATTTAAAATTACATTAATCTTCATTAAAGTCTTTTTCCCAAAAATATTCAGACGCTTCAGGCACCCTCTTTCCAAACTCTGCTCATGACTTTTAATTCTGAATGTTTCAAATGTTAATAAGTTTGAATAGCAATTAAAAGTACATGACAATGAGATTGATAAAGCATGGCGCTTTTAACGGAAATGTGTAGTTCAAAATTTATCCAAGAAATTAAATGGAGAGAAGAGTAATTCTCTATATTTTTGAACATAAAAGCGTTAAGTTTGTAAACCCTCCTATTTTTTGCCAAACAGAAATTAGCTATTTGTAACCTCGAAAAAAAATTCTTCTTTGCTCTAGTAGAAATCTTAATTACACACTGCTCTTCATTCTGCAAAAACGCTGATCATCTTATCTTACTGTGGTAAGTAAATATTTTGGACATGAACCCTATGATTCTGAGTAAATTTAAATGTGAAGGTTTTCTTTCTTCTGTATCCATTTGTACTAGCTCTAGCTTCCATCAATCCTTAAATCTTAAGACGCATTTGGCATATATCCTATTCCAAGGGATCAACAAGTTCTGGCCGCCTTCTGTAGCCCTGTAATGAAAGAAAAAGTTGTGAAATTATTTTTTATGAGAAAACCTAAGGCCGTAAAAGTACCCTCGTTACCAGATATCTTTGTTTCATGATAAGTTCCGCTAGGATATTCTTCAAATATGTCGTGGCCTTACTTAGAGGAAAATTACAAATAACTTTTCAATCCATCAATGCATTATTAGTTCTACCATATGAATGTCCTGAAGAGCACACATTAATTTACTTTGTTATTTACTTTGCACATCGTTCACGACATTCAATCCAGTTTTCAGATTTGCAATAATTCATATTTGTCTCTTTTTAATGTTGTCTTCTATTCAGACGCCATTTGTCCTTAGGAGGGCTTCAAGATCACCATCCTCATTGCGTTCGTAATTATCCATATAACTAGTGAACCTCAACCTTCTGCTCCTGGCAATCCGCTGAACTATTCCTATTTTTACCAGCTTCAAAAAATCCCATCCCGTTCATTAGCCTTGTTCATTCTCGTCACGTTCGTAACAATCCATGTCTCTAAAAAATTGTCTTTAGAGCTTCTTAATACTATTAAGGGCCGATTCTACCGTGGCCAACATGATAGATGAAGGCCTGCTCATTTGTCTGCTCTACTATAGTAGTAAATGAAATCGGTCAAGGTAGGCTTTCCTGCTTACTTATTACACCCAGAGCTTTAACACATACGACACATATGGGAGTTGGGATCTATTTTCATAGATTTACTCAACTTTAATAACAATAATAATAATAATAATATTTAAAAATTTTTAGAATAATTGATGAAATATGCAAAGAAAATCTGGCATTTCCAGAAGCCACTATTGTCTTATATTAGAAAGTCGAGTTTACAAACAAAGTATTTAAAAAATATATATACAAAAGTTGAAAAATCCTAAAAAGAAGTTTTTCATATGATAAAATTAGAACGTGTTACGATTATTATTAATATTTTATTTTTGTTATTATTAAGATGATAAAAATTATAATTTATGTTCTAGTTTCTGATAGCATATATTTTATTTACCTTCTTTATGTTATGAATAAAATTCAAGTTCTTAATGATGATCAAATAAAGCTAGATAATTTATTCATGAAATGGAAATAATGAAAAAAAAACAGGATTTCATAATCGTAGAAAGACATAACACAACATATGCTATTGACTGTTGAAAATTAAAGTTTATTTGTAAATTTAATTTACAAATTATTATGTTATCAAATTATAAAAACTTCTCTGGATAAAGTTTTTTCTGTAGCAGCAGAGATTTAACTTATTTGTCGATTTTATTATTTGAATAATTTGTAAAAATAATTTTTATAAATTTAAAAATAATTGATTTTATTAAATGTTCCTTATGTTCATTTCGAACAAGGATTGCATTCACGTTGCAACCAATGGACTTTCTTCACGTTTTTTACTTGTAAATTCAAAACTTTGCTTTACAAAATTTTTCATTTTTAATAATAGGCAAAGCTACGGCAGCGAACTGTTATGTCTTTTTGCCAGTAGAGGTCTCCAATAGAAAGCGAATGAGCAGGCCTTTATCATGGATGAAGAAAAGATGGATGGGACACTCCTATGCGTCGAGCGTGAGTTTTTTTTCAGTGGCGCAGTACTAAACCAAATCTGTCTGGGAAATAAAGAAAAATAGTTTCAGTTTCTGCTTTGCGTAGTACTAAACCGAAACTTCACCACCATCGCTTCGATTTGCGTAGTACTAGAAATTTTTTGAAAAAGAAATTCATATATTAAGTGGTTTTTTAAGATAAAAGTGGGCTTAGAAAGTTTTTTTATATTTTTTATTTTATTGTTTTTAGTCTATTTTTAATTTTCTTAATCTAATGTAAGCAGATGATTATATTTAGTACTATGCAAAGCTCCAGATGTCGCCCCAAAATCAAACTCACTGGGGACGGCAATGGAGTGTCCCATCCATCTTTTCTTCATCCATGCCTTTATCTATCATGTCGGCCACGGTAGTACTAGCCTCAGATAAACCCTCGGATATAATAATATTGGAATAAAGCTCAGATATGTCAAAACGGTGTTCTACCATCTTCAGATAGAATAAATCATCAGAAAACACCAGAATAAACAGCAGATATCCTGATTAATTTATATGGTCCTCTAGAGGTCGGTTAGCCACTTATTCCTCGTATAGGCCTTTTTCAGACTATTATGAGCAGTGCAGTCTACTTCCGTCCTCTATTATGAGCGTTGACTTTTAGAGTTTCAGGCTAGAGAGTGCACGGGACAAGAACGATTTTGGCACTCACAGGTAACCCCTTTTCTATTTCTAGTGTTTTTAGTACTCAGATGGAAAAGCTAAACAAGCAGAGTTCATGCTGTGCCGTGGTAGGTTGCTCAAATAGCTATTTTCGATTGCGACAACGGAAGAAACAAGTTTGTGTTCCTCACGCGCCTTTACAATATGAAGCTGCCCTTGCTTGGTGCCTTTTTCTTTACTTTTGGTTTCCAAAAATGATGCAGAAAAGCTAAAATGGATGAATGCAATTAACAGAAAATTTTTTTATAGGTCTCAAGGAAGCCGTATATTCGTATTATGTTTCCACAAATCAATTCTTACTCAATCGCAGTGCAGGATGTATGTAACCAGAGTTGAACAAGACTTCGGCTTAAGATGTCAGCTTTCAGTGTACTGGTCTAGATAACCAACTTTTTAGCGACGGATAACTAGGAATATACATAAGAATTTATGCATAAATATATGCTGCTAGAGCATTAACATTTCATTATTTTTTAATCTTCACTATCTTTAATGGGTAATCTTCAATATCCACACATCACACGATGACTGTCATGCGGCCATAGTAAGTGACTTTATATTTTAAAAATAACTGGGGGGGGGGGGCATACCCCCTCTAACGAACTGACGTATACCCCGTTTTCTATCTAGTCACAGTTAATGGCTAAGTAGTGTGATAGTTAAATTGATAAAAATTTCATTTACCTTGGTCACATGATCAGTAATCGCGCGATGTGTGGAGAGTGAAGACATAACTAATCTGTATATTTCATCTGTGTATTTCACATTTTCCATTCACTCTCGAATTCTCATAAAAAATAATTGCCATGAATTATGTCTCAATCGTCGTATTAAAGACATATATAATCTATAGTGTACAAATATTTTGTGTAAAACATGTACAATAAAGTTATATGAAAACTGTAAGTTTGCTGAAGTTTATATTGATGCATCTTGAAATTTATGTAAATATTTATCTAACTGTTTAAATAAGCAAACATTTAACATTTTTATATTTTAAATGAGTTTTTATCTTATCTACGATTAAATCAGTTATTTTTGATCCATAACAAAAGCTTAATCCAAACGCTTCGTGCTCAATCTGAGGCAAGCTGATTGCTCAAATCGCTCAAATCAACATCTCGTAATGACGGTCAAGTCACGCGACTGCGCGAGCACAACTTCCGCAGAAAAAGGTTTATCGTAAACCGTTTCGCCCAAATTTACGAGTGCAAATGGCAGCACTTCCGGTCCGCTTCGATTTGAAAATGCCTTCAAAACCATATATTTCGTGTTATATAATTACCATTTTAAACTATGACGGTAGGAATAAGTTTCAGGGTGCAATGAACAGCAGATTAGATCTAGATGACCTGTGTGTATTTCACTTTCAATGATCGACAACACAGTCCCCAAAAGGAGAAAAGAAACGGAAGTTTTGCGTCTCTGAGGTCTGAGTTCTCTAGCTGCATTAGTTTCTCGCGTTTGTTTTTTCTGCCATGCCGCATTTCAACACCAATATTGACTGGAATACTTTTGTTTTTTTCATGGTAGAGGGCTTTCTCTATCATTATAGGCTGTGCCAATGACGTATATAAATATAGATTCATAAAACCAGGCGCAACAGATAAAGAAAATTGGGAAGCTCCACCGCCCAGAACTGTCCTGGCCGAAAGTGAGTGAAGATGATGCAAAACACATGGCTAAACATGAATGTAGCTGATCAATAATTCTTTCACACCCCGACCACGGAGTGATAAGTTTATAATCTCGTTAATTTGGTATTTGAAGTATTTTATTATATTATATAAACCATTTTCCGATCATGGTTGCAACTTCAATTTAGTTTCGATATTCTTTCAGTTTAGTTTTGTATTTTCATTTCAGTTACGTATTTTTGATTTATGCTTGTGGATAATGATTCCTGATCCTTTTTCGTGTCTGGGTGTACAGTTGTACGGAGAACAACTTTGAGGAATGGTTTTGAAATTATTATTCTTCGGACCCAAAATCTTCAAAAACAAAGCAGCCAGAAGCTAACACCCCATAGCTCACTCCTGCCCACAACTGTCATGGCTTCAATTTGCTTCACTTTGGTGGCTCGTTAACAATACAATTCGGTGTCTATCTTTAATAAACGTCATTGGGTTGTGCACTGACTGGAATGAATACTTTTTTTATCTCGATAGAAGAAAGCACTAAATATAAAACTGACCAATCACAGTGCACTTTACAATGCTTGTGCTCTATACCTTTGTTAATGTTTTCCGAGGAATAAACAATATTAATAGAACGCAACTGACGCAGTATGCAGGGTTTAATTTTAAACCTTAGATAGCGATCTGAGAATTTATCCCAGGTTGATAGAACCGGCCCGAAATAAATATTTTTCAATATTTATATATCTTTTCTTATTCCTAGTGAATTCTTCTCACGTGTTCTTCCTCCAAATGGCTCTTTACCATTTAATCAGAAAACCACGGAATGGAACACAAGGAGAGGAGGGTTGCTGCTGAAAAAAATAAAGATCTCATTCCTTAAACAGAACTATCACGGAATTCAAATTCCATCGCGAATTTCGATGATGCAAGCACTCGCTTTCACTCTCGGATATTCTATCACTCCGGGAGGAAAGCGAGGCGTTGTCATCAGCATCATCAGCGACATCAACACGTTCGGGCCAATCAGCAAGGAGAAGAGATTCGAGCGCGGAGTACGAGAGGAAGACAAGGGAGAAAGAAAATCACCCGAAAGAAATCAACATGGGAGGCGGCCTAAAATGCAAGCTCCGAGAGAGGACGGCCTACAGTGATAGATATTGCTTTAACATCAAGAAACTGGACGGCGGAGGAGAACCTCGACTCGCTGCGACGGAGACTGCTCCAAGACAGCGATTTACGCTGTTAGAGAAAGCCACGTCGGGCAGCGAAGCCAAGAAGGCGGAGGTTTCCGAGGTCGGGCACGAGGAAAGCCAGTGGAACGATTCGTCGTCTTAGTCCTGGATTGAAGACCCTGCCAATGCTCTCCCGAGGACGGTAGCGGACTGCAGTTTCACGTTAGTAAGTGCTAGTTTTTATGTGGGCGTTAATGCCAACCTAATTCGAGTGGCATTCACGGAACTCTCACGCCGAGAGTTACATTATGGTGCTATCGTGAAAGGTCTCTGGCCGTTCAGCCTCCGAGCTTATTTAAGCCACCAGTTAGGATTCACAGTGATATAAATTATTGTATTTATTTGTGTGCAAATTATAACACAGCTATCCTTCTCTTTTAATGTGCGACGATAACGCTAATTTTTTAAAAAAGGAAGAAATTCTTAACTAAATGACGACAGCTGTGCTACTGCGCTCATAGCTGTTAGAGTGTTTTTGTGCTTTCTATAAATGTTTAGTTATATAGTTCTTCGTTATATTAATCGTCATTCTGTATTTCTAAATTTTAGAGCCCAAGTGCCTTTACCTTTAGAGTCTTTAAGGTGTATTCTGGACTTACAATTATTGACTGTGCGAAACGTTTATTTTGTGTTACGTCAGAGGGTCAAAGACACCCGGTTGTTAAGTAATATTACTGATGTTTTCGTTTTTGTATTGAAGTGTGTGTTATTTTTCAGGACTTGGACATTAATGGACATAAGGCGGAATCATCACGTCTAGTGGACTTTAATGCTTATCATTTTAATTTGTGAAGGTGTTCTGAATAATTATTCCTCATTCATGTCAAATTGAAACGAGTTCATGTCAATGAAGGGAGCACGTAAACTGCATATAAATAAGCATCTTTGTCTCGATGCCTGCACCTGTTAAAAGATATTTAAGAAAATCAATTTATTCAAATCTGCTTTTCAATTTGTGACTCTTAAATTTAGCAACCTTTTGATATAAAGGTACCATTTTGGGATATTTTAATATAACATAAAAACTTGACACTCACTTAGAGAGACGCATTCTTCGAAGAATTTATTTGGTGAAACATTAAAAAACATTACAGAATTCAGATGTATTTAAACGAATCCATACACTCGAAGTTAAATTCATGGTGATATTTTGGTCTAAAGAAATGCTATCTTAAAAGAGAACATCTGTCTAAAACAACTGCAGACCAGTTCGACTGTTGGAATTCTTACTGGTAGTACAATGCTGAATTCTATTTGTTCCTCAATGAGATCGTTCTTAAACCTGATTTTAAAACTTTTTTATATCAGTAATATTCTCAAGAGAGCATGGAAATTCCTTTCCATTATAGGAACGTCCCATGATCTTTGAAATGCATTGTCTTTGGCAATCCAGAAATCGTATAATAAAAAGAGCCATTGTTTTGAACCTGTCTTTCTCCCTCAAGTGTATATTTGAAAGTAATTTTCTCATGTGTCTTTGTCAGATTTTTTGTGTAGCTAAGCCATGTACACCACCAAATTCTGCTGGATAGTCAGAGTT
The DNA here is from genome assembly GCA_023313115.1 of Rhysida immarginata. Classification (NCBI taxonomy): domain Eukaryota; kingdom Metazoa; phylum Arthropoda; class Chilopoda; order Scolopendromorpha; family Scolopendridae; genus Rhysida; species Rhysida immarginata. Next base: position 25,536 of record JAHWFO010084625.1, read on the forward strand.
GCAAAATACTTCATCTATGTCAAACATTTAAATTGAACTATTCATCGAGTGACACTGCATTTGTGAGTTCTGTCTCCATTAGATGTCATCGTTCGGGCCTGGTTAGGTGCGTCATGAACAATTGTAACAATCTAAGAAAGTTTGAAAATTGTTTTAAAATCACCAAACCAATATAATGCCTTGGAACAAAATAGTTAATTAGAGTTATAGGTGAAGAGTATTCGAAAAAGTTTGGGAACACTAAACACAGAAGAAAATTAATAATTAGGCAAAAACATTGTAATGGCTAAGTTCCTAACTAACTTTATAAACATTAACTGTTCCTAAAGTTATAGGTTTATAAGCTGCTTGAGAGTGATAAATGTGTGTGTGAAAATCAAACACTTAACATCCTTTTGCTCTGAGAGCCAGTACCATGGGTACGCTGAACATGGAGCCAATACCAGGAGTACTTCACCACCAGCACTCTAAGATCAAACCCACCCCAGAAACATCGAAAATAAAATGACAAACAAATGACCTGCCCTTCAGCCGTAAATATCACACCCGTAAAAAGAAACCACACCCAAAAAACACCAAAAATCAATCCACCCAAAAAACCACACCAGTAAAGTACCACACACGAAAAAACTACACATGAAAACCAGATCCGAATAACCACACCCCAGGCAGAGTAGACCCAAAAAATCCGACGCTCTCCCTCCCTTACAATCCCCTATTTGACCCCAGTTGAGTGGTCCCAAGGGATACCAGCACATACCAAAGCAGGATCAGAGCAATAGAATTTTGCTGGGACACCATTCATCTTTTCAGAAATCGTCTCCTCCACATTCCATTCTATCCAGTATAGGACTCCTCCTACTTATGAAAACAGTGAACAGACAATATTTCTAACTAAGCAACCTCTCCACACATGAACCAATGAAAAGTACAATGACACAAAGGCAAAAGCTGTGAAAACACGATGAGACCACGGAGAGGTAAAGTTGGTCTTATTTTCAGAGAATTAACAACGGCGAGCGTGGATGTGTTCGTCTATTAATGAAGAAAGCTAATCGCGATGAAAAGCAACATTTTCTTTCAACTCAGTGTTTGCATTTCTATACAAGTGCTATTAATCAGAATGTACTAATTCCAAGTGGAAACGTAACTTATGCATAATGAGATCTTCTATGAGTATCTTTGCAATGTACGTGAATACAAAACTGTAAGTAAACAATCTCCATTGAAAGCAAATTACATTTATGCGACACATAAATGAGATGAATTTCGCTTTAAAGCCAATTAAAGACAGTGGATCTATTAAGAAGTTTAATTCATGTTGGAACAACTGCATGCGTTTGCTGTTAATCATTTCAGTAATGCACATTTAATTTAGAACTTCTTTCTTATATGTATTTTGCTTAGATCAGTGTTAAGTGTTGCCACTTTTGTCTCATTTGAATTTCAATGAAGAAGAATCTTGTGTATGTTTTCCCATTCCTTATGCTTTGTCACGTTACACCCTTCCATTGGCTGCATTGCTCTGAGTAGAGTGAAGCAATATGATAGAAATCAGTAGTGCTAAGTTATTTTTATTATCCCGTCAGAATTTTATTGCCATGTGTGCGCTTACGAGATTCATTGTTGATATCCCTTTACATATCAGTCTCGATATGGATCAACAGCATACGTTTCACAGTCTAATTACCCCATATTGTCGCTCCTTCTATCTTCGTTTCGTCTTTTCATCTCCATTGAAGTAATGATGGTTTCGAAGAGTGGCAAAGAAGATGGTGAATGAGGGATATTTGGGAACATTGACTTAAGGAAAGGAACATGTTAACACTACCAGTTACGCGATCTAGGGACTCTTTAAGTATATATTATTTTTTACAGTAAAATGACAGGAAATACTGGTTATATAAAGATAAAATAACAGGCTGAAGTACCTGGAGTTGCTCAGTGAGGAATGTATTTTTTTATATTTATGTATATGGAAAATAAAAAATACACTCTTATCTCGCGTGAAAGACTTGCAAACATTGTTTAATGCTGCTTCAGAATACAGTAATAAAAGTCCTCAAAACACAAAGCAAAAACAATATCACAATGTTTTATTGCTGGGAAAAATCCCATTCAGCTCCAGATAACTTTCCAGAGATGGTGCGGGTATTTGTAACAGGAATGGTAGCGCGCATTCTGTGAGACCGCATTTTAAAAGTACTTTTTTAATGTTCAAAAATGAAATTCATGAAACTTTTTTAACTATCACTTAATTTACCTCATGATTATTAGAAAAAATCAAAAAAGTTTTCAGTGCTACCTAAATTAGAAATTTATAGAAAGAAATTTAATAACCCCTCTTTTCCCCTCAAAATTAGACATAAATGAATCACGAAAAGCATTTATATAAATAAAGTAGTTTAAAATTGATATTTTGCACTATTTTTACTTTTCATGCATATCTACTATCCTATATAGAAGAAAACAATTCTAAAAATAAATAATAGCAATTATTTCTCACGGGATAAAACATGCCTATTGTTTATTATAAAAAAATAAAAAATAACTTTTCTGGATATTTAAAATTAGTTAATTCAAAAGTAATATAAACGAAAGTTAAATATACGCGAAATTATATTTATAGAAAAGTTTATTGCTCCTAAAATATAGACACAGCAATAGTATTATTGCATTATTTGCATATTGCTGTAAGGTTTTTGGCTATTTTATCAGCTATGTTTAGAATATTGGAATTATGTAGACCTTTAAAAATTTTTTCTTTGACCTGTTTTAGATTATTTTTATTGTCAATCGTCTGAGATAAAAATTCAGAGCTTGAGTATCATGATTTGGATTGAAATGAATTCGAACCTTTGGATTTTTAAAATATTATTTTATTTAGTTTTGGCTCCTGTATAGAAACGAAAAATACGCTCAATGATTCAGGGCTTCATGGTACGATATTGGAGATTGGAGGAGAGGGAAACAGTTAGAATATTGGAAACCGAAAAGAGACACTGGAAAGTGGAAGTTATCAGGTATTAGTAGATTAAGTCCTCAACTACGCGCATATTAATGAGGTGGGCGTGG
>JAHWFO010084625.1:38610-55137 GCA_023313115.1 Rhysida immarginata
CCACGCCCACCTCATTAATATGCGCGTAGTTGAGGACTTAATCTACTGGTATTGTTTAACAGAAGGCATTCCTTGCATTCTCTGGAGTGACAGAGGATCCGATTTCTATTGGTCGGAGGTTTGGAGCCGAGCTGATGTAAAGGGTTCCATGTGCGTCACGTATAAAAACTAAAATTATGAGTACGCAGTGGAAAGTAGGAATATGTAACAGAGACGTAAAATAAACTGAATTTGAAATGTTTATTTCAACAATTTAAACAAAGGTAAATGGATTGTATAATTCTATGATAAAGGTTAATACTAAGCAAAAAATTAATGTTCCAGAAAACAAGTAGTATGATATGTAACTCACACAATTCCAACACTACATCTACTTAATTCTACGAGAAATATATAACAACACAAAAACTTCTTGTAAAATAGAATTACCTTCGTTTTCGTAATTGCTATTTTATCGCGATTGTTTTCTTGACAGTAATGGCTGATTGTTTGCGCGCGCGCGCGCGCGCTGCGGAGCGTTTCGATATTGCTTTAAATTTCTTTTTTGGTCTGGGAGGAAAGAGCCAAAAGAGAGAGAGAGAGAGAGAGAGAGGATCGCTTGGCAGAAAGATGCGGTTGGACGAGGTTACGTACTTTTGCTGCAACTTCGTAGGAGGTGTCCACGATTCCGTTTGGTTATGACAAGTTTCATGAAGCCCTATCGAGGGAGAAATAAAAATAAAGAGGAATCTGTGTTTAATTAAAGATTTAGCTCATGTAGGTATTTTAGTGTTTACATATATTATCTAAAAATTGTGGAAATTACAGACATCTATTTACACTCTTTAAATAATTCGGGGAAATTATCTTCGGGATTTTGGCATGCTGCTGGCGGATTTATAGGCGCAAAATAAATGTTAGCTTTAACAATGTTGATAACATTTTTAAAGAGGTATGTGTTCTGCACAAATTTTCAATGAGACAAGAAGGAGAAGTAGTTGGCTACTGGCCAAATGAGTAATATGGCAATGGAACATGCCTGGATAGAGGAAATCTGCTAATCTACGATACTTTGTCCAGCAAATATATGAATGAGCAAGTTTAATTAAATTTCTAATTTCAGAAATATGAAGTTTCTGATAAATTACAGGATGGTTATAATTAAAGTGACACCATTTAGACACTTCTAGCGGCCGTTCTGTTAATCAGATTTTGACGAAACTTGGAATATATGTTATACGGACCATGGGGAAGAGAATTTTGCAATAAAAAAATTAGATCACATTTTGACCGCTACGTGAAAATATGGAGCTGGTCATGTAAGAAACTATCTGAGAATTTTTACTCAATCAGAGACATTATCCAAATGAGGTGTAAAATTAGAAAAGCTTTAAAATGACAGTGAAATTAAATGTAAAGTCATTCTTCACGATGGCTTTAGCTAAAAAGGATCGAGCTTTATTGGTGAAGTTGTTGTAACAAAACTGCAATAATGGTTCTGCTGCACTAAGAGAATATCGACATTTGAAAAACTTGCGAAATGGGCCTATGTCCATTAATGGTTTAAAAAAGATGATTAAGAAATTTGAAGAAACTGGTGAGTTGGGTGCGCTGCCATGGAGAGGACGGAAACTAATTGAAAATGAGACTGTGGAAGACGTGGCTGCTGCTGTAGTGGCGAGTGCTTCAAGTTCCCAATATTCTTCAGCAAGTGCTCGAGCCGTAACACGTGATTAGTCTATTCCGTGGTCTACGGTACAATAAGTTTTGCGTTCCATTTTAAAGTGGTATCCATACAAGATCCAAGTGGTACAAAAGTTGCTTCATGAAGATACGGAAAAACGTACTGATTTTGCTTGCCAGTTTCTGGCTAGAATAGCCATCGATAATGCATGGCCATAGAACATTTCTGGTCAGATGAAGCGCATTTCATGCTGCACTAGACGGAGCAGTGAATGTTCAAAACTGTCGTATCTGGGGTACTGAAAAGCCGATAGTAATGGATGAAAAGCTCTTGCACTCTGATTAGGTGACTGTATGGCGCGGATTCACTTCACATTTCATTTTTGGCCCCTTTTTCTTTGAAGAGAACAGTCCTCAAGGCACTAAAAGATATTCAATCACTTTTGTTCATTACTGCGAACTTCTGCAGCAGAAAGTCATTCCTGCTTTACAAGAAAGACAATGTTTAGACACTACTGTCTTCATGCAAGATGGTGCACGACAAGTAAAAGAACTGCTTCTTGCTCATTTTGGAGATGATCGTGTGATTTCGAGAACTTTTCCAACAGCGTAGCCTCCTCGTTCACCGGATTTAAACCCTTGTTACTTCTGGTGGTGGGGATATTTGAAAGATAATGTCTATGGAAGAAGAATACGGACTGACTCTGATATAAATAAGCACCATCATTCATAACAACACGTCCATTAGACGTACAAAAATATGCATTGAATACTAACTCCACGTCCAAGAGACGTATAAAAATTTACGTTGAATACTAACTCTACGTCTAACAGGCGCACAATGTTTACGAAAATACGCAATACACGCTGTTGATATGCAAGCTGGATAACTGAAACACCACTATTCGAAAGATTACATGTTTGATGAAGCATACCTGGAGTTACAGGGCGCTCTTTCAAGGGCAAGCGCAGCAGCTGATGTTTAAAATTTTAACTACGTCTGGTTCAAGACGTATGGTTAGCATTCTAGGGTTAAACCATGAATGATACATAAACCAGCATGGTTTAATGAGTTAAAAAATACTTGTTCTATGTCTCATACGCAGATAAAAAACTGGAGTTTGGATTTGTTTATAAAACTATTGAATGTCTTATAACAAAGAAGTCAATTGGTTGTTTGAAAACCACAGTTGAATATAACCCAATAAATTGCATGAAAAGTTTTAAGAGAAGTATGCAGTCAAATGAAACTTGCTGTCCTTTAGCACAAAAACACGATGAGGTATCGCCATCTAATGGCAAGAAAGTTAAACAAAAGCCTGAAAATTTTAAAACCTTTTCTATTCGCAAAATTAGGCAATTAAAATGTATATTAATAAAGTTAAATAGTCGTCCTTTTGCCTAAGTTTTTGAATGGCGAAAACGTAACTCATAAATTCGAATGCGCTGGAACCCTAGAGCACCACCAGACAGACAGACAGATGGACAGACAGACGGATAGATAAACCGACAGATGGATAGACAAATGAAGAGAAAGACGGACGTACATGGGGGAGGCCGTGGCCTGGTGGGCTTTCACTGAAACACAACTTCTGTGAAGTTAAGCAACATCATACAGCAGTCGTTAATCCAGGTACATCGATGACCCAACTCGTCGGCTTTCTACTCACACAGGCCCTGGATGGACGTATTGGATTACCAGCACTAATAAATAAATAAAAATAAATTGCTCCTAATAAGAGATGAGTGAGACACTATGTGAATATTAAAATGAAGAGGAGATGGCAATGTGCAAGAGAGGCCTAACTTAATCGTGGCCAATAAACCAGCCAAGTCATGTATCTCCATAAACTACATGGTGCAATTAGCTCGCAGTACTGGCCAAAAGAAGCATCAAACTGTCCTTCTGCAATGTAAACTCTACATACCCAGCCCAAGGAATGCATGAAGCAGGCGGTGTGCAATGGTGCTTGTTGCTTAGAACAGAGGCGAAAATTATCCAGAAGCGTCTGCGTGGGTCGCTCTTGTGGATGAATAATTTCCAGTCTTTATTAATAACTCCGTAGTCGGTAAACCTCTCGCTCCCGCCGTATCTTATTCGTCAAAATTCTACTCGCAACGTGGCTGCTCTCTTTCTCGTGAGTAATGCAAAAGTCCAGAATGCCAAAAAAAATTTGGATTTGCTTAATTCTCACACGCATTCATTGGCATTCGTTCTCGAAACAGCAACTAAGCTCCCAATAGAACTATCAATCTTAGTCTCCTCCTGTGTTGGTAACTTTGCATATGGCTGCCAACTGGGAAGCTCGTCCACCTACTTTTTCGGAGGTCACAGATGACCCTGTTTACCTTTGGAAATTCCCGGGTACTTTCTGTTTCTCCCTCTCTCTCGCTTTGTCATCAGACTTTGTGTGCCACCTTTTAATGACCCTATATAATGGAGATTTTGTGTTTCCTCACTTCGTCTCTAAATCTGAACTCTTGCTTTAATATAAGCCAGACTTTTTAATTTATTGTCCACAGATTGCACCATAGCTCGTTTGTTCTGAATGTGCCTTCAAATTTGCTTTGTCGATTGCTCTCGATAAGATTTGCCCAAAGAATGAAGAATTGGATGTCACTTAACGAAAAAATGTCTTTTTAAGCTTATCCCAAAAAAGCTTAATAAGGCTTTATTGGATGTCATTAACGATAACGGACCTCCGAGAGCTATGTTTATGATGCATACAAGCTTATGAAGCGCTATCCCGAAAATTACAGCAAAGACGATAAGAAAGGAAGACACAATTCACGTTTTCCCATAGGAGAAAATGATGCCTCTAACTAGCTCCATTACTAGCTAGCGGAACGGGCAAAAACAATTCTACCCTCCAAGCAGCCTTTCTTTTTACATTTCTTCAATTAGCCACAAACAACCTCTTCGTTTTAAGGTATTTCCTCATTTTATTAACTCGCGATTATTACGATTGAAAATTATTTTATTTAAATATTAATTAATTAACGCATCTTAATTAACACAAAATTTTTAGGGCAATTCCTAAATAATTAAAGAAATAATTTTTTAACAATAAAAAAAATCTAAGTTATAAATATATATTTATATACAATATCAGAAAAATTGTATATTCATAAATCAATAAAATTTATATAATAAAAGTACTGGAAGGTAATAATTTACATAATTAATAATCAACGAGAGTAATAACTTCAGCCTTTAATAAGATTCTTGCACAACAAAAGTAAAAGTAAGATAGAAATTAGTTATTACATCCAGGAATGGATAAAAAAATTTACAAGAAATAACAAATATATCATCATCACACAATTAATATAAAACAAAAAAACAATATGATTCATATGTTAAACAGAATCAAACCAAAGTACAAAACAACAGAAAATTCAGCAAACATATAAATTTAAACTGATGGATTTAAAAGATGAATATTACACAACTTAAACTTAGCATGACAGCAATGATTTATACATATATACTCGTTTGTTGAAATAGCCTGGAGCTGCACACCTGCGTCGCAATGACATATTTCATTTGAATCAGCTGCAGATTGCTTTTCGAAATGATTATCAACCGTTATGAGACACTCGAAGAGCTGAGTGGAATCAAACACTTTTAGTTTCGATTTCACACGGTTTCGATTTAATAAAAGGAACAACGTTTACGGAATGCAACACATAATTTTTATTTATTTATTAGATACACAATTTATTTGAATAATTAACATCATTTCTCTTTATTTTAATATACGATAATTAAGCCCTCCAATGTATCAAATGATGTGAGGCGCGAAGAAAGGTGCGCAGATCACTTAAAACAGAGGATTGTCTGGTCTTCCTTTCTTATCGTCTTTGGCGTGACACTATTCTTTTCAATATATATTCCGATATTTTGAACATATTTTATATTTTATCCTTAGTTCTAATAAATCAATTCCAGAGTGGATAATGCTATAACTTTAGCAAAGGCACCATTTGTTCATTATTTTCCCCCAATTTCCGGCTCACTCCAGATATTTCCTAATTTGTCACAGACCTTTCTCCAGTTCCTTTCTGTGTCCTTGTCTTTCCTTTTTTACCTCCTCCTGCCCCCCTCCCTAATCTCTTATCAAATATTCAATTTTATCTTCTTTATTCTTAATGTTTAGTTTTCGCTAACATTTTATCTTACTTCTTGTTTTTCAGTCCCATTATTCTTTAATTACAGTCGAATCCGTGTATAAGAACTCTGCATGAAAGAATACTCTGCTTATAAATGCAAATTCTCAATTTCCAGGTTATACACTAATAAGCGGGTGCGACTACATCATACTTAATTTCCTTTACAATTTCTCGCACTTATATTCTTATGTTTTATCCTATTGCGCTTTCTTCACTGGCCTTTTATCATTTTCCATTGGTCTTCGTCTTACCCTCTCCCAGCGAATCTTCTGTTACATTATTTCACTATTAATGAATTTTTTACATTCTCTCCCATTGACCTCGTTCTTGTCCTATTCCAGCATGACTTTTATTTCATTACCAACCTTCCCATTGTTTCCCTTCTGTTCATATCACCCTGCATTCAAGTTTCATTATTTTTATTATATTCCAATGTTCTTGTGTTTAGTCATCAGTCACCACATCGGTTCACATCACTAATTCATTCATCATTCATTAGGTTAAGCTCTTGCTCTCACTCCATTGTCACTGATACGCCCGTTTTAGGGCAAGATTCACCTTCACTTTGTTGTCTTATGTGCTGGTCCCTCTGCAAGGAATTGATTTTCCCGTAAACAAGCCCATTGAGACACCCCTCTTACTTCAGCGTTTGCTTCTAGGTCCCTGGCGTTGAGAGTAACCTCCCTGTAAACCTAACTTCGAACGTTCCTCACTTCACCTGTCCTCCTCCAGTCAAACATTGCCGGGTCCCAGGCGTAGGATTAACTTCCTCGCAAACCCGACTTTGTGTCTTAAACTAGGTGGGTCCTTATGAAAACAGCCCCCTGCGGCACAACACTTTGCATTAAAGTTTCTTCTTTCCTAACTTTTAACACCTTTTGGTACTTCCCAACAGTGGAGTCAATATGCCGTGGGACGGAGAGTTCTCCCGCGAATTCGTGTACAAAAATGGCATCACAAGGTACAAGGATTTCGCCGCATTCGATGCTATCTTCACTGAAAAACAGGAAACCCTGAAAGAGAATATCTGTCAACAAATTTCAAGCAGAAATGTCAGTTCTCCTTAAGGAATTTGAATAGTTAGAAAATCTCTAGTAACTGATAATAGGGCAGTCACTCATAATACTGAGCTGCCACCTGTAATGAAGAAGGAGGGTGATAGCATGGACCTCGACTCATCTCCCGGTCTATCCTGTATCAAGGACGATTCCAATCGTAAAAGGAAAACTGAAGACACTGCTTGGATTGAAATGAGAAATAAGAAATCCACGAAAGTAACGAGGTTGGACAACAAATCATCGTGAACCTAAACAAAGAATTCGTGGCTGCCTCCAGAGATAAACGCCCAAGACGTGGACAAAAAGACTCGACGAAAAAAGAGAGTCAACATGTAAGCAAGAATTCATATGTTCCCGCAATTATATTTCGAATGCATGGTAAGGAAATTCTGAACGAGATTGAGAAACATACAGTGAGTTCCAAAAAGATAGGTCCGCCTAATTAAAGTAGCCTCCAAAACAAAAATATATTTTATCCCAAAACAAATGGCATAAATTCAAATCTACACTCTTTGTAGTACAAAATACAATAAAAAAATTCATATAAAATCTAACAATCATAAGTTATAACCTATAGTTTCATATATATTACAATATTTTCATTATAACCTGTTGCAAAATGATAGGTCCATTGTTCAAAAATTGAAATTGTTGAGAGTTTTACTCATATTTTATGTCAATAGATGGCGTTATCTGTTAATTACAAATGGCAGGTGTTTGAAAACTGTCATAGTAATCAAATGCAGCAACTAACTATTGTCAATTAACAATGGAACGAGGAAAACGTTTGACGGAACTCGAGAAGGGTCAAATTGTGGCCTGGAAACAGGAAGGCCAGTCAAATAGAGAAATTGCCAAAAAACTAAAGCGTTCACATAATGTAATAAACCATTTTGTCACATTAGGTAATAAATATGGCCAAAGATATTCCAGTAGAAGACCTGTGAAATTAACGCAAAGGAAAAGAAGAGCCCTCTTGCTTGAAATAAGAAACAATACTTCAAGCCTCACTTCACCAGCCGCAAGACCTGATGTAAATGTTTCAAAATCAACATTGTTCAGGATTGTAAAAATTTCTGGAAATCTTCAATACAAGAAAATGAAGTGCGCCCTAAAAACTACTCAACTGCACAAAGAATGAAGATTATCCTGGGCAAAGGAAATGATGTCGTGGACTGATGAATGGAAGCATGTTGTTTGGAGTGATGAAAAGAAATTCAACCTCAATGGCCCTGATGGTCTAGCCTGTTATTGGCATGACCTCAGGAAGAAAGAAAAGTTATTCTCTAAACAGCAGTGTGGAGGAGGAGGAATAATGATCTGGGGAGCCTTTGGATAGAATGGCAAAACCAATGTGGCTTTTCTGTCAGGTAGAATGCGAGCTGCAGACTACCAAACAATTATGGAAACCCATTTGCTCCCATTTGGTGAGGCTCTGGGAGGTGCTTCTTGGATTTACCAACAAGACAATGCACCAGCACACAAGGCTAAATCAACAATAGAATGGACTTTAGCAAATGGGGTTCAACTTTTTGCCTGTAGCTGCCTGTAGCCCGGATTTAAACCCCATAGAAAACTTGTGAGGGATGCTTGCATGTGTAGTTTATAGTGGAGGCAAGCAGTGCGATTCAATTGATGCTTGGAAGACTGCAATTGCTGTTAATTAGGAAAAAAATTAGCATCGAGTATCTGCAAAAACTAATTCAGTCAATGCCTGATCGCATTTTTAAAGTAATCTCCAAAAATGGTAGGCAAACCAATTATTGAGAATGATGGATCTATCATTTTGCAACAAGCTATAATGAAAACATTTTTATAACTTATGATTGTTAGATTTTAATTGTATTTTGTACTACAAAGAGTGTAAATTTGAATTTTTAAAAGTTGTTTTGTGATTAAATATATTTTTGTTTTGGAGGCTACTTTAATTAGGCGGACCTATCTTTTTCGAACTCACTGTATGTCAGTAGAAAAGATTATAAGGCATACTGGCACAGCGGAACTCGTGAGAGTAAAATGCCATGACGAGGGCATCTACAAAAAGCTAGTCACCAGTATCCAAACTACCGGCATCTTAAAAATCCAGCATCATCAGCTGAAGTAGAAAAAGTGCTAGAACTGTTAAACCTTAATGTAAATGTGACGTACGACCTCGATGAACTTATAGAAGACTTAAGATTAATCAATTACTTTCCAGAAAAGTTAATTATATTAAAGAAATCTAAAGGTAGCATAGACATGCCTATGGTTCTACTTCTGTTGACCAACACTGATCATAATCAGTCATTGAGAAACGTCACCCGTATTTGTGCTAGTTGAATCATTTCGGGGAAACAAGAAGCCGCTTCAGTGCTAATATTGTCTTCGTTTCGGGCACACTTCCATGGATTGCACTGAAGATCTCCGTTGCAACATTTGTGCAAAAGGGCATCAGTCAAGAGACTGCCACAAAATCAAGGGGCAAGACCCTCTAAAATGTGTCAGATGTGGAGATCGACGAACTTCTAGTTATTCAAACTGTCCAAATATCCTCAAGTAAGAAGACTTCCAAGTGCAAAAGTGACCCAGGGAAAAACCTTTGCTGCAGTAGTTTACCAAATGTGACGGTATAAACATCAACGAGTTACAAGAGATGTACAAACAACTTGGAAGCATTTCTCAACAGTTTTCTGTGCTAGGCAGATGATTACCACAGATGAGTGGACTTCTTACGACAAACAAATAGCAGGACGGACAACGAACATCACAAAGTTTGTATCAAAAGTGAACTTTAGTGCATTATATGGAACGCTAGAGGAATCCTTCTTGAGCGTGTGGAGTTTTACAAATTTCTATTAAAACAAGCAGTCGATGTGATCTTCCTCTCTGAAACCCATCTGAAACAACGCTACGACTTCAACCAACTTGGAAATAGTGTTTACCGGAAAGACTAGATAGCTGCAAGTATGATAGAGCAACCCTCTGTCGGAGCTGCAATCATCATTGGTAAATGCACACAACACTAAGCGGTAATTTGCAATTTCTACATGGGTATGGAAGCGAACTCAGTTTTTATCAATGATATCTTCCTTAGCTGAGTGAAAGTGGTTGCACTCTACAACTCACTCAAGCATACCTTGTCTTCAGTGATCTCGACGAGCTTCTCTTTGGTGACATACCAGTAATCTTTGCTGGTGACCTGAATGCCAAGCATCCAAGCTGGCACGCTAAAATAGTCAATTGCAATGGCGGGATTCTCTAGAGGTATTTATAAACCCACGATGATGTCATTGCTGCGGCAGAGGACACTTACTTTTGTGACTATTCCCCTACCAGTGATGTTTTAGATATTTTTTTTATGAAAGGCTTCTACAAATCGTTCTGCATCTTTACAATCAATGACCTTCCCTCCGACCATAAGCCTGTGGCCTTGATCTTCGATAAATTTAGCATTAAGTTCAGGGAGGAAGTTAAATATCAGTATGATTGGAAGCTATACGAAGACATACTCAAGGGCCAAAACTCCTGTCTCGACGCTGCATGCAGCAAGGATGAAATCAATCAGAGTGTTGATATCATCACAAAACGTTTCATGGCATCACTTCCGTTAATGCTAGTGCCTACCCATAAGAGGACACCTGCCCTAATCACCTCGAGCTCATCCCAGGTATCAAATGGCTAATCGCAGAAAGAAACAAGGTCGGTAGGCTGTAGCAGCAACTTCGAGAACCATGGCTCAAAAGAAAGTACAACAGGCTTGTGCGTAGGGTTCATGAAGAAGTCAAAGTCAACTGATTGGCTTAAAAACTTGTCTAACCATCATGACTCTATCTGGAGCATGGTTAGAGCCTTGCAGATGAAGAAGAAGAAAGCTACGTTTCCTCCACTTCTCATCCCAGATGGCGGTTATGTCCAGAGTGATCATGACAGAGCTCGAGTCATTGCAGACTCGCTGGAGATGCAGTTTGTAACTGCCGACAACAACAACCCCGAAATTGAATTTGTGATCCAACGTGTGGAAAATAGGCATCTGTCGCAGATCCGAATTAAGCTGGTGATATCAACACAATCATATGGAGTCTGAAAAAGAAGGCGGCTCCTTGAAAGTACAAGGTAAGAAGTACTGCCTTAAAGATTCTCCTGAAGAATGCTATTGAAGACATCATGTCCCTTATTAATGGTTTCTGGTTATTGAAGACATCACCTCACTAATTAAAAATTGCTGAAAGTCTATTACTTACCGACACACTAGAAGTTATCCTCTGTGCTTAGTGTCCCCAAACGGGCAAAACCCAGCTGTACCCGTATTCTCCAGGCTTATTAATTTGCTCCCATCCATTTAAAACGATCCTCTCCAGGTTCCAGGACCACTGAATCACTAAAGAACTACTCTGGCAGGATCAGTTTGGTTTTTGTGCCAACTACTGCCAGATGCAGATATGGAGGCTCGTTGAACCATTGAGCATTCCCATGAAACTTTCTGGACGTCAGCTTTTGATCAAGTATGGCATAAACAAAATGATCAGTGATGATCCCCTCCTGATTTGACTTAGATGGTCCATTTTTTCTTCCCAACAGGAGTTACCATGCTAAGGTTGGAGAAAATCTCTCCTCTCCCTGCACAGTAAAGGTTGGCATTCCACTGGGCTTTGTCTTAGGGCCTATCCACTTTCACTATTTTGTGCATGGCTTTCTGAAGCCCGAAAAGTGCAAATTGTACTTTGACGCGGATGACACTGCTATTATGACTTGGGCACGCCAACCCCCCCCCCCCTTGTTATCATCAACTAAAAATGCCAACCACCTCTCGTTATCACTCAACTACAAGAGTTTGGAAAAATGGTTTAATTGCTGGAGACTTAGCCTGAATATACGGAAATGCAAAGCAGTGTATTTTAACAAAATATGCAAGCGTCCTCCAGTTTCTCTCGTGTTATTCAACAGCAAACTCTATTGGGTTGATAATTACAAGCACCTTGTTATTTTCATAGACTAAAGACTCTCCTGGAATCGTCACGTAACGTTCGTCCTGAACAAGGTAAAAAAAGGCTAAATCCAGACTCTTAGCCTTCCTGGGACGCAACAGCACCCTCAGCATTAAAAATAAACTTCTTGTTTATAATATAATCGTTACAATATCCTGTGTGTGACATAGAAGCGTGGGAAACTATCTGCAGAAATAGCTGGGAAAAGTTCCAATCATTTCAGAACGTTACTCTGAGGAATATTGCGTAACTAGATAGAAAAACCAAGAAAAATTAGTCAATCCATGGTGACTTCAGCATGCTTGTATGGTGAAATACATCCAGGACCTACTCAAGAATATGATCTAGAAGATTGGGAATCATGACAATGACATGGTGACAGGGATCCTTAGGTATTCGATGGCGATGATATGGCATACAAGGTACCGAAAGCGTAGACACGTTCTGGATGTCAATTTTGAGGCATTGGCAATGTTTCCTTCCCAGATTACTGGAAAATGTGATGCTTTGTTTCTTTAACTCGATGTTTGATTGGTTTATGTCCAGTTCTGTTTTTTTTTTGCTGCGTTTTTCTCGTCGGATAATCGTCAAACTTATTCTGTTATTCAGTATGTAGAGGATCCCTAGGGTTGGTCAGGCTTCTTGCCTGCCTCGGTGTAATTCCTTTGGCATTTGCTCTGGATAGATGAGCTCAGTGAAGGCGCTCCTTTCGTCCTATCAGAATAAATGTTCACTCCTTTGTTCTATTGTCGACTGTCTCGTGTCTTGTCCTTCATTTCTTCTACATCCGTCATTATTAGTACTAAGAATATGTTTTTCTTTCCTTAGAATATTTTTCTAAATTTAAATTTTTGTTCTTTTTAAGTGTAACGGAAGACAATATTACTGTATCAGTTCATAAAGAGTACGGTACTGAAGCAGAGATGCTCAAAGTGAAGAAGATTATTAAACATGAGCAATTTAAATATCAAACTCTGGAAAATGATATTGCTCTTCTAGAAATTGAAAAACCATCATTTATGACTCTAGAAAGGTCGGCCTGCCTTGCTCCCTCCGTTTTTAGTTTGGATAATTTGCATATTACTGTCTTTGGATGGGGGAAAATGAATCCATATGATCGTTATGATTGTAAGTGCAAATATTTGTTCTTTTTATTATAAAAAGGTGCACTGCAGAAGTTTATAGTCATGAACAATAAAAGGGTTAGAACGTAAATTTCGGTGACCCTTTTTCAAAGTATCACCATTGGAAAGTATGCAGAGATTCATCTGTTTAAATCAAGCATAAGGGGCTTTTTTCCAGTTGATTTCGGAGAACCTGATATTACATCCATAAATGCGGCTGCGAAGTCCTCATTGCAAGAAATCTAACCCTAAGGAGCTCACGCGAGAAAAAAAACTCAGATAGCGCTATCGGGAGATGCACTGCTCCGCCAAAAACTCCGCAGTTCAGTATAAGTGATATCCTCGTGCCACAAAAAACTACGAAGTCTTGTTCTCTGGTCCTTTGTTTGCTAGCTTTCACCACTCTGGAACACACTACATTGCATACCATTTTGCAGTGAGGGTTTTGCCACTTTGCAAAAGAATGGTTGCCACTTGCCCTAGACCTTTTCAGTGCATCTATTTCTTCGGCAGAGGGACTCCATTCATAGCATCTTGGTAATCCATTCTTCTGACTGCTAATTAGTCTCGGGATAATAGTAATAAATCAAGTTTTTTTTTACCAGCTAAAATTATATAAACTGACCGTGATATACGTTGTTCGAATCTTTCGAACATTTCATGGTACCCTAGACTCTTTACCGTTAACATGCGGGGGATCCATTTCGCACATTGGCTCGTTAATACACTCAACAAAAAGAAATTACAAATCCACTAAAGGAGTTTATTTAAAGCTCATATGTACATTTCGCTGACATTATCAGCTTCTTCTGCGAGATCCTCAGACAACCGATTTATTGAGAGACAATAAATAGAAAGCCAAAGTTATACAAGGAAGATAGCCTTTTATAAAGAAAATTACAAGCAAAGTGTGGATTTGTGTTTTTTATTGCGTGTATTAGACTACTGTCCACAGTTTCTTGCCACTCACGGTTTACTATTGTTTCATTAGTTGAAGATGGACTCGCGAAATAGTGCTGACTGCAGTTGAACTGATGTGGAGTGACTCCTCCATCTGCTGGTAATTGATATGCTCTTCCTTTACCAAGTCCTCTACATGGCGAATGTTTTTTTAGAGTGTTTTTCAGTTCGATGCCAGTTTGTGACACGCACTTTGGATAGAAAATAGGTCGAGAAAGTTTCTCTCAAACTTTCCTTTTACTCACTTGGAATTATGCCCATGTTGTAGTCGTAAAAATAGCTGTTCGTAAAATCTCCCTTTTAAATTGCTTCTGAGTCCGACAACGCTCACTCGAGATGCTGTTATGTTCAACACCTGCTTGTTGATAAAATTCGTGTTGACGATGTGTAAGATATGTCTGCAGTGTCACGTAACTTGACACTGCTGGCACGTGTATACGAAATATTCAGCTACAAATTTCTGCAGTGATCTTCGTATATCTTTTTAAGCTATTAATTCAGGATGTAATTATAAATTGACTGAATAATCATAATACCTGCAGTGAATGGAAAAATATATTGTAAATAATTTACCTAATAATAATAGATAGATAATAAATAAACATATGGAAGTATACAGGGTCAGTTATTTAACCTGGAATTTTTGAATATCTCAGAAAAAAAGATAGCCAAGAAGAACATGTCTTAAATCAACAGTGAGTTACTTCGCGAGGGAAATTTATTAGCCTTGTGTCTTTGTGAGGGGAAGGTGAGGGGTAATTTTGAAATGTTAAATAGAAATCCTTATTTAAATGATATTTTCAGACTATACAAACATTTGAATAATGTACAAAACTTGATGTTTTTTCAATTGATCCAACCGTTTAGGAGATAGAGTCACTGACAGACATACAGGATAGGTCTTACAGACTTACCTATTCCACTTTTTGATTGTTTTTAAGTATCGGAAGTCAGAATTTCAAAAATTCAATATTTTTTCATACACACGCAACAGACGATGCCCCCAAGACTTGAATTATACATAAAAATATTGGATTTTTGAAATTCTGACTTCAGATTCCCGAAGTATATCAAAGAATCCTGGTTGTAAGAAAAACTTACTATCTTTGTTTTCATCGATAAAAGTGGGGATAAAACGTTAAAAAATCCACACTTTCAGAGCCTCTATCTCCTAAATGGTTGAATCAATTGAAAACAAACCAAGATTAAAATATTTTTCATGTTGTTTACAATGTGAAAATTCAATTAAAATATAGGTTCCTATTTAAGATTTCATAGCTATCCCTCGCCACCCCCCCCCCTTACAAAGGAAGAACGGGGCTAATTTTTTGGCTAATGAAGTTTCCCATGAAGTAATTCGTTTTTGATTTCGGACATGTTTTCGTAGGAAACTTTTTTGAAAATAAATTTCCTTCTTTGAGTATGTCCAAATTTCCTTCTTTGAGTATATAACCAATTTTTTGCAGGTAAGTTCTCTAGAACGGCAAATAGCTTAACTAAAGAAAACTTGAAGAGCCAAATATTATCACCATCCCCGAAGTATCTAAGGAGGAGTTCGAGATGGAGAAACGCCGGGTGCAAAGCGAGATCAGTGCTCTGCTGATTTGTAAGGCTGCCAGCGCAGTGCTCAGAGCCAAACACTCCTGTGCGACTGACATCAGGCATTTATCATCAGCAGCGTTCGCCGAGGAGAGACGTGCAACAAAAAAAGTTGTCTTTGTTTGATGGTGGAAAAAGGGGAAGTGATTTATGACCACGACATCTTGTCAGCTTTTCACGCCCTTTTTTATCCTTTTTTAATAACCCAATCATTCCATCTGACGACACAAAGCAGTGGATTGAGACTCTAAGACTTTTTTCTGAGGATGCTGACCTGTCTATCTCTCATCACCTCGTCTTGACGAAGTCAAGAGGTTCCTGTCAGTGGACGGTCATCATCAGTCTAGCCCATGCATGGATGGCATTCCATACTCATAGTATAATGCGACATGGAAAATTCTTGGACCTCTCCTGATACAAGTGTTTAATTTGATCATCAATGACCCGTCTTCCATCACATCAGATTTCACCATAGGGAAATACATTCTTCTCCCCAAGGTGCCGATTCCTGAGCTTGTTACCCGGTAGAGGCCAGTAACCCTCATGACGGACTACAAGGTCTTCACTGGTGTATTTCAACAGAGACTTAGAAACTTCGCAGAAGAATTCATCAACCCCAGACAATCCTGCTCAATTCCGTTACGCAAGATGTCTGATAATCTAATCACAATTTGGTATGTGATGGAAGAGGCGTGTGCTCATCATCAAACTCTCGCCGTTTTAAGCCTTGTTCAGGAAAAGGCTTTCGATAAAGTGAACCACAAGTTCCTCTTTGAAACACCAGATATGATGAGAACAGAATGTATTTTAACATGCAACAGATGACGAGAGGGCTTGCACAGCTCATCGACAGATATCACTTCACGAATCAATGGGTACTACTGAACAGTGAACCAAACACGGTGAACTCGTGAGTACGCACTTCAACTGAAAATATTGAATTATTATTATTATTATTATTATTATTATTATTATTATTATTATTAT
>JAHWFO010084625.1:55147-141261 GCA_023313115.1 Rhysida immarginata
ATTATTATTATTATTATTATTATTATTATTATTATTATTATTATTATTATGATTATTATTATAAGTAATGAAAATAAGCATAATAAAAAATGCATGTATGTAACCACCCACTGTATGCTTTGCTAATGTTCATTAAACACTTTTTAAAAATATTATGACCTGTTAGGTAGTTTAGCAAGTTAAATTAGAATGTGTGAACGTGAAAAAAAAAGTTTTGAGAATAACTTTTGTAAGTTAAAATGATTAAATGAATTAACTTAACCTAAACCGAATGAATGAATGAAAGAAAGTCCTTAAAATGTATCAGAATAAAGAATGCTGACTAAGAAAAACGATTTAAATCACAGGTAAAAAGAGTGAAATCACTTAAAAGTAAAAAAATAAAATGATGAAGACCCAATAAAAGTGCCCCACCACAATGGAAACACAAAAACTTTAATTAAAAATACCAGTAACAATTAAAAATTATGCAGTGAACGAGTAAATATGATTCTTTTAACAAAAACACAGGTAAAAAATAGGTATAATGGGAAAGTAAGGGATGGTGAATCTACGCCACTTTTCCCTGCAGCACCAATACTCTGGGTTTCACGGCAACCCACATAGGAGGCTGGAAGACATCTCTGAGAAAAAGGGGCAAGGGTTGCTGCACTGCAGGACACACAGTACACCTTTGGGCATGAGAGGGGTGGTTCAGGGGAGTGAAGACAGGTAGGACCACACCAGAAATTATGAAAATCATTCATTAATCATAACCAATGCAGAAAATACCCTCTAGACATCAAAATTAACTTATAATCATATTTAATTTATTTTTTAATAAGTGGCTAGGTGTTTTTCATTAAATATTACACCTGTAAGTGTGGCCAGGTGTAAATGGGTGGGACACTCCCTCCACATTTCATTACTCGCTGGATCTCGAGGTCTTCTCCTGATGCCAAAGAGAGACGAATGGATGCACATTTTGAGAACTTAAGTACCTTTCGGTCCTAATAGGATAATAATAATGGCAAACATCAGAGATGTCAGAATACATTTAATAAACCTACAGATTCTTATCACAATATTTCACTATCCACCTACTAAAGACTAACACAATACAATTGTTAGACCATCAAGTGTCAAACATCTTATAAAAAATGTATAAGATTTTATAATACATGATTACATCATAGATTCATAATAAAAAATCAAAAATCTACGGGCATAGTTTGCTAGAGCGTAACGCTGTAATGATCTTGTAAATACATTAAAAGGGATCAGAAATTGCATCTCTATGGGTAGAAGCGCCGAATTTTCCAGATCTGAACAAGACACTGTTCGGTTTCAATAACAATGTTTAACAAAAGCAAACAAATTGCACTAGCGTTTCAAGTTATATGATGAAGTTTGTCTTGGGTTTGATGTAATATTATTGGAGTAGAAAGAATCAACAATGAGTTAATAGCTTTGTAAATAAACGAACAAGGTTGAATAAAATAAATTTGGTAAATATTAGGAATTTTCAAACGGCTGAATTGATGAGGAAGGGAAACTGATTATTGGATTTTCAATATTATCCGCAAAAAACATTTTTGAAGCTTTGAAATTCGGGACACACTATATGAAGTGATTGATCCCCAGAAAATACAACCATAACATAACGATGAATGTATCCATGCATAATCAAGAAGCAGTGGTATATTACTCAGTAGATGTTGAAGTCCGGACATCAACTCTTTGCTTTTTATTAAATTTAGAGAGAAGAAACTCAACATGAATGTCCCAGGTTAAATCATGCACTAGCCATAGGCCCAAGTATTAAAATAACTGATTATAAGTAATTGATTGTCATAATAAATCATGGGGTTGAGATCACGTTTATTTGGCTATTTTCCGCATATTACAATCGACGTAGCACAAAGTACACCAATTCTCAACCAAAGATGACAAATGTGAAATTTTTACAGCATACACTTGTGCTTACGTGACCCCTTAAAATATGCTAGTTTGTTGAGAGTTGGCAGTTAGAAAATTGACTTCGTTCCAGTGCTTCAATTCAAGTAACGTTGTATTTAGATAGACAAGAAATTGTGTTACGTGAGAACTAAAAAATAATATAATAACATCAAACAAAAGGGTTGAGATTATCGACCCTTGTGGAACACTCAGGCTCTTAACAACTACAGCAGAAGACAATCCAAAATGAACCATTTAATATTGCCTATGGAGCCCTGTCGAATCTCTAATGATCGACATGAGATGGCCCACCAATCGCAATCCCATAACAGCTGGATTGCACCGGATCGATCTCTCGCTTTCAGGCTCAACAGGACACACTTCGCTCTCAACAGCTGATTGAGACACATCGCTCCTGCAATCGCAACGACCAAATGGACAATCACGAATCTCTATCTCATTCTGTTAATTATGTAAACTTATGATAAGCCAATTTAATTGTAGTGATAAATAGTTCTTTAATTTTCATTTAATGATATTAAAAGATATGCATTCAGATCAACCATAGTGTTATTTCAAAACCACTAAAACTGGTGACCTGGACATGATCGCCAAAAGCCACGTGGAACCCGGCATCAAGGGGTACAAAACGGCTGCAACGATTACCAAAAATAAAAAATCTACGACAAATTATCCACGTTCACCGACCACGTTCAACCACCACCATCACCCAGGAAGCAGACCGACCCACAGCCCGCTCTTTGGAAAACAGGCAAGACTATCAGACCCATCACTGACCCCACGTGGACCCGAACAAAGGCCCCCAGCGATAGACCACCCAGCCAGCCATCAGCCAACAATTACGTGGTCGCCAAGCCACGAAGAAATAGCAGGCCCCGAACTCGCAGAACCAATTGCCCAATTGCAGTTCATCTTAGCAATACATTTTTCTGTCACCCAAAAAAATCACCCTAACGCAGGCGCTAACTGTGTCATTAATCTAGGTGCGGATTGCACGTGGTAGAGCCCCCCCTTCTCTCAAAACCAAAGAAAGAATTTCCCGGCCCACCAAACAAAAATGCCCGTCGACGAAGTCCAAAATTCCAATACACAAATCGCCTGGGTAACGATAAAACTTCCTCCATTTTGGAAAGCAAATCCCAACCTATGGTTCGCACAATTAAAGGCTCAATTTGACTTTGCAAATATTCGCTAGGACACCACGAAATTTCACCATGTGGTGGCCGCCATTGAATCTAGTGTCCTCGATTCTGTCCACGACATCATTTTGAATCCACCAGATCAGGACAAGTATCAAACCCTAAAAAACGAATCATGCCTAAAGCGAAGCATCAAAAATTAGTACACTCTTGCAAGGTCTGGAGTTGAGAATTCTACGGCCGTCCACTTGCTATCACGTATGCGCGATCTGGCTGCCAACCACCTGAGTGATGATTTACTCAAGTCACTCTGGTTGGCACGTCTTCCTGCTAATATACAGGTCATCCTAGCCATGTCGAACGAAAAACTTCCCTAGTTAGCTACCATGGCAGACAAAATCCACGAGCTGGCTCTTCCCCTACAAATAAATGCCGCGGAGACGCTATCTTCTCCAGTTACCCCCCCCCCCCCAGTCCAACAGCAGATTTTGGAGCTTGCCAGACAGATGGAACTATTAAACATTCGCTTGGACGAGCCGTGCAGACCCCATCTGCGGTTCTCCACCCGCCTCTTAGGCAAATCGCTCTAAATCTGTTACATAAACGGAAGAGAGACAAGATGCACAATGCTACTACTATTCACGTTTCAGCGAAAAAACACGCAAATGTGCCCCCCCCTCGTGCTCATACCGGAAGCCGAAAAACTGACTGAGTGACCACTTGAGGCTGCAAGTGGTGAACACCAGACATAGCGAATCTTGCTCGCCGAACCCGCCTATTCTTAACAGACACCGGTGCATACGTATCAGTAATACCTCGTGACACTATGCACCCACCAATTCAACAAACGGATATGGTATTCTACGCTGCTATTGTCACAAAAATCCAGACCAATGGAATCAGCTTGCTTAACCTGAACCTCAAATTAAGACGTTCGTTCGCCTGGCTATTTATAATGGCAAACGTAACTCAGCCCATGATCAGGGTGGATTTTTGATGCACTTTAATCTATTGGTCGACGTACGCAACGACAGCCTCGTGGACACCACAACACAGCTTCATTCAGCAGGCCACGCGATGCGCACCCCTGCCACCATTACGCGTCTCTTGCTACTCCCAGACCAAACCACATATAATTTAATTCTGGCGGACTACCCCAGCATTACAAATCCCTCATTGCTGTCCAAACACACACAGGAACCGCTCGTCTTCCACCACATAGAAATAACTGGCCCGCCTGTCCGCTGGTGCTCTAATCAATGCGTGGAAGGAGTTCGACTAAATGCTCGCTCAGGGCATTATATGACTCCAAAAACCCATGGACCAGCCCCCTCCACATGATAAAGAAACCCAATGGGCATTAGCGACTCTGCGGCAACTACTGGCACCTGAACAAGGCCACGATTCTGGACAGATATCCTGTCCCCTATATCCAGGACTGTACACTAATGCTTTATGAAAAGAATATTTTCTAAACCATTGACTTAGCCAGGTCTTATAATCAGATCTTTGTATTCCCCGAACACATCCCCAAGACCGCAAACATGACTCCCTTTGGGTTATTTGAATTTGTAACAACCCCCTTCGGACTCAGGAACGCTGGATAAACGTTCCAACGTTTCATCCAGCAAGTATTGTTCGGATTAGATTTTTGCTTCCCGTATTTCGATGACATATTAGTAGCATCGACTAACGAGAACAAGCATCAGCAACACTTGTGCCAGGTTTTTGAGTGCCTTAGCACTTACCATCTGAAGGTGAACCCTAACAAATGCGTTTTCGAAAAAACATCTGTCACCTTCTTTGGCCATCTGATCACTCTAGAAGGTGTCCGCCCCCTCCCCAATAAGGTACAAGCCATATTAGACTTTCCAAATCCCAACACGGTAGGCCAACTGAAACGCTTCCTCGCTATGATAAACTTTTATCGGCGTTTCCTCCCCTAACTCAAGCCGAGTTGACCAGGTACCTTCAGGGCTCGACCAAAAACGACACGCACCCCATACAATGGAACGATGGAGCATCACAAGCTTTTGAGAAATGCAAAACTGATCTTATGACCACGGCTACTCTCAATTACGGTGCCCCTAATCAATAGCTATCCCTTGTGGTCTATGTATTTAACGTCGCCATAGAAGCAGACCCAGGAGAATAATGCATACAAACCCTTGGCCTTCTTCTCGCGTAAGCTAATAGTCGCCGAGCAAAAATACTCAACATACGATCGCGAGTTCCTCGCCATTTATTCCGCAGTCAAATAATTTCTGCATGAGCTTGAAGGCCGTGTATTCCCCATTTATACCGACTGCCGCACCCTGAACTTTGCCCTAACAAAAAAATCAGACACCTGTTCACTACGGCAACTCCACCACCTTGATTTCATTGCACAGTTCAGCACCAACACCAGACACGTCTCTGCATCAACAACGTGGTCGCCGACCCCCTTTCTCATATCGCTGAACTGCAATTCCTCGTATTGATTACCCAGCCATCGCCCACGCCCAGGACAATGACACTGAGCTCTAGGCGCTATTGAACTCTAATGACACCTCATTAATTTTACGACCCATGCAGCTGGACTAGGAACACAGCATTTATTGTGACACCTCAACCAGCAAAGTGTGACCATACATGCCATCCGATTTCCGACACCAGATCTTGAACACCATGCACAACTTGGCACGCCCCAGCGTGCGTGCCACCAAGCGCCAGAGCATGGCAAAGGACATCACGGCATGGTCCAGAACTTGCATGGAGTGTCAGCATTCCAAGATTCACTGGCACAACCACAGTCCCATTCAGCAATTCGCCCCAACGAACTGGCGCTTTGACCATGTACACATCAATCTTGTGGGCCCCCTCCCCCTCCGACGGGTACCACTACCTCCTAAGCTGCACGGACCGATATGCACGCTGGCCGAAGCGACCCTGCTCGCCGACATCAGTGCCGAAACGGTCACCCGCACCTTTATCTCTACCTGGGTCACATGTTTTGGCATACCCAGAGTCATCACCACCGACCAGGACTGCCAGTTTCAGGCACATCTCTTCATGACTGGCTTAGCATTCACCAGATCCATACGCCGCCATACTATCCCGAGTCAAATGGACTCGTTGAACGTTTCCAACGCATGTTGAAGCAGGTGTTGCGCTGCCATAAACACTGATGGGCCAAGGCTCTTCTAATCGTGCTACTCGGTATTCACTCCGCATTCAAGGAGGAAATCCAGGCCACAACCACGGAGATGGTATACGGACAAACCTTCTGACTCCCTGGCGAATTCCTTCACCCTCCGTGCACCACCACCACCGACAGCCTCTTTAAAGTGAACAGACGGACTGACAACCAGTTCATCATAGAAGTCCTCGGCCGCCAATCAACTATCCATGTCGACCGTGTGACAGAAACAGATGACATCACCCCTATGGGCGGGAAAGAGTCAATCAAGAGTGTGCTTCCCCTTTGCCTGCCCATCAGTGTGCTTTACTGCAATACAAATGTGTAAGAAACCTCTGCTGACCTGGCTAGCTAAACCTAACATTGAGTGACTCGTTCTCTCCTATTTTCTCAAAATCTTTCAAGGGGAAGATTGTGTTTGAGAATTGTTTTAAGAACAGTAAAAGGAGATCTGAGAATTAGCTAATGGGTGGTTCTATTTAGACTTATGCAGTTACTAAATTGTTTTAAGACTTATATGGTGTTGCTCTACAGTTACTAAATTTTTCTCTAACTCTAATGGTTTTCGAGTTAGCAAATGGATGACCGTAAATTTTGGGGTCAAGGCCAAATTTGAGTGCGGCAATGATTTCCCTATTACATATAAACCACACTCATCAGATCTCACCTAACCGGCAGCTTTGAGTTATCTGCCATGTTACCAGATTTCTTGGACACCCTGTATATATGTCACGTATTTATAGAACAGTTTATTAAGTGCATTTCACATTTTTAACGATAATGGACTCCTTGCACTTCTCAGGGAAGTAACTATGTTTCAGTAGTCATTCCTGACCCTGGTAATAGTCAAGAAAACATTAGGAGGCAAATTCTTGAGAGTGCTATTTGAGATCGAATTATTACGTGCTGCTTTCCTGATTTTAGTATGCTTGATGACCAGGACCATTCATGCCCCTTCCAGGACCATCCTGGCCCTGGTAATAGTCGAGACAACAATTAGAAAGCAATTTCTTGAGAGTGCTGTTTCTGTGAGAATTATTACCTGCTGCTTTCCTGTTTTAACACGCTTGCAATCATCTTATATAGTGAAATAGGAGTAGGATGTCCATCAATCAGCATGCATACCAGTGCTAGGTGGATTAAAATGACAAATGAGTGGACATGGATAAGGCTACTAGAGGCAGACTTAATCGAAAGCACATTTCCAGAACACGAATGGCATCCCAGTCGAATGATGTCTGGTTAAGTGTTTTCAGATGTAGCATATTTGAGGTCAAATATGAGATGATTGCAATGTCTTTCTTACTTGTTATTTTGCAATGGTCTATCTCTGAAATACATCGGCAATAAATATAATCGTATCCGAGTCGTCTTAGACCCTTTTGTTATTTCAAAAAACCCATGTTTGATAGACACAAGAGTTTTTTTTTGTTTTATCTCATCTATCTCGAAAAGTTTTTTATTATATCGATAGTACACTCTAACATATGCACCTTTTATAGCTTTGAGAACATGTACATGATTTTCAATTTCTGATCAAGTATTTGCCATTATGTCTTCACCTACTGTTATTCTTGCTTTTAATGTATACTGAAAGCCCATTCAGCTTTCTCTCTCTCATAGATGCCATTTTCAATATGACCAATGTTAGCACCACCGATACCGCTTCGGCTGAAATCGTACCAGCAGTTTAAAGACCTTTTGAGATGGACACAATAATACAAAATAAATCGCATGTGTCTATCTGACATACTTATTTTTATTAATTTTCTTTATCAGGAAAAGACTTTATTTTCACCACGTATATTTTGTTTAGAAAATTGATCCTTTCAAACGTACATCAACGTAAATCATCGAGGTGAAAAAAGCCTTCATTTTCTTTTTCAGATGGAGGCATATTAAATAAAGTTGATCTTCCTGTGACGAGTACCAAAGACTGCAGTGATTATTATAAACTTCAACTCAGTTTAAACATACATCCGTCTCAGTTCTGTGCAGGAGAAAAAGGAAAGGATTCTTGTTCGGTAAGATAAATGCTTACTTTTATAATGTTCAATTACTTCTTTTATACAGGGTGACCATTTAAGAATAAACATGGAAATATCTTGAAAAATATCTTTGCGGGGTAAATTCATTAGCCAAAAATTAGCCCCTTCCCCCTAATGGGGGTGGGGACATTGAAATCTTAAATGGTATTTACAGTGTGTACACAACATTCGAGAAATATTTTATTCTTGGTGTTTTTTTCAATTGATCTAACCGTATAAGAAATAGAGGCCCTAAACGTGTGAAACTTTTAAAGTTTTTAACCCAGTGTTATTGATAAAGACAGAGGGTGGGTCTTGGAGACATTCTTATTCTACATTTTGATGGTCTTTTAGAATCCGAAGTCAGAATTTAAAAAATTCAAAATTTTTTATCGAACAAGCAAAGTCAATGGGGGTGGAGTCCTATGGGGGGTAGAATCTGGCGTATGTATTGAAAAATACTGGATTTTTGAAATTCTGACTACGCATTCTTAAAGGCCACTAAAAGCTAGAATAGGAATGTGTAAGAACTACTCTCAACCTCTGTCTTTATCAATATAATTGGATTCAAAACTTTAAAAGTTCCACACTTTCAGGACTTCTTTTAAACGGTTGGATCAATTGAAAAAACACCAAGAATAAAATATTTTTCGAATATTGTGTACAATCTGAATATATCATTAAAATAGGGGTTCCGATTTAATATTTCAAAGTAACTCCCTCGCTAGGCAGGAAACGGGACTACTTTTTTTGGTTAAAGAATTTCCCCCGCGAAGTAATTCACTTAAGATTTTGGACATTTATTCGTTCAATGCTTTGTTTTCGAAATATCTCTAAGGACCACTTAAAAGGACCACCCTATATATAGCAGGTGGCTAATTTAAGAAAATTATTTTATAAATTATATTAATTACTCATAAATATGTCACTTTCAATATTAATTAAGTTTGTCTACTCAGAGCCTTCTAGAGCCCAATCTAATGAATCGATTGTGACGCAAATTGAAATGTGTAAATGCTATTCATACTATGGGGAGAGAAATGCAGTAAAAAAACTAATGCAAATTTTCAACACCAGGTGAAAGTGTGATGCCGTGGAATGACAAATTGAGATTTTAAAGCTATATTTTTTCTTTTAAACAAGCAGGCAAGGTTTTTGTTTAATTACAGCATTTATTTGTTCTCAATATATTCCATGGTGCAAAAGATCTTGCGGTCCATTCTGCATTGGTACCCAAAAAAGATTCATCTGGCACAACAGATAAAACCTAAAGATCCCTCTCAACGCGCTGACTTTGCTTATCACCTTCTGGCGAAGATGATTGTTAATGACCTGTGACTGTGGAACATTCTATGGTTAGACGAAGCACATTTCACCCTAGAAGGAGTGGTGAGCACGCAGAACTGCCGCATATGGGGTGCCTTGCTCCCCCATGTCATGCATGAAAAGCCGCTGCATTCTGCACGCATGACTGTATTATGTGGATTCACAACTCATTTTATGCTAGACCCCTTTTTTTGAAAAAGTGGCATGGTGAGGCCCTGTAAGATATTCTATGATAAGCGATCTGTATTGTGAACTTTTTCCACAACATTTGATTCTTGCCTTGCAAGAATGATGATGCTTGGAAACCACTGTCTTCATGCAAGATGGAGCACCTCCTCATATTAGTCGACAAGCAAAGGAACTGCTTCGTGCCAACTTTATAGTTGATCATGTGATCTTGAGAATTTTTCTAGATGCGTTTTCATAATGTTCCTTATGATTGTCTACCCCAATTTTCTGATTTACCTCTGATCTTATTGCGGAAATATTAGTCAGACATCTCAAGCGACTACATCTAGGAGCAGTTTAAAATTAAGAAAAACAGATACTTCGATTCCATTATATTTTATCCTATTTTGAAATCCAGTGTTTTGGTTGACAGTCTAGCTTTTAAACATTCTAATAACAATGTTTTTGAACATTTTATGAATGCAGAGCTTCGCTGATACGTGCTACACAGACTCCAGCTCCTATAAGCATCTTATGTTCAGTGTTTAACCATAACTTCATAAACCAAACTCTAACACGTCGTAAGCTCTAAACTTTCCTTTTGCATAAACCAATCTCATCTTCTAGCGACAAAAGCGTGGTCATGTACTCGGCGTAGCGGTTTTTTTTCCGTAATACCTGGGAGAGGCAAAAATCTCACTTTGTAGGAATTCCATTAAGAAAATCTTAAAAAAAACCTGCCTGAAGAACCTGGCTTGAATGGCTTGCCAAAACATTTAAAAAGTGAAGTCTAGAAAGGACCTGAACAAATGTCTTAGAATGAACAAATAGCTGACTCAAAAGTCCAGGTATAAAGGTTTAGGGCTTTTATTGGTCCCTTTTTTTATCTATAATGCAAAAGTCTGTTTTAATGGGGACAAATTATTACAAAGATAATACAGTAAAACCCCCTTACAATCTACTCAAGGGAACTGCAAATTTGTACATTATTCTGAGGTGTACGTTATTCTGAAACTGGGGGGGGGGGATTTCTGAAAAATGCATATATGCATAGAAAAACATAAGACTACATGAACTTTAGCATTTTATTTTATTCAATACAATTTCAGCATATATGTAGAATTAGTGTTGGTTAAGTTTTTAAAAATTCTGATCTTTTTGTAAAATTTCCTGACTTTTCCCAGTTTTCCTGGTCGCTAGTTACCCTGTTACATCATGCTATCATGTGTGATTAGGTGGAAATGCAAAACACCAGACAAAGACCAAATAACGTATATTCACATTTGAGCAAAAATGAATGATTTACAATGCTGAACACTTGTCAGCCTTATCTGATGTAAATTATAAAGTAAACAAGTAACAATTAAATGCCATCACACAGTAACAGAGTCAACCGCAGTGGAAACATAAAAGGACACCTTCGCTCGTGATTGCTCTGATGGCCCAGTTGTCGTCCATATCGGAGAGCAACTTGTTCTTGCCATTAGTCGAATCCTAGGTCCAGAGGAAAATTCCCATCAACATCCAACGAGAAGGTTGGCTTCACCACCGAAGTCCGCTGGTCAACGGAGAAATCCCTCGTTGGTGAATTTATTTCGCTAAACAATAGAAGTAGGGGACCCAAAAAAACATGATTAGCAATATGCAGTCTTAACATGAAACACTTGGTCGAAATTCAGTTCCTTGAGAAAATTGAGACTAATTCACTTGACCATTAAAAATTAGCATATTTCTAAATTTCAACCAAGTCACGTTGCAGCGTAAGTCTAACATGCAATTTGCCCCATACAGAAAATGACACAAATTAATTTCTCTTAATCCTTTCTTTAAAATGCTACACCATTGCCGACAAGAGTGCCCAATAAAGCAGTCTCGGCACTCTATTACTTATCCAGAAAAAACGTCCATTAAACAATCTCGGTACTCTAGGACTTGTTAAACTTACACAGAAAAAATGTCAGTTGGTCCCAAGAATCAATCACAAGAGACACATTTATATTGGTTATAAGCCTCCACGTCTTGCTATTCCAGCGGAAAAATAACTCCTACACAAGTTTTAATGTAGACGGGTAAACCTCATGGAAAGATGCCGAGCAAGACTTCGTTATTGAGAATGAATTTGGCTTTCAACCACAAGCACCAATAGCCCGTAAACAAAACTCGGGCAAATTTGTGTCGGTATATTAGAATTAAATAACCGTTATTTCTATAGTATTACCTTGTATTTGTGAGTCCCGTCGGTAATTGAAGCTGGCAGTCTCAAGGGTCAGCAGAGCTCCTCCCTACCCCCTGTCGGCTTGGCAAAATTTGTGTCATCCGTCCTCTGCCGTCCGGCTCAGCCGCATAACATAAAGCAAAACTACCAGCCGTGTCCACAGTTGCTGGTGAGCAATTTTCGCTCTCGCATTCAACTCCTTGCACTATCTCAGTCGGCCAGTTTCTTCAGCTGTCCGAAGAATTCGCTAATGCCAAGGCGCCGGACATGAGAGAAGACTGTCTAAAAACAGTCCATTTGCCTCGTAGCTTTCTTCCTTCTCCCATAGCTAGGAAAGCTCATAGCCTGTTGATAGTGTCCACAGCTTCGTTCCTCTCTCGACGAGAACTTGCTACCAACTGCCACGAATCTTTTTTTCTTCTACTTCACTTCCACACTCCCCTTTCTCTTTTTCCTATGGGCCAGTCCTTCCTTTTCGTTGGTGACTAACACATTATTTCTCGGAAGGGGTGAGCGCGAACTCGAGACGCAATTTTGGCTCCAGATAACTCTTGTTCTGAAGCCCCTCGCCAGTCGTCCGTCGCTCTTGTCTCTGAGAAATCACATGACATGCTCGCCAGCACTGTTCTCAATTTCGATTGAGATACTTTCTTTTCCAGTTTATTGGCGGTCCCTGCAGAACATTTTCTTATATTATTCCTCCTTTTTCTAGGAAATTTTCGTGTCAGCTCATAATTTTGAGGTTGTTTCTTCCAATTCTCTGCAACGCGATCCTCAAACCATTCAATGTAATTGCAGCTTGACTCACACCTACTGACCCTTGTCTTCGTCTTTCCACTATCCTTATTTTTGACCTTTTTTTTTCATTGTAGCTGAATTCCTCTCTCTTCCATTATTACATCTCTCAACATCTCTCTTACATCTTCAATAATGCTCATTAAAACTTTAGGGCCTCTTCTTTCCTTCCCAACTTTTTCTCTTTCACAAAATCTTTTCTGACAGTTCTTTTCCTTGTAAAATTTTCTTCCGTAATCATTTCTCTTCTGTCCTTATTGTAAGCATATGGCCTCCTCTTCTGCGAATTTCTTCCTTCCCGATCATAATGTAGCCTACGATGCCTCTGCGAAAAACTGTTTGGTTCTAATTTACTGCGAGCTACCAGCAACTAGTCCACAAGCAGCCGTATTATTTCCAATGCTTGCTTTTGCCAGTTACCCAGCTCGACCAAACCCAAGTCCCGAGTGTCATTCCCGTGTCTCAACCAATTCTGATTCTCTCGTAGGAAATCTTCCACTATTTTATAAGAATATTTATCTTTCTCCACTTCACTATGGCTACTTTGCTACTCCTTCCTGGATTCGAATAATATGAAAAAGTCAGTGTTCCTTTTAACTCTTTATCGTCCCGTTTAAGAATTTCACTTCCCAACTTAATCTCTTGCTTAGTGCCCTGTCTTTTAGCTTCGCCTATGTCCTGCGTTCCATCAGCATATTTCAATGCCTCCTTCAATCCCAATACGACCTCTGAAAGCTTCGAATTTTCGCTGCTACAATTACTCCTACTTTCTGTAGCCTCCTGATTCCATGCTGGATTACAAATAATATCCGATCGCGTTTCTAATCTGGAGCTCTGTATATCTCTAGCACACTCAACTAGAAGTTAGTTGAAGCGTTCATCATTAATTATGCCTCTACTCCGTGCCTCAAAAAGTACATTTAATTTTTGCACGTACCTCGAGCCAGTATTCTGCATAATACATGGTGAATATGAAGTCACTATATATTTTGGTGAAAACTCCGTTTTATTGCAGCAATTGCAGTATGCATCAACCAAATATCACACCAGGATACATTCTTAGTAAATTTCAATGTGTCCCCCTTGCACATCCTAGCACAGCTCCCAGCATTCCACCGTGGCCCGGAAAGCATTGCGCAACATTGCTGTGTAATGTCCTCCACCGTGGCTGTAATCCGTTGTTTCAGCTGTGCAATGGTGCGTAATCCTGACTTGGTACACCTTGGACTTGATAAAACCGCACGCAAAGAAATCCATGGGGGTCAAATCTGAGTCCTGACAAATCCATTTGCCTGGGAATGCGTGATTCAGTTAGTCCCGAACGATGTTGGCCAAATGGGATAGTATCCCATCCTGTTGGAAAACAATGGTATCCTACCTGAATCCTTCATCTCGCAATTGTGGCTCCAGGCATTGCTACAACATGTCGAGATACAAGGTACCATTGATAGTCCCTTGGGCAAACATGCAGGGCCCATAGACCTTTGACTTTGTATCTCCCATCCAAACTTTCACTTTGGGTGTGTATGGGTGTGCAAATAAATGAAATTCGTTAATGATGTCACCAAAATTTATAGTGACTTTATAATCACCCTGTATAATTTTTGCAAATTACCGCAGGTTATTCGACTATCTCCAGCTCTTTTGTTCCATTGTCATTGGAGCACTTTATCTTGCGTCCATTTTCTTCCTTACTTCTTTTCTTAACCAAAACCTCTCTGTTCATCAAATTTATTTTTTTGTAATTACAATATCCAACTATAGATTCGACTTCATTATCTTTAACTATATCAAGATTATATTAACTTGTGCATATTGACCATCTCTCTTGCTCTTGGTCTTTTTTTCGAGCCCTCTTTTCAATCACTACGATACCAATTTTATTTCCTATATCATTATCGTCCTTTTCTTTTAAGATTAGAGGAAATCCTGTTATTTCGTTATCTTGTCTTTCATGCTTGTCCTTTTTCCTAAGTTCATTTTTCGACTCTGATGCTTGCTCATTAAAATAATTATTAGCAGCATCCAAAACAATTATATTGTCACCCCTGGCTTGCGAATAGATTTGCATAATAACATTTATAGCAGCGACATCATCCTCACTTTGCTGCCTATCTTCGTCGGACCCCTCATTCCTCATATACTGAAGATATCGTCTTGTCTCTTCGAACAACGCATTAATCAGGGCACTCTCATAATCTCCCAAATAAACCCTTGCATTATAGGGTAGAGACAATATAAATTACTCATAAACTAGCTTAGGATGCACCCTTCTATTACGCACCATATAGACTTTAAATTTACTTATGTGACTGTCTATTGAGCCGCTAACA
This sequence comes from Rhysida immarginata, assembly GCA_023313115.1. Classification (NCBI taxonomy): domain Eukaryota; kingdom Metazoa; phylum Arthropoda; class Chilopoda; order Scolopendromorpha; family Scolopendridae; genus Rhysida; species Rhysida immarginata. The sequence continues at coordinate 70,288 of JAHWFO010084625.1, forward strand.
AACTGAAACTCTCTAATATCGTCGGCAATTGTTCTATTGATACGAGGCTCCATTTTAACTTAAAAGTACATTTAAAACTTACTCACATGAACGTCTTCTACTTGGTGTATACCACTGTCTTTTCTTCTCTTGTGCACACAACCAACAATTGAGCAAACTGTTGAGGACGTGACGTTCACTGAGGGCAAGCCAATCCAAAGGTCCAAACGTCGTGTCCGTTTTCTGATACCATGCGCACCCTACCTATCACATTTGATTAGGTGGGAATGCAAAACAGTAGATAAAGATTAAATAACGTTTATTCACAATTGAGCAAAAAGGAATGATTTACAATGCTGAACACTTGTCAGCCTTATCTTATGTAAATTATAAAGCAAATAAGTAACAATTAAATGACTTCATGCAGTAACAGAATCGAACGCAGTATAAACATACAAGGACACCTTCGCCCGTGATTGCGCTGATGGTTCGGTTGCTGTCCCTATCTTGGAGCAACATGTTCATGCCGTTAGTCGAATCCTAAGTCCAGAGGAACGTTCCCTTTGACACTTAACGAGGAGGTTGGCTTCACTACCGAAGTCTGCTGGTCAACAGAGAACTCCCTCGTAGGCGAATTTACTTCGCTAAACAATATAAGCAGGGGAAACAAAAAAAACATGATTAGTAATACGCTATCGTAACATGAATAACTTGGTCGAAATTCAGCTCCTTGAGAAAATTGACTAATCCACATGACCATTAAAAATTAGCATATTTCTAATTTTTGGCCAACTCACATTGCGGGATATGCAATACACCACGTTCAGAAAATTACACAAGAGCAAATTGATTTCACTTAATCCTTTCTTTAACCCCTTCAGTCACCTTGGCAACATATGTTTCCAACTTGTATCTTGGACGTTTACCTTGTCAAAAATGCGGTATTTTTTTATGTTTTGTAAAATTTCGTACTAAATAAATGACATGAATAAAATCTGTTGATTCTCTAATAAATATGTATATTTCGGTAGCAAATATAGCCATACATGTAAAAAGATAATAAAAAATGTTAATAAATAAAAAACTGCTGGTTATGTTTAATGTAACAGTATCAATATAATAAATGTAAAAACAAAATTTTTACAATCGAATTTAAGGTCTGTGTCTGAAGGGGCTACAACACTTAGTCCATCATTGCCGACGTGAGTGCCCAATAAAGCAATCTCGGTACTCTAAGACTTATCCAGAGAAAACGTCCGTTAAACAATCTTGGCACACTATGACTTGTTAAACTTATCCAGAGAAAATGTCCGTTGGTACCAAGAACCAATCACAAGAGACACATTCTTAAGATATTGGTTATAAGCCTCCACGTCTCACTATTCCAGCGGCATAATAACTCCTACACAAGGTTGAATGTAGACGGGTAAACCTCATGAAAAGATGCCGAGCAAGACTTCATTATTGAGAATGATTTTGGCCTCAAAGAAAATTAGGCACAATCGAGTGTTATTTTCAACCACAAGCACCAATAGCGCGTAGACAAAACTCGGGTGAATTTGTGTCGTTATATTAGAGTTTAATACCCTTTGAAAAATTACAGCATTACCATGTATTTGTGAGTCCCATCGGTAATTGAAGCTGGCAGTTTCACGGGGGTCAGCGGAGCTCCTCCCCAGCCCTTGTCGGCTTGGCAAAATCCGTGTCATCATCCCTCCGCCTACTGGCTCAGCTGCAAAACATAAAGCAAAACTATCAGTTATGTCCACAGTCGCTGGTGAGCAATTTTTGCTCTTGCATTCAACTCCTTGCATCTACCAAGAATGACAATCGGTCACACTACGCTAACCACCTGGGGAGCACCGGACACCCCCTTAACATGCAAGATGAAGTGATGTCTGTCTTACACATATGCCAGAAACCTTCAAAAACTACCACCCTCGAAGCTATTGAAATCTACAAGGCCAAGAAGACCAACCCTGACGGATTACTCAACTGCCAGACCGACTTCGACAAATTTACCATGCTTAATCCTCTTTCTGATTTATTGTAAACTGGTTTTATTTTTATTTTGTCAATCTCCCTTTTCTATTTTATTTTGCCCATTTATTTTGTCAATCTTCTCTGTTGACAACCAGATATGTTCTCTATACGGTCCGCGTTTTTTTTGCATCACTTTTTATATTTTATCCTAGTTTTATATTTTCATTATTTTATGCTTATGTCGCTTGTTTCTCCTACTGGCCATTTCCTATGTATCATAATTTTACGCTCATTGGTCCATCTGTACCATTTTTCTGTATATAAGGACTGCGAGCCTCTTGTTGTGTACCTTGACAAAGCCGGGAATAAATGGCGAAACTAGTTGGTAATTCTATTGTCCATCTCTTATACTGTAAGGCCACTACACACATTGTAAATAAACACAGTATTATGATCATCCCTTCTGTATCCGATGAAGACTTTCTGCAACATCAGAAATCCATTTAGGAGAGTTATCTCTTTCAATGTCTGGTGATAACTTTTTTTCTTCTAATGCTGATTGTTGAAATACTGGATTTTGTTCAACAGGAACTGTACCATTACTTTCTTCAGCACCCATCAAAATAGGACCAGGTACCCCTTCACATCTCAGAATATCAACTGTGTGATGTATGGAGTAATTTCTCCGCTTTGGTGGTGGCTCTGAAATTTTTACAAAACCCACATTTATTTTTTTATTCATACATATTTTAAGAAACTTATAAGACCAAAATTATGTAACTGAGTCATTTATGAGTCATTTTTGTAACTGAGTCATTTATGAAGTTGATTGCGAACTGCTGGTTTGTTCACGAAGAATTTTTCTACGTGGTTTGGCAAATTTTCTTTACTAAAATGTAGTAATTAAATTTTAAATTTGGCATTTTTGTAATACAGTTAAATTACAATAGCGACTGTTTTATTTTGTATGTACTTATTGGTCGCTTGCTCTTGCAGGGATTGGGTAAGGATGATCGCGTGTAGGACCTTGTTCTCCATAAAAATGTTTTGAACAAACATACATATGTTTAGATACGTTCTCAACACCAAAGTTTTATTCTTCCACAGGCATCAACCCAATGAGCACAAAACTTGGGATAGCATGTTGGGTGAGGAAATTTATGGAATGTGACATTTGCCCTATGAGGTCTGTCAGCAGATCTGCTGTCATTTTTGCATATTCCATATGAGCAATGTTTCACAACCATACTTCAAATTGCTGCACTATGATCTGAAGAAAATGAAAAAATAAAATTAATAAAATAATTTTATATTAAATAAAACAAAATTAGCTATATACATTTATAATTAATGATACATTTTTAAAAAAAAAATTTTCTTTAAAATTAGTGGATAATTTAGAAATTAATTGAAAAACCTTGATTTTTAATGCAATTCTAAAGCAAGAAAAATGTTATTGTAAAATTTTTATTTACTGAATTTGATGAGCTTATAACCTTTTTTATTTTTACTGTTTTACGCAAAAAATTAATAATAATAATAACAATTATAGAAATATTAATATTGTATACACTGACTAAAAATTTGTTAAAAAATTCCTCAGAAAATCAACAATATTGTGTGCAGTTATATTAAATTCTATTCAGCCATTCAATGATAATCGAATTTTAATATTTTCATAGATTTACTATGGGGAAATGTAGACCATTGCTTTTTACCAAAAACGACTTCAGCAATATTCATGAAACTTAGCACAGATTGTTACACTAGTAAAATCAAGAATATTGTGTGCAATTATATTAATTTCCATTCAGCCATTAAATGGCTACCTAACCAAACATTGGACCCCTAACAACAAAAATCAAAACACTCTCTAATTTTCTATTTATTAATTTATTTATCCTATATGTTTTAAGATTTACAGTTTAAACCATTTAGGAATGATTAATTTATTAAGATTACCTGTTAAATTTTCAATTTCAAAAAAAATACTCTGAAATCGTCAAAGTTCTCGCAATATTGCATGCGTTGTAAAGGTTGTAGGAACATGAGACGACCGTCACTAAGTGAGAGGGCGCCACCTTCTGTACCATGAGCAAAAAAAAACCCAGGGCGGGGATCTGAGGGAGAGTGAAACGTCCATTAGTAGTTCGTCCAAGGTTGAACGGCGACTGGAATTTTCCATGGTCGGACGAACTCACCTCCGCCGCAGGAAGTCTTTTCTTTCCCCGACAAGAAGCCGACAAACAGCTTTCATTACTCGGCAAAACTCTAGCTCGCGGCGAAACATTAATGCCTGCAAGCTTGACATGAATTTCCCTTTTTCTGTATTGCTCCTGTCTCCGTCGCTCACTGCTCATCGAATTAATTCCACCTGACACTTTCCCTCTCGTCTCCTGTCACTTTCCCTCGTGCTGATAATCGAATCTTTCTACTCTTCTCTCACCGCGCTGAATCTTGAGAGCTTTGAGCCTCCAAAAGATGCGTGATTTGTTACAGCGAGGTTTTTTCTGCTGTAACATAAGGTCAATGTTTTACATTGCGTAGAATTCCTGTTTTTTGGGCTTTTGGTAGATTTGAATGTTCTCAGAACTTCATGTTTTCTTAAAAACTTTTAAAAATATCAGTAACTGGAGATAATAGAGTGTTAGCGGCCTATTGTGAAAGAGTGGAAAGGCGATAGAGGTAGCAATACCCTCACTTGGGAGACATTTAATGACATAATCAATAACATTACATAAATAAACCCGACTGTTCAAATCAAAAAGCATACTGTATTAAGGTTTATTAAGGTTTTTAATACTCGTTCAAAGGCTTTATAAATATATATGGAAATGCAACCAAAGAAATGATTGGGTATTGGTCAGAGAAGAAAAAAAGTTATCCAGCTGTCAGAAATATCTGGACAATAAGAGCTTCGTCTACAGAAGCAAAATTGAAGAATTACTGAAAACCAATTTGAGATTTTATTAACCTTTTTAATGTTGTTCTGTTTACCTAAAACTGTAATTTTTCAGGGCAACGCCAGGTTCATTTGCATAGAATTCCTGTTGTTCGGGGTTTCTTTGGAATGAAGGATCCACCCCACTTCTGAGAATTATAAAACCAATTTGAATCTAGAATTCCCTTTCGTACTTTTCTTAGAATTGATAGTTTTTAGAATCTAATATTTTTTTTGAAAATCTTTAAAAATGAGCACAACTGGAAATTATGGAGAGTTATCATACATTTGAGAAAGAGTGGAAAAGCGACAGAGGAAGCAATCACTTTGCTCAGTGCGCATTTGCTAGCACAATCTGAGACTGGTGAGCGAGTGTTAAGCAGTCAACAATTGAAACAGCGACTGCTAGACCACAAAAAGTTAATGAATGGCCAAGATTTAATTTAAGACATGGAGAGCAGAGAACGAATTGCAACAGTCAGATTTATGGGATTTCAGAGCAAACACACGAAAACTATCAATTACATCTTCTGCCATCCAAGAAGGAGTTATATCATCGAAGTAAACCACAGCAGGACGAATATACATCTAAAATATGACTATGTGACGAAGGAGTTATTTACAGTTCCAACTATTGGGAGCATTTAAAATACTTTTTCTGTTTTTCATTGTGAATTTTAATGTATTAATTCTAACCATCAAAAATGGGTGCAAGCAACGCCAATTATAAAACCTAGTTTATTTGGTAGCACAGCATATCCAACATTGCCTAAAAAAAACCGACACACTGACTATAATGTGTGAATGAATGCTTGGTAAAACCGATATTGTGATGATGTTACAATATTTTAACGATGTTGCAATGATATAACTGTTGTTTACAAGAGGAAATGAAGCGAGTTTTTGTCAGAGAAGGAAACATGTCACCCAGATGTCAGAAGCATCTGAACAACGGGAGTTTCGTCTTCTGTAGGAAATTGTAGAATTACTAAAAACGAAGAATGTTTGTTTGTGGGGTTTTGGGTTGGTGTGTTTTTAAGACAAATCTACAGTTTTCTTCTGATGTTGATGAACCTTTGCATGCATGATCTTCAAAGCATGAGGAAAGCCACTGTCTATCTCAGATTTCTAAAAATGTTTAATTATCAATAAAAAATAAATATTCAGGGTTATGGCAAGACATACTAATAAGAGGTATCGAATGACCAACAATGCAAAGCGTAGTTTCAATAAACACTGGTATCATCACGCAACGAAGTTTGTGCATATAAATAAGGTTGATAAAACTATGATTCATTCCACTTCTGTGAATTATAAAACAAAATTGATTGTAACAATGATTCCTGTTGTTCAGCCTTTTCTTAAAATTTAAAGACCTTGGAATATAACAGTTTCTGGAAAATCTTTAAAAATAAACAGTAACTGTAGAAAAAAGAGAGTTAGCATACATTTGAAAAACTGAGCAAATGATAAGTAACCCAGTGATAATCAAACTTCCCACGCGGCCGTCGATGATCCAAGCATCTCAGCTGAAGAACCTGCGATAACTTGACCATACACAAGGAGGAAAGCCCAAGTTTTGCTTCAGAACATCTAGAGAAGAGTGCAGATTGTATTAACAGGTCAGCAAATAGTGAGTAAATCACTCAGTTTGTTGGAATTGCAGAACAAACAAACTATCATATGATACAAGTACCACCCAAGTACAGAGTATCTTCGTGGAATTTTGTTGCCATATATTTGCACATCAACATCGGGAAATTGAGCAAGAAATGAGTATAATAGACGATATATATTAAGCAGTTTCCTTTGAGGAAGCAAAGAAATACACGTGTCTAACAACAGTTAAGACGATTGGTGAATATTTACTTGTTTCTTGTAAAAATCTATAGTTTTATTCCAATCTTGATGTTTTAAACACTTGATCTTCAAAGCAAGAGGACGGTCACACTCCACACCAGATTTCAAAAAAATTTATAATTAGCGATAATAATCGATACTTATTATGGTGGCAGGGCATAATAATAAGAGTTATCTCATGACCAACATTGTTAAACAAAGTTTGTGCTTTAAATATACACACACCCGCCAATGAATTAGAAACCTTCGTTCAATATGGTATTGACCCTCTTTCGGCTGTAATTACACAACAAACGCGGTTTGGCATAGACTCTACAAGGTGTTGCAATGCAGGTAAGGTAATCGCAGACCATGCATTCGTCAGAGAGACCGTCAGGTCCTGCAATGTAGATGGAAGCAGATGCCTTTGACTAATGTGTTTCTAACATATCCCAAACATTCTCGATCGGATTCAAATCCGGAATTTGCGCTGGTCACGGTAGATGTTGCAACTCAGTGTCGTGTTCAGAAAACCACTCCTGAACAATTCTTGTACGATGGACAGTAGCATTATCGTCCATGAAGAATTTGTCACTATTTGGTACAAATGCACCATTGCAGGATAGACTTGATCTGCAATTATGTTCAGGTAGTCTTTGGCTTTCACCCAACTGTCAAGGAATGTCAGGGGACCCTTGCCATACTAACAAAACATGGCCCATACCATGACACCTCCTCCTGCAGCTTGAACTGTGTTCACAACACATGAGGGGTCCATCACTTAATGGGGCCACCAACAAATTCTCTGCCAGCCATCGGTGCAAAACAATGTGTAAAATTGCTCTTCCGACCACATCACCTTTTTCCAGTCATCTACTGTCCAGTCACACCTTTCTTTACACCACTGCAGGCGAACTTTCCGGATTGTGGCTGACACCATGGGCTTCCTCACTGGCATGCGACTTCCCATCCCTAATCGCTATAACTCTCAGCCCACTGTTATGGAGGACATTTTTGCGATGATCCTTCATTGAAGTATGCCATCATTTGCTCCTCAGTAGACTTTAGGTTTTGCTGCACAATCCATCTCAGATGACGTCGGTCCCTGTCTGTGTTGATTGATTTTGATCCACAATTCGACCGTTTCAACAACTCTTGTAGATTCCGTTTACACGCATTGAACACCTTGGAGACCTAGCCTTTTGAGATACCGGTCAGTTGTACTGTCCTGGAAAGCGTAGCTGGAGCTATTTTGGTCTGCTCTTTTCCCCATTTTGCTCAACTCGAGCAACTGCAGCTTGTTCCTATCCTGTACCTGCAGCTTGGAATGAGCATGTACCTCACATGATTGCATTCATTTGCATATCACAATCGTTTCTGACCTGTGACCCCACTTTACATATCAATACAGTAATTCATCAAGGGTTTCTAAATCATTGGCCAGTGTATGTAAGTTTCATAAATTCAGGATAATCCTCTAATATTCTAATTGTCTTTACAGGATTATCCTTTTTGCTTTGATAAAGGATAGTCTCTATCTGATACGTCAGCTTTTTATATTTTATTTTTTATTTTCAGTTTTATTTTGATTTTATTTATTATCTATTAATTATTTTGTCAATTCTTATTTAATTTTTATTTTTATTTAATAACTATTATATATTATTTTACAGGGTTTTTGTGTCTCGTCCTTTTCTCTTATAAATATCCGTTTAAGTTTCAATGGGTAAGAATGCATAGAATCCCTCTTGTTCGGGGTTGTCTGAAAAATCATAGTTCTTAGAACTTAACATATTCTTGAAAATCTGTAACAATAAGCCCTAACTGGAGATAATGGAGAGTTAGTAGACTACTGAGAAAGATTGGAAAGGCGACAGAGGAACCAGCCCGTTCGCTCAGTTTTGTATTGGTTTTTGCCAGCACACTGATTCAACTGAGGAAATGGTGAGCTTGATATCAAAAGAAAGTGCGACTGCTCGAACATACAAAATGCTGAATGGCCAGGTTTTGCTTCAAAACATCGAGAGCAGATTGCAATTGCAACAATAGTTTTCCAAGTAGTGAATAATTCTATTCAGATTGTTGGAACTGCAGAGCACACAGAAAGCTGCCACCTGAAAAAAGAGAGTTGTTCTATCGAAATTATTGCCGCCATATATTTTCTTATCAATGCTGCGGAAATATTTTTGCCTAGAAACTAATGTAGTGATAATGCAACAATATTTTAAAGATGATGCGATTAAAGAATAGTCATTTCTAATAATTATTAATTATTGTCACGGTCCGTTCATAAATGATCCAGAATGAGGTACGTCTATCATACAGAAACGATCGTGACATCAGGTACGAGCGCTCGGACTCTCGAAGAAAAAGTGAAGAGCGCTGATGAGTTGAGGAGAAGAAAAACCAACCCGGGAAGAAAATGAGATAGACCTAAGATGAATGTCAGAAAACGTAAAGGAAGTTAAAGGGATTATTACCGCTACTGCTTCTATTGAAAAACTTCGAGAAACTTCCAATGAAATTCGTGCTCCAAAAACTTAAAATTTGTTCGAGAGCTTTCTAATGAAAATGAGATAGAAGAAAACAACTCGGAATTTTGGAAGGAAGGTAAATTAGAAAGGGGATTATCTGACAATGAGATTCCTGCCTTCATAAGAATATTGTCTTATTATGAACATTTGGATTTCTTCAAAATTGACAATGAGGAAAACAACATTCAACGGACAACAATAGGAGTAATTTTCCTTGCAACTACGAACGTTAATGGAGTATTTCCATGCGTGTTCCGTCATTATCTCGAGGGAGGGACTCGATGCTCGAATCTATCGTCCATAAAGCTTTGATATCAATGGAATTCACGGTTGGCAAATTAAACTGTTGCCATTAATTTTACTGAACTATCTATCGTGAATAAGAATTCAAAATGTCTTCGTGTTAATGTGCGTCAATTAGTTTTTTGAATTCTTTTTCACATCCTTTACTGCTTTGTCTGGAAGCCGCATGTGTGTTCAGAATTATCTTTTTCCAGTCGCGCTAATTTTAAATATTAATTCACTTTCAATCACCTACAATAGCTTGTGGTCTTTATAGTGATGGCGACAATAATTGTGATTTAATTTATTGGGAGTGGTGTATCAACTGGTGTTTAGTAAATTGTTTTGAATTGTATCTTATTTTTATGAAAGTGCATTGTGATCACTCGCGTGTTATTGAAAATAGTGTAGTGCATCTGTACTATAATACTGAAATTTGAAATTATGAATTCTATGGTAAATGATTAAGTCAGTGTTCTGTTAATGCCTGCAAGCTTATTATAATTGTGTGTATAACGAAGTTCATCGTTAAAATGTTTATTAATAATGTCAAAAGTGTCATATGGATGTGAAATATATGCTTAATAATTTTGACGATTAATTTGAAGAATAAAATGAGTGTTTCTATCTTTGTCTACGATCTGCTACGAATCGATGATATAACTAATTAGTGCATCATTGTGTTCATCCTAAATTAAACAAGCCATTGCATTAAACTAATTTACATTTTAATAGTGCTAGTCGAGCTGAGTAATAGCAAGCATTACTGTATCGCATATTAGCCAGTGATTTGCTCTCTAGTAGTGTTTTAAAGTTTGATTTTGTTTACTCCAAGTGGAATTGTATTCCTGCCATATTTTAATCTGTATAAATTATTTTGCAAATTTTGTCCCTTATTTCTGTTTTTCTCAATCTCGTTTCCACTGCCACTTGACAGAAGTAAGGGATACAGGTATGGTAGCAACCAGCGAGTGACGACTTGGATTCTGGCCCATCAAAAAAAGCACCGTGTTTGGACGAGGGCGAGAGCTATTGCGCTCGATTTCCACACTCAACAGATCCTGGTGTGCCATACGATAAAGGTGTAGTTTTAAAACATTTCTTTTGTAACGTTAGAGATAAAGTTTTGGCCAAAAAAAGTTATCAGAGGAGCAGAAAAAAGAAGTGACAAAATATCAAGAGTTGTCCGAAGCTAAACTCTCTAAAAATTTAAATCAATTTATTCAGTGATTCATTCTGTCGGCGAATCAGATCACAAAGCAAAGTGTGACATGTTGATGTCAGTTAGGGTTGCGTATGTCCGACGGGAAGGGAAAATAGCAAACAACTGGTTATGGGAGGGATGTGTGCGAGTGATATGAGCGATGCTTTGTTTTGTTGTTTTGATTGTTGTGAGCGGTTTGTTTGCAGTTTGTTTTTCTGTTTGGGTGGTTAGGAAGTGTTCGGTTTGTGGTGGATTGTGTTAGTTAGTTTGTTTGGTATAGAACGGTGGGTGAATGTATTTTGTTGATCGTATTTAGTTTGAAGGGGGTGCGGCCGCTCTTTTACGAGCATTTTGCTAACAGCGCAGAGTCGGTCGCGTGTGCCTTTGTTTTCATTTGTTGCATTGTTTGTTGGCGACTTACATTGTTAGTGTTCCTTTAGAGTTTTATGTAGCCTCCAGCAAACAATCGTTTATTTTATCTTGTTTATGTAGTATTGTTGGAAAAAGTATGGGTATTATATTATTTTTATTTTATTTTTTCGGTCTTCTCAAAAAGAACGCCGTGTTGAGCAGACATGTTGTTGCTTTGCTCCCTGGATTGCATGTCCTATGTGTTGTAGGGGAGCTCTTGTTGGAATTTTTGGTGCAATTAGCACCCAGGTTATATGTCTAACGTTTAAGATGAATATATTTAGTTCATTTAAAATGAGATTCAGGGCTTAATAGTATTTTATCTAGCTATGCAGGAAAGTGGCGGTGTTGGCAGGATGATGGCGGCCATTGTGTGTTCGAACTGAGGGAGAGTGGCCCGAGACCAGCGATGACAACTTTGACCGTGAGTTTGGAAAGAATACAACCAAGTGAATGAAGATGTTTGTGCATTTTAGATGTCAACTGGGGTGAGTAACTTTTAAGCTGTTTGTCAATTTGCGCTTTGGAATGCGTCCGCTCTGAAGCCCCCCCAAGTGCGGAAAAACATTCGTGTAGATGAAGCAGTAAAGTCTAACCACAGGAAGTTCAACTAGAATGCGACTCCGGTATATTAACAGGAAGAACATTATTATAATGCTTCCAAACGTTCTTCTTAGACTATGTACTGATGGTCTTGTTATTTAGTTTGCCCAGACGGTGATGCGAATTATTGGGACTTGTGTTGCATTTATTATTCTTTCCTTTAGATGGTTGTTAATTGCTTAAATAGGATAAAATGAATCAGCCAGCTGGGGCCATCGATTCCGGGCGGGAGTAACTCATGAAACAGGTTGAACTATTTATCAGTGCGAAGTGCCATTAGGGAGGGTGCACTGAAGTTAACAGTGAGAACACCTGGTCCTATTGGATTCCGCAGAGAGTCTGTAACACCAAATACTACCACTCGCCAAGGAGGGGTTAAGGTGCCCTCCCCTCAAGCATTGTAACAAAGGGTCACATCACGCGTTCATGCGTGTGGTCTGGAATACTTCACGGGAGTTGGTGGTATTTTGGGTGCACTGGAACAGATTTCTATAGTGCCGAGACCTGATTGTGATACTCGAAATACACTTCAGCGTATGCTCGGAGTAATGATGACTCTTGACTGATTTATTTATGTCAGAGACTTGTACATGTATTCCATTAGAACTTAGGAAAATAGTCTTAGCTCTAGAGGGGCCCCTCCTATTATGCTTAAGATACCGACCGACCCTGTATACGCTCTTGAATAAAAGTGTGAATCCTGAATAATGTCTCTGTGCCAGCATTTCTTCAAGAATTAATCCAGATCCCGAACCCCTGACAGTTCCTCCCCCTTACTAGTTATATCCAGGGTGCTTTATCGACCTAGGAGGGTAGGGGGTGGCACGTCACAAAAGTGATAAAGACAAAATAGAGCTTTACAGGAAATCTGTGGTGGACAGACATAAGAAAATGGAGAAAAATCCAAGCATCGGACTTAAAATTCATAAATAAAGTGGAATTATGTTTGGGTGATGTGGATGTCAATAATGATCTTCAGTGCATAAGTGGAAAAGAGGAAAGTGTTAGTCAGGAGATCAAGGGTGAAGAACTTATTATTTTACGAAGTCGTAGTAAACTGGATTAAAATGATCGGTTTATAAAACAAATACAAGAAGGATGTCATTGAGTTATGTTCATCAGGCAGTTGTTGCAGAAACCTCAACTTGCCTATTTCGTTGATAACGGTATGTTGTTTAAAAAAGAGAAAAAGGATGTAAAAATGGTAATTCCCATGTTGACAGAAATCACCAATCATATTATAACGACTTTGCACAATGACCCATCATCCGGACACTTGGGCATAAATAAGACAATTTCTAAATTATATCAGTGGCCCCAATTAAACAAAGACGTTGTTAACTATGTAAATACTTGCGATAAGTGCCAATGTAAAAAAGTGGTTTGTAGTTTGCCTTATTGGGATTTACAAGCCTTAGAATTTCTGTCCGAAAGCTGGCTTACCATACCGCTGGATTATATCCTTCCTTTGACTAAGAATGCAAAAGGCCATGATGCCTTATTAACAATTACTGATAAGTGCTCAAAAATACGATAATAACCGTGTACATCGTCGATAACAGCTGAAGGCACTACTAAACTGCTTGCAGACATTATATTTAAAGTGTACGGATTCCTGCAAGTGATTATCTCTGATAAACATATAAGATTCACATCACAAATGTGGAAATCAATTAATGGAAGAAAGGAAAATTAGGATGGGGAATATCTGACAATGAGGTTCCTGCCTTCATAAGAATATCGTTTATGAAGTATTTTTGTGTGCGTTCAGTGGTTATCTCAAGGAAGATTAGGGCTGCATTGTGGTGTTACTATACAACAGAGCAATTGGAAATTTTTTATCTTTAATAGTTTTCACATTTGCAAAAAGAAGACTTTAAATTTAGAGGTCAAAGTCAAATTTGGGTGTGGCAATGAATTCCAGGTATATATCTATCTATATATATAAAGAAGGATGTTTGTGGGTGGGTCTGTTTGTCTGTACATTTTTTATACAAATCTACAGTTTTATTCCGATCTTGATAAAATTTCGCATACATGACCTTCAAAGCATGAGAAAGGTCACTGTCTACCTCAGATTTCGGAAAAATAATAAATATCGATAAAAAATCGATATTCATGGTTATGGCAAGGCATATTAATGAAAAATATCTCATGACCAACAATGCAAGGCAAAGTTTATACAACAATAGGTATCAACAATGGTATCAACACGCAATTCACAAACGCTCTGCATGAACCAACAATCAATATCTCATGACTAACAATGAAAGGAAAAGTTTGTGCAAGTGTAATTATCCCGGGCAACGCCGGGTACCTCTTCTAGTCTACGTATAAAAAGAAGAATTTGTTTGTTTGTGAGTTTGTTTGTTTTTTATACGAATCTACAGTTTTATTCCGATCTTCATGAAATTTTGCATAATTGATCGTCAAAGCATGAGAAAGGTCACTCACTACCGCAGATTTCGAAAAAATAATAACTTTTGATAAAAAATCGATATTCATGGTTATGACTAGAAAGGCGTTACCCGGGATAATTACACTTGTAAGTAAACGGCACAATCTCTAAATTTAAATTATAACTCCCAATTCGTTAAATATTAACTCAGTCAATAATAACTCAATCAACACAGAGCAAAGGGACTATCCATTCTACGAAAAATACGAAAAACAGGAATTCTAGGTGATACACCGGACCAAAGATTTTTTTTTTGCTCTTGACGTAGAAGCTCTTGCTCTATTCGAAACTCCCGTTGCTCAGATGTTTCAAATGCCCATATAGCTTTTTCTATTTTAGTTGCAGAGTTTCTATTACCAATACTCGTTATTTCTCTTTCCTTTCCAGGCACATAACTTTTTGCCAGTTGTCTGAAAGTTTGATATAGAACTCAAGGGAGACACAAATGACTCCTTTGCATCGTCAGTAGACGCTGCCTTATTAATCTTCTGTCATTGCATCATCATTTTATGTACATTACTAACAATTCTTGGAAACGAACGCTCAGTCATCGCATTATCAACATCTCAGTTTCCAAAATATACACATTCCAACAGAATATAGTCAAAATGCATTTTTATGAAATGTTAGGATCTGATGTGGTACCAAATAAGTAAAGTGATAACTCCGCGTGTGGCTCGGACTGTTTTTATGATTAAATTTTGCAATATCTTAAAAATAAACACAAAAACGCTTAGAATAATTAGAGTAAATATTCATAATGAAAACTCGGAAAAAATTTTTCAAATGCTCACAAAGCATGGACCTCTCCATGTATGCTGCTGCTAACCTGAATAAATTCTTAGTCACATAATCTTACTTTAGCTGTTCCCTTGATGTTGTTGCTAAAACTTGGCCATTCATCTCTGTGTAGTCCAGCAGTCGCCGATTCCTCTAATTACCTTTTCCTTAATACAGCACGGAGCTAAAGGATTGCTTTCACGCTCGTCTTTTCACTCCTTCTTAATAATCTTCTAAGTCACCATTTTCTCCAGTTACTGATCATTTTTAAAGATTTTCAAGAACTTGTTAAGTACTAAAAATTCTCTTATCTAAGAAAAGCCTGAATAACAGGAATTCTACGCATTTAATTCTATATTGCACAAACTTTGCCTTGCATTGTTGATCATGACATATATTGTTGATCCTCGCATAGTGTTGGTGCATTCCGTGTTGACACCAATGTTGATACCTATGGTTATGGCAAGACATATTAATGAGAAATATCTTATGGCCAACAATGCAAGGCAATGTTTGTGCAACAATACTTATCAACAATGGTATCAACAGGAAAATCACAAACACTCTGCATGGACCAGCATTATATATCTCATTACCAACAATGTAAGGAATAGTTTCTGCAACTATGAATATCGATTTTTTTTTATTAATTATTGTATTTTTGAAATCTGAAGTAGAGAGTGACCTTCCTCATTATCTCTATATATAACTAGCAAAGGTACCCGGCATTGCTCAAGATAATTACCTTGTAGGTAAACAGAACAATCTCATAAAATTTAATTAAATTTTGCAATATGTTAAAAATAAACGCAAGAAAATGCTTAGAATTAATACAGTAAAGATTCTTAATGAATATTCGAAAAAAATTTTGAAAAGGCTCACAATGGCTGGACCTCTCCAAGGATGCCACTGCTAGTCTAAATAATTTCTTACTCACGTAATCTTATTTCACATGTACACTTGATATTGTTGCAGTTCCCTTTCTTTCTTTGATGTCTTGAAAAAAAACTTGGCCATTCATCACTTTATGTAGTCTAGTGGTCGCCGATTCTATTATGTACTTGCTTCCCATTTGCTCAATATAGCACGGAGCTAAGGGGTGCTTCCTCTGTAATCTTTCCACTCTTTCTCAATAGTCTGCTAACTCTCCATTATCTCCAGTTACTGATCATTTTTGAAGATTTTCAAGAAATTGTTAAGTAATAAAAACTCTTTTCTAAGAAAAACCTGAAGACCAGGAAATCTATGCATTGTTACAAATTAAAACTTATCCATATTGCATCATCATTTTATGTTCATTGTTATAATTCTTGGAAAGATTGCATTAACATTGCATCATAATTTTGTGCTCATTGTTATTGGTGAACTGTGCGTAGATACCATTGTTGATGCGAACACGATGGGCCTATTGTTACACATACTTTTCCTTGCATTGTTGGTCATGAGATATATAATGTTGGTCCATGCAGTGTGTTTGTGAATAGCGTGCTGATACCATTGTTGATGCCTATTGTTGTACGAACTTTGCATTGCATTGTTGGTCGAGAGATATTTCTCATTAATATGCCTTGCCATAACCATGAATATCGATTTTTTTCGACATTTATTATTATTTCGAAATCTGAGGTACACAGTGACCTTCCTCTTGCTTTGAAGGTCAATATGCAAAATTTCATCAAGATCAGAATAAAACTGTAGGTCTGTATAAAAAACAAACAAACAAACAAACCCACAAACAAACCAACAAACGAAAAAACATCCGTCAAAAGAAGTGCCCATTTATATACAGGGTGTTTCAAAATTATGTACAATAAATTTAGTGACATATTCTTCAGGTCAAAAGAAGACGAAAATATTCTATAGCTCTTTGTCTGGAAACGATTCATTTACGCGATACAGCCAACTAAACCCGTGGCTCCAAATTACAAGATCCAATTCGTTGTCGCAGATCCATAATGTTAGGAACTTCTGTGCTGTAGACGATCGTTTTCACATGACCCCCCCCAGAAAAAAGTCCAAGGGATTGAGGTCGGGTGATCTTGCAGGCCAGGCTACTGGATCACCTCGATCTATCCACCGATTCGTATATGCAGCATTAAGGCGTGCTCGCACAACATGGCTGAAATGTGCTGGAGCGCCATCTTGCATGAACCACATGTTAGATCTTATCAAAAGAGGAACATCTTCCAGTAATTCTTGCAATTCATTCTGTAGAAACAAAAGAAACGTGGCCGCAACACACAAGGGCCAATTAAGTTATTTCCGACAATTCCACACCAAATGTTCACGGAGAAACGCTCTTGATGCGCTCGAGCTCTGGTAACATGCGGGTTAGCATCTGTCCAATGATGCTGGTTGTGAGAATTTACGATTCTTGTCCGGGTGAAGGTTGCTTCGTCCGTGAAAAGTATCTGGCTGAGACAACTTGGGTCTGCAGCATGACGACGTTGTATCCATTGGCAAAATCGTTGTCGGTGTGGATAATCCGTTGGGTTCAGTGCCTGAACCAGTTGTAGGTGGTATGGATGCAAAAGCTGACGGTGAAGAATGCGCCAAACAGATGAGTGCGGAATGTGTACCATAAAAGAAATACGACGGTGCTTGTCTGTGGTTCATCATGTATGATATCAATTATCACATCCTCCTCATCTGGAGAATGTGCTACAGGCCACCCTTGTCCTGTTTGGCGGCCAAAGGAACCACGCTCCCTCAAATGTCTGTCGACAAATACAAATGTTCGGTTATTTGGCAAATGTCTATTTGGAAAGCATTCTTGGTAGAGTCTTCTTGCTTCCACAGCATTTCGACCATACATTATGTGCATGTTAGTGTATTCTGCACTGGAATACGTGTACATGACTTTTTTTTACGTAAATCGTAATGCGTATGTCAGACCACGCAAACGTTCTGAAATTGATATTCCTAGTGGATGCACAGTAGTGAAACTACAGTAATGGAAACAACCGTACACAACTAATGGAACTACCCTAAATTGGGTTTAAATGGAACAAACCACTCAACCTAGTGTTGGGTCAAAACGCTGGAACTGCTAAAATATCGTCTGCTAACTACCGTGCGTCCCTACTGTATGATATTGGATTACTCGCAAACAAATCGTTTCCAGAACATTTTCGTCTTCTTTTGACCTGAAGAATATGTCACTAAATTTATTGTACATAATTTTGAAACACCCTTTATATAGAAAGACTAGCAGAGGACCTGGCGTTGCCTGGGATTAGTACTCTTGTAGGTAAACAGAACAACCTCAAAAAGATAAATTAAACCTCCAAATTGATTAAATAATAACTCAATCACTATAATATAGAGCGAAGGGCCTATCTGGTTTAAGAAAAATCCGAAAGACAGGAATTTACCTCTGAACTGAAAAAATCCATAGTAGTTAATATACTGAGACTTAATTTAACGAAAAAAAAATGTTTAAAGGTCATAACGGATGGACCTCTCCAATAATTTTTTACTCACGTAATCTTACTTTAGATGTACACTTCATGCTGTTGCAATTATCTTTCTACTTTCGATGTCTTGAATCAAAAATTGGCCATTCATCACTTTGTGTAGTCTAGCCGTCGCTCATTCTTCTAATTACTTGCTTACCATTTGCTTAATATAACACGGAGCTAAAGGAGTGCTTCTTCTATCGTCTTTCACTCTTTCTCAATAGTCTGCTAACTCATTATCTCAAGTTACCTATCATTTTTAAAGTTTTTCAAGACATTGTTAGGTACTAAGAATTCTCGTTTCTTTAAAAAGCCTGGATAAGAGGAATTCTATGCATTGAATTCTATATTGCACAAAATTTACCTTGCATTGTTGGTCATGAGACATATATTGCTGTTCCCTGCATAGTTTTGGTTCATTGCGTATTGACACCATTGTTGATATCTATTGTTGAACAAACTTTAATTTGCATTGTTATTCATGAGATATATATTGTTGGTCCGGGCAGAGTGTTTGTAAAATGCGTGTTAATACTCTTGTAGAAAATTAATTTTGCAAAAACTTTGTCTTCCATTGTTGGTCAGGAGATATTTCTCATTAATATGCCCTGCCATAACTATGAATATCGATTTTTTTTATCAATAATTATTATCTTTTAAAATCTGAGGTAGACAGTGACCTTCCTCCTGCTTAGAAGGTCATGTATGCGAAATTTTATCAAGACCGGAATAAAACTGCAGATTTGTATAAAAAACAACCAAACAAACAAACAAACAACCGAACAAACAAACATCCTTCTTTTTTCTATACTAGCAAAGGTACCCGGCGTTGCCCGGGATAATTACTTGGATGTAAACAGAACAATCTCAAAAAATTAAATTAAATTTTGCAATATCTTAAAAATAAACACATGAAAATGCTTAGAATTAATACAGTAAAAATTCTTAATGAAAATTCGAAAAAAATCTTTTTAAAGGCTCACAATGGATGGACCGCTCCAATAATTTCTTACTCAGATAATCTTACTTCAGATGTACACTTGATGTTGTTGCAATTTCCACTCTTCTCTCGCTGTGTTGAAGCAAAATTTGGCCTTTCATCACTTTGGGTAGTCTAGCGGTCGCCAATTCTTCTATTTACTTACTTCCCATTTGCTCAATACAGCACGGAGCTAAAGGTTTGCTTTCTCTGTCGTCTTTCCACTCTTTCTCAATAGTCTGCTAACTCTTCATTATCTCCACCTACTGATCATTTTTAAAGATTTTCAAGAAATTGTTAAGTACTAAGAACTCTCTTTTCTAAGAAAAACCTGAATAACAGGAATTGTATGCATTGTTACAAATTGAAACTTATCCATATTTCTTCATCATTTTATGTTCATTGTTATAATTCTTGGAAAGGATTGCTTTATCATTGCATCATCATTTTGAGCTCATTGTTATTGGTGAATTGCGTGTTGAAACCATTGTTGATACCTATTGTTGCACAAACTTTTATTTGCATTGTTGGTCATGAGATATATACTGTTGGTCCGTGCAGAGTGTTTGTGAATTGCGTGTTGATACCATTGTTGCAAAAACTTTGTCTTGCATTGTTAGTCATGCGATATTTCTCATTAATATGCCGTCATAACCATGAATATCGATTTTTTATCGATAATTATTATTTTTTCGAAATCTGAAGTAGACAGTGACCTTCCTCATGCTTTGAAGGTCATGTATGCGAAATTTCATCAAGATCGGAATAAAACTGTAGATTTGTATAAAAAACGTACACACAGACCCACCCACAGACCCACAGACCCACCCACTAACAAACATCCTTCTTTATATATATAGATAGATATATATAAAGAAGGATGTTTGTAGGTCTGTTTGTTTGTTTCTTAGGCAAATCTACAGTTTTATTTCGATCCTGATGAAATTTTGCATACTTCACTTTCACACCATGAGGAAGGTCAATGTCTACCTCATGTTTCGGAGAAATAATAATTACCAATAAAAAATCGATATTCTTTGTTAGGGCAGGGCATATTAATGAGAAATATCTCATGACCATCTTTGTAAGGAAAGTTTGTGCAACAATAGGTATCAACAATGGCTTCAACACGCAATTCACAAACTCTGTGCACGGACAAACAATATATATCTCATGGCCAACAATGCAAGGAAAAGTTTTTGCAACAATAGGTATCAATAATGGTATCAACACGCAATTCAGACACTCAGCATGGACAAACAATATATAGCTCATGGCCAACAATGCCTTTAACTCCGTG
The DNA here is from genome assembly GCA_023313115.1 of Rhysida immarginata. NCBI lineage: Eukaryota > Metazoa > Arthropoda > Chilopoda > Scolopendromorpha > Scolopendridae > Rhysida > Rhysida immarginata. The sequence continues at coordinate 91,039 of JAHWFO010084625.1, forward strand.
CTGTATTGTGCTGTGTTGGTAATTATAAGAATCGGGGACTACTAGACTACACAAAGTGATGTATGGACAATTTTTGCTTCAAGACATCGACAGAAGATTGGGAATTGCAACAATATCAAGTCTATATCTAAAGTAAGATTACGTATGTAAGAAATTATTTAGACAAGCAGTGGCATCCTTGGCGAGTTCCTTCTATTATGAGCCATTAAAAACCACTTTTTCGAACTTTCATTAAGAATTTTTATTTTATCATTTTTGAGCGTTTTCATATGTCAATTTTTGAGATATTTCAAAATTTAATCCAAAAAAAGTCCGAGCCATGCCGGGGTTGTCATCTAGCTTATTTGGTAGCACAGCAGATCCAAACATTTCATAAAAATTAATTATGACTATATTTTGTGGGAATGTGTATATTTTGGAAACTCAGATGCTGATTGTCATGTGGCCAGCTACAGAGAACTCGTCAACCAAGGTCTAATGTAGCAGACGACGCAAGTAAAACGCGTCATTTGACGAGAGCCACTACGAAAGCTGCCCACGAGAACAACGTGGTAAAGGACGAGAGGAGCACGAGAGGACGTCGAGAGAGGAGGAGAACGAGTGGAAAAGAGGAGAAGCCAGGGATATCTGGGGATAGAAGGTCGACACCGAGACAGCCGTTTGTAAAGAGATTGCAGTGCGACCAGCGAGGCTATGGGCTACGGCAGGAGTCCGGGAAACGCAGCTTAACGGAGGTTGAAGCAGCGTAGGACGACGAACCCGCTTGCGTGGGAGGAAATACCATGACGGTAGCTGGTGAGCGACAGCCTAGCAGAGAAGGCCACAACCGTTGGGAAAGCCTTCTTCAATTCCGTCAACTTTTAGACGAGGAGGATTGGCAACAGTGTTTAGTGGCTGCAATTGTGCAAGCACTCGCAGAGAGCGGCTACGAGCTTCTGACGGCGTATAGAGAGGCGAGCGAGAGAAACCAACTCGACGCCCTCGACGCGAGCACGTCGACAGGTGCCGGAATCCCGTACGGAGTATTGGAAGAGGAATATCAGCAGTGGCTACGTATCAATTATGGTAGGACTCTAATATTTCATTCAGTTATTACTTGGGCTCTACGCAACCCAGACCGCGGTATTACTGTGCTATTTCTGCATTTGGATGTTGCAGAGATAAATTCATTAGTGGAATCCATTTCTCTGGAAACAAGTGGACTCTCGGAAAATTTCTCCATAGTAGGGATGTTTTCAAGCGCACTCAGTACATTCTTATTGAATGGTTTAGGAGGGTTCATCGACAGTCATTTGGTGCCCTTCTCGATTTATTAAAACTGTGAAAGACGGACGTTTAAAAAAAAATAAATTTTTATTTGCAATAATAATATTTTTTTTGAAGCAATTCCACGTGCTTAGTGGAGGAATCCATTCCTACTCTCAAGAGAGGGATGAGCTTACAGTATTTGTGCTTCGTCGGTTTTACTACTTAGTGGTCCATCTTTCTTTTTGCGACAGAGCATGGTGACTTCCGTTATTATGCTTAATGTGTTTGTGCTTTAATAAGGGCCTATACTTACCTGAACCTGTGAGTACGTCCAGTGTAATTGTATCTCCGGTTTTGCTTTGTTTTAAAAGGCTTTTCGTCATCTGTAAAGGTACAGGTTCCTCGAGAGAGCAAGGTCGTGACCTCAAGTGCAGGGTCATACAGCGGAGTGCTTTGTTGTGCTTACTTTCACGTTATCTTGGTGCTTTTTATGTGCTTTATCGTGTTTATTTTGCTACAGCTGCACACATTGTGAATTTGTGTGTGTGCGTTTTTTTGTCGCACTTATTTGTGTATATTGGCCTTCTGTATCTCATCGACACGAAGCTCTTTTTTCAGTGTCAACCTGTGTGTTTGTGATAGTGTGTTGACAAAGCGCAGTGAGCTAATTGTTCTATTTGATTACGTGTGCCGTAAATCGCACGTTTACTTGTGCAAGCCGTTGTGCGTCCTTAAAGTGTTTTCGACGTACGTTTTCTTGTGTGCTCCTGGCCGTGCCCACTTACGTCAAGGGCAGATGCTCATTGGTATCTTCTTGAGTTGGTGTGTTCCCGATTTTGCAGCTGTGAGGCAGCAGTTGTACCTCTCGACTTTCTCATCATAGAAAGAATCGACTAGCGTTTTGGGTTCCGATCTACGCCAGCCATCGCCAGACGTTCTACTCATCGCAGGGTATCCTTCACTTCACCAGCGTTAGAGTACAGCGATCTGCTAGTATCTTCCACACATGCCATCATCAACTTCTCGCTACATCGAGGACCATCGTCCCCATCGCAGCATCGACTAGCGTCAAAGAGGATTTGGCAAGACATCCGTTCGACGTAGGCTCCACTTCAACAATAGTTCCTGGGGTATGCTATGCGGTCGAGTTTACCTCGCCTCGACGCATATGCTACTTCCGCCTCCAAAACTTCTCAGCTTTACACCTACGATCGACTGGGACTCTTGTACACAACTTCTCGCTATTCACCGGAACTTTGAACTATATCATATGAGCCTTGACAGTTTCAAATTGTGGCCAGTCATAACCGCAATTTAGAAACGAGGGCTTATCCACATATGGCGTCGAGGCCGTCATCATTTGTGTTCTTGATTCTACAGGGCATCTTCAACCTCCCAGACGGAATCAGCGAATTCTACTCAATCATGGACTTCCACTGCATAAGATTAATCACCGACCAAAACGAACTCTTAATTCCTATGTAATTCATCCTTATTACACATAGACTTATTTTTGATCAACTATTTAATAAAACCAATAAAAACTTTATTTATCAACCATTTTTCGTACGTTCTCTCTTTTCTGTCATTAAATCATTCACTCTGCTATCCATCCACATGAAAGAAGAGGAACGTTTGTGGTAGCAGAGCGTGGTTAAGACATTACGGACCGAACTTTAATTTTTCGCCCACCCAAACCCACCCAGCCGTTGTAGTAGGACAGCCTGGGGTTCACAGACATTCGGACCTGTTTTGTTTTTTTGTTTCCCCATCCAGCCACACCCAACGTTCGTGGGCGCATCACGCAGTTCAACGGTAGGAATTTTATTTATCGTTGTGTTTCGCCCGGTCTCTTCAGGTCGTGAGATTGTCTTCGTGCGAGCTGCGACCTTTGAACTTTGTATTGTTTTCCGCCCAGTACCAACCATCAATTAAGGTATCATTGAACTGGAACTATTGTGCATACAGCTCCAATCACCCTTCTAGCAAGGAAAGAAGGGGTCTATTAGTTTGGCTATCGCCTGTGAGAGGAACGTTTGACAGTGTCGTGTGATTGTGTGCTGGTTTCCAAGATGATAATTCCAAAAGTAGAAAAACTAATAAAAAAAGGTCTAGAGAGGACAAAATGGCAGGGAAACAAACTTATAGAGACTTTAACCAATACTTCGAAAAATTAGCTTCACAATTAAGCCAAAGTAGCGAAGCCGAAAAGATTCGACTCTATTGTGGTACTTTGCAACCAGCGGACAAAAAACATTTAATAAGCCGTGAGTGTAGAACTTTAGAAAACGCTATGAGAGTAATGGAGCAAAGAGTTGAAAGCAGCGGAAGCAACAGGAGTATCATTCTTCTTCTGCGATTTGGGGCGAGAAATACAGATTCCACCGTCCGTGAACACCTTCAAGGATCATCCTCGCTTAAGCTCAACGTTGGTGCCCAAATTGCAAAGCATTTTAAAGAAGGCGAAACATCGTATACGAAGAGCAAACGCTAGCTATAAACGGAACTATAACAGAAAACATACGCTGTTTAAAATGAAGGTAGGGGATTTGGTTCTAGTTAAAACGTCCCGTATAAGACGAATGAAAGGAGTTGTGGGGAGGAAGCTGTACACGAAATTTATGGGGCCCTGCCGCATTAAAAGAATAATAAACAAGGTGACAGCACAACTCGAAATCCCACATAAGTGGAAGTGTAGAAATAACATCTTCCACTGTTCATTTTTACAAAAGTTTACTCCGAGAAAAAAGAAGAAAAGAAGAGAACCCGGACCTATCAAGGACGATAAATATTCTAATGTTTACAAGGTACAGCGGCTAATGGACGTGAAGGGGAAGTCTCCGAATCGTAAATTTCTTGTGAAATGGGTTGGATATGACAAGCCAACGTGGGAGCCAGAAGAGCATCTGCATCGATGTCGGGGACTTGTTACCGAATTTTTTAAGCGCCAGAGACGTTCAAGAGATACCCACCAGCAGATTGATGCTATACAAGACAGCTTTCATGTGGCTTGCCAGCCAATGAGCATGTCATGTGGCCAGCAACAGAGAACTCGTCAGCCAAGGTCTAATGTAGCAGACGACGCAAGTAAAACGCGTCATTTGACGAGAGCCACTACGAAAGCTGCCCACGAGAACAACGTGGTAAAGGACGGGAGGAGCACGAGCGGACGTCGAGAGAGGAGGAGAACGAGTGGAAAAGAGGAGAATCCAGGGATTTCTGGAGATAGAAGGTCGACACCGAGACAGCCGTTTGTAAAGAGATTGCAGTGCGACCAGCGAGGCTATGGGCTACGGCAGGAGTCCAGGAAACGCAGCTTAACGGAGGTTGAAGCAGCGGAGGACAACGAACCCGTTTGCGTGGGAGGTAATACCACGATGGCGGCCGGTGAGCGACAGCCTAGCAGAGAAGGCCACAACCATTGGGAAAGCCTTCTTCAATTCCGTCAACTTTTAGACGAGGAGGATTGGCAACAGTGTTTAGTGGCTGCAATTGTGCAGGCACTCGCAGAGAGCGGCTACGAGCTTCCGACGGCGTATAGAGAGGCGAGCGAGAGAAACCAACTCGACGCCCCCGAAGCGAGCATGTCGACAGGTGCCGGAATCCCGTGCGGAGTATTGGAAGAGGACTATCAGCAGTGGCTACGTATCAATTATGGTAGGACTCTAATATTTCATTCAGTTATTACTTGGGCTCCACGCAACCCCGTCCGCGGTATTACTGTGCTATTTCTGCATTTGGATGTCGCAGAGATAAATTCATTAGTGGAATCCATTTCTCTGGAAACAAGTGGACTCTCGGAAAATTTCTCCGTAGTAGGAGTGTTTCCAAGCGCACTCAGCACATTCTTATTGAACGGTTTAGGAGGGTTCATCGACAGTCATTTGATGCCCTTCTCGATTTATTAAAACTGTGAAAGACGGACGTTTAAAAAAAAAATAAATAAATAAAATTTTTTATTTGCAATAATAATATTTTTTTTGAAGCAATTCCACGTGCTTAGTGGAGGAATCCATTCCTACTCTCAAGAGAGGGATGAGCTTACAGTATTTGTGCTTCGTCGGTTTTACTACTTAGTGGTCCATCTTTCTTTGTGCGACAGAGCATGGTGACTTCCGTTATTATACTTAATGTGTTTGTGCTTTAATAAGGGCCTATACTTACCTTAACCTTTTTATGTGCTTCATCGTGTTTATTTTGCTACAGCTGCACACATAGTGAATTTGTGTGTGTGCGTTTTTTTGTCGCACTTATTTGTGTTTATTGGCCTTCTGTATCTCCTCGACACGAAGCTCTTTTTTCAGCGTCAACCTGTGTGTTTGTGATAGTCTGTTGACAAAGCGCAATGAGCTAATTGTTCTATTTGATTTTCACCCGTAAATCGCACGTTTACTTGTGCAAGCCATAGTGCGTCCTGAAAGTGTTTTCGACGTACGTTTTGTTGTGTGCTCCTGGCCGTGCCCACTTACGTCAAGGGCAGATGCTCATTGGTATCTTCTTGAGTTGGTGTGTTCCCGATTTTGCAGCTGTGAGGCAGCAGTTGTACCTCTCGACTTTCTCATCATAGAAAGAATCGACTAGCGTTTTGGGTTCCGATCTACGCCAGCCATCACCAGACGTTCTACTCATCGCAGGGTATCCTTCATTTCACCGGCGTTGGAGTACAGCGATCTGCTAGCATCTTCCACACGTGCCATCATCAACTTCTCGCTACATCGAGGACCATCGTCCCCATCGCAGCATCGACTAGCATCAAGGAGGATTTGGCAAGACATCCGTTCGACGTAGGCTCCACTTCAGCAATAGTTCCTGGTGTATGCTATGCGGTCGAGTTTACCTCGCCTCGACGCATATGCTACTTCCGCCTCCAAAACTTCTCAGCTTTACACCTGCGATTGACTGGGACTCATGTACACAACTTCTGCTATTCACCGTAACTTTGAACTATATCATATGAGCCTTGACAGTTACAAATTGTGGCCAGTCATAACCGCAATTTAGAAACAAGGGCTTATCCACATATGGCGTCGAGGCCGTTATCATTTGTGTTCTTGATTCTACAGGGCCTCTTCAACCTCCCAGACGGAATCAGCGAATTCTACTCAATCATGGACTTCCACTGCATAAGATTAATCACCGACCAAGACGAACTCTTAATTCCGTGTAATTCATCCTTATTACACATAGACTCACTTTTGATCAACTATTTAATAAAACCAATAAAAACTTTATTTATCAACCATTTTTCGTTCGTTCTCTCTTTTCTGTCATTAAGTCATTCACTCTGCTATCCTTCCACATGACACTGATAAAGTGATGACTGAACATTCGTTTCCAAGAATGAGCATAAAGTGTTGATGCAGTGACAGAACATCAGCAGCGATTATTGATGAGGCAAAGGAGTCATGCAAGTCTCCCTTGAGCTCCCTATCAAACGTTCATATGGCCGGCAAAAAGTTATGTGTTTGTAAAGAAAAGAGATGAAATGAGTATTAGTCAGAGAAACTCCGCAACTAAAACAAGAAAACCTATACGGATATTTGAAAGAGCTGAACAATGGGAGTTTTGAATAGAGCACGAGGATATAAGAGCTTCTACGTCAAGGGCAAGAAAAACTTGAGTCTAAAGTATCTGGTGATGCTCCGCAGTGATGAGGAAAGTCAAGAAGTGTTTAGATAAAGTCCCTGCATATTACCTGGCCTACCTGTTTTACGTAATTTTTGGAGAATGGATAGTCCCATTGCTCTGTGTTTTATTGATTGAGTTATTATTTAACAAATTGGGAGTTGTAATTCTATTTTTGTGATTGTTCTCTTTACCTACAAGTGTAATTATCCCGGGCAACGCCAGGTACCTCTGCTAGTTTGAGATATTATTTAACGTCTTGAGTTTTGATTATGTACAAAACTATTATCCCGGTGAATGCTGGGTGCCTCACCTAGTATAATGTATATGTAGAAGAAGATTTGTGGCTTTATGTGTTTGTTTCTTATACAATTCTACATTTTTCGTCCGATCTTGATAATATTTTGAACACATGATCTTCAGAGAAATAATAATTATCGATGATCAATCCATATAACATGACCATGGCAGAACATATTAATAAGAGGTATGTCATGTCAAACAGTTCAATACAAATTTTGTGCAACAATAGTTATCAAAAATGGTATCAACACGCAATTCACAAACACAACATACAGACCTACAATATATATCTCATGACCCACAATGAAAGGCCAAGTTCGTGTTTTATAAATATGGCTCAAATTGTAACAATGCATAGAATTTTTGTGTTTCGGGCTTTTCTGTGAACTGTTAGTTCTCCGAAACCAACATTTTCTTGAAAATTTTTAAAAATAAGCACTATAATGGAGAGTTAGCAGACAACTGAAAAAGATTGAAAAGGCAACAGAGGAACCAGTCCCGTCGCTCATTGTTGTATTGGCTTCACCAACATACTGCTGCAGTGGTGAGCATGTTAACAGAAGACACTGCAACTTCTAAACCAGGCAAAATGATGACTTTACTACATGACATCGAGACCAGAGAGCGAATTGCAAGAACAGATAACCAAGTAGTAAATAACCCTAAAGATTTTTTTTCGAATTTTCATTATGAAATTTTTATATTTTGACAAATTCATTCGCCACAGCGAAGACATTTGAGCTTCTTTGATTTGTTTACCATTATGATTTAATTATTCTGATAAGAAAGAATATGGGGTGGAAAAGCAAGTAATACAAATGAAAAGTGAACAATATTGTTGAGAAATGATTCGGGGTTAATTCACAAGTTATGCATATTCAACGGATTTTTGTTAAATTAACTTTCCATACGGTAATTTTATTTTTTTTAGAATGCTCTTTCGAATCTTTGTACCCATGAAACCAAAATGCCAAAAATGGGGAATGACTCACCAAGTAGCCTAGCAACCAAGAGCGTCGTTTTTATGCAACACATTGGAGGGAGCGATGTTATGCAACACGGGAAGATTTTAAGTAAGGCTCAGCCGAAAAAGAAGTGAAGATAAGGTAACCTGGTTCAAAAATTTTGGGGAAAAATGTTTCGTATGGAAAACACGTTTTCTCTCTCTCTCTCTCTGACTCTCTGGAATTTGATCAGTGGCAAGAAAAAAGCAGCAATCATGTGGAGATTGCTAAACGAAGTTAACATTAAAGGCTAAGTGGATCCTACCCGTCAACAGCTTAGGCGAGTGACAAGCATCAACGTGGAGGAAAGAAGAGAGATGACAGAATAACCACAACTAACGATTGCTCTGTGATTTTGTCAGGTGGGTGGCGGTACAAACAAATACCTGTATCGTTTGCCCAGGCTGTCATATACAGAACTCAGTTGGGGAGTAAAGTAGCCCCTGGAGAAGTAAGCTGAGACACTAAGTGAGAGCTGTAAAACCATCTGCGAACAAGGTTGTTCGTGGCAGGCCTGAGCAAGGGAGCTGCAGCGGCGAAACAACGGGAATGAAATGCATATCCACTACTGTGTGGGAGCTGTGTCAACTTGGAAGAATTCAACTCTAACTGAAAAACTATGTATATGCAATATCTGGGGCAAGACTAAGGAAGTTTCAGAGACTGTAAATCTATGAGCAACATCTATTTGGCAGGATTGTGCGACAGAACAAATGGATATCACTGGAGAGCAAGCGTGTCATAAAGCTAAGTAAAACAATTATAATTGGGCCGTCACAGATAATTTAGTGCGTCATTAGTCACTATACGATCCAGGTGCTACAGGTATAGAAATTTTTCGAATAGCATTGATGCTACAATGTTGCCGTAATAGGTGATAATAAGGTGGCATGATATGATGTTACAATGTTATTTCTAAGTGTTTTCATGTGTTCATTATTACTGTATATTCACATTCAGATGTTACAAAAATTTAATCAAAAACAAGTCCGAGCAACGTCCGGGATATCATCTACCTGATTTTGTAACATAGCAGATACTAACATTCCCTTAAAATTCCCCAATACGTTTTATATATATGACCACCTGCTAGTATCTGGAAAATCCACCTTTGGTGGCAAGCACAGCTGCTGGTCAACATGGCAGAGAGTCAATAAATCCTCGGTAGGTGGTTGCAGATATTTGGGACCATTCGGCGATCAGTGCATCCTATAATTCCATCACCAAGCATGGTGGAGGGTCCAGCTTGTGGACATGGCGATTAAGATAGTCCCACAAATGTTAAATGGGGTTGTGGTCCAAGCAGTTTGGTGGCCATGAGAGTAACTTGAATTCATCCTCATGCTCCTCAAAAAAGTCGTGGACAATTTTGGCAGCATGGCAGCGAGCATTGCCCTGTAGAAATGTGCCATCACCCTGAAGGAACACTATCGACATGAAAGGGTGTACCTGGTCTGCAACAATCATCAGGTAACGAACAGCACTCAGTGTACCCTCCAGCAGTATCAGTGGACTGGGACCATACCACGAAAACATCCACCAGTCACACCTCCCCTACCAGTCTCTTGTCTGCCGCCAACGATGGTGTTGGGGTGCCTGTTCCATATGCTTCCCAGCGAATTCGCCATTGATTGTCCACTCTGTTCACCAGAAACCATGACTCGTCAGAGAAAGCAACCCTTTGCCACTCGGTCGAGGTCCAATGGTGATAGTCCATTGCGGTTTGGAGGCCCTTTTCAGCGATGCACAGGCATCAACATGAATGCGGTTACCATACGCTTGCTTCAGAGCCCCAACCTCAAGAGGGATCGTTACACTTTCTTGGTGCTGACACGCCTAGTGGACCCACTGTTCATTTGCTGTGTTAGTTGCTCAACAACGGCACACAGATTGGTCTTGGCCAGCCATCATAACAGACGCCTGCCTCCAGGATCTAAGGCCCGAGGTACCCCACAGTTACCTACTCAGTTGCTCAAAACTGTCTGGTTCGTCCAGTCGCGGGACACCTTCACAAAGGTGGCCGTTTCTGAAATGCTGCCCCTCTTGGCCCGATAGCCAATGATCATCCCCTTTAGGAGGTTCGACAGGTCACTTGCTCTGCCCATGATGTCAATAATTGATGTGTTAACTGTCTCTGCTGTTGCCAGCTTTTAATGATATGTAATGATTTTTCATCTGCATACCCTGGGAAGTTCCAACATGTCCGAGGAGATGTGGTCATATTAATGTTTCCCGACCCTGTAATTTGTTTTGGAAAAGGAAATAGTGATGATTACCAATGAGAGCAAAATGATGATGCAATGACAGGATTTAGATAACGCAGTTTTATCAAGGATGCTAAGGAGTCAGAACTGTCTCCCTTGAGATCCCTAACAAAAAATGATTGGCAAAAATTTGTGTGTTTGGAAAGTAAAGTGAAAAAACGAAAATTGATCCGATAAACTGTTTATCTAAAACTGTAATTATCCTGGGCAGCACAGGGTGTCTTTGCTAGTCTGTAAATAACAGAGACAAGTTCAAAACAGTGATATGGAAAACAACAGAATAATTGCCTAACGCGTTTCTATTATCATCATCTTTGGAGGATATCCTGCTATGAAATTAAACTGGGAGACCACGTTTTTTTATGGTAATAGTGACGGCAGACATAGTAGAGTGCTTCTTAACTGCACCGACATATTGGGTCGCTCTCACGCCCTTTTGTTCATCTTCTATTTTTATCAAGTATTCAATGATGCCATCCCTCTTGAACGATGGACATTCTGTTTAGGTGGACAACATCGCTCAGTTGATAATGTTTTCCGATTTTCATTTCTTCTTTTAGCAATATTTTCCCTCTGTCTCCTTCCTTCCACAGTATTTCCATGCAAATTTCTATGTCCATCAGACAATGCCCAGCTTTTATGCGGTGATCTGCGTAGGTTGACTTTCTATCTCCGATGTACTTTGAACCTTTCATGGAATGACCTAACTGTTGAGCCTATGTAAACTGCTTAACAATTTTGGCATTTCAATCTGTTCATTCTATCCTGTTGGAATTTCTCTGTGCCATCGTTTTACCATGTTGCATTCAAGATTCACTTAGCATTATTGGATTTTCTGAATGCCATGCCTATACCCTGTTTCCAGAACCGTCTTCATATGCAGTATAACTTCTGTCTAGCAAATGTAAATGTGGTGAAACATTTCGGCCTGTGGTTATTTTTCGTCTTGTGGTCTTGCTCTTCTCTCATTGCGTCTTGCAGGATAGATTTAGTGACCCACCAGAGAAATTGGTTCAGTCATGCTATTTCAGAGATAGTTGACTTCTCAAACTGGTGGGCCTCATCTTCTAAAATGTAGGTTAATGTGCTTCTGTAGCCATGTCTTATCTCTGCATTATGTGTTTTCGGTTGAACTGAATCATATGGTATAATGTTGGTCATTGTCGATTCCTTTTTGTAAATGCTGAAGATCAGTCTGTTCTTTTCTCTTCTTCTTTCTAGAATCGCCCCCCCCCCCCCCCATTAGGAAAGAGTAATCAATACTCAAGATTCTGAGTTCTGTTTTTCCAACAAATTTAGCTGTTATTTAAATGTTCCTTTCTACTATGAGATAAGAAAAAAAAGTTTAAAATATGGAAAGGCCACTGAGACTGGAATAAGACGTTACCTTTCCGAATCTTCTCACAAACACTTGGCTGGTCCAGGCCTCTCTCTCTCTCTCAGGAAGATTGCAATGTTTAGCTCGTCCAACACTGAGGCTTGATGAATACTCTTTCTCCAGTGGTAGAAAGATCTATCTTCCCAGGGCTGGGCCGTGCATTAAGGGAAAAAAACTGGCAAATTACGGGATATTTAATTGACATAGCAGGTTCTTGGACTATTCGTGAAAAAACTTCAATACGAGCAAAAAAATGAAATTTTTCGTGTGTATTTTTAGAAAAACTAAAACTTAAAATTAATTTAACCTAATAATTTTGAATTTCTGAAATGATGTTTTTACAAAATCATCAAATGAAGACTGAATTAAAACTAAAACTAGAGCAGAGGTGCCCACACCTAGCTATTAAATTTCAAGACCACTACTCAATTGGAGAGCTGACCTTCTCTTCTTATTATTCCTGACTAAAACAATCTCGGGTTCAATAACCAATCAAAAGAAAATTTACATTCATCACTCGTCAATTTCTTGTCAATCAAGGGTTTGGAGACACCCTCTCTAACTGTTTCTATGTGGCCTGAATTTTAACACTCTTGTGAGAGTTAGTTCCGTGGTGTTCTCCACATTTCAACATTCCCTCTTGGCTTGTATCTTCTACAATTTTTTGTCAATAACAACCTGACTCTGAATCCAATCCATTCAAGCTCTCTCACTTTTGCTAATACCCTTGGGTCCCTGAAGACGAAATACATGACCACACAGCAAAGTGGAAAATAACTTCTTATTTTCCCTTGCTGATAAATTCCAAAGTGGCACAGAATAAGTGATACTTAACCTGCAAAGGAAAACAAACTTTAAAATTCAATATACTTTATTTATCTCTAATCTAAGCTAAATTCTTTATAAAATTATCATAAAATCTAGTTTTTGAATCCCGATAAACAATTACTAACGCGAATAACAACTGAATAATTTAAAATTAATTAATTAATTAATTTTAATATAAATTCTAAATTTGGATATTATATGTTCTAAAAAATCTTACAACACTTCTTACACAGATAAAGCCTCACCCCAAGGCGTTACAGTATTCTTGAAACTTCTAGGGTCTTGCATCTCTGCAGCTTCTTCCAATGATGAAGTGAGACAGATCAAGGTGATACCGTCAAGCCTAGATCTTTAGTGGTCAAATTCAAAATAAAGAAATGTTTTAAAATGTAAATATCCAGGTGTAATCATCATAATTTGATCAATCTCTCATAACATATTTCTAGAATTATTAATGAAAATTGTTAGTATGTTAAACAAATGAACAACACTTAAAATAAACAAATAACAAACAAACAAAATTTCATCAAATATCACTAAGACTATACTGGGTGTCCAGAAATAAATATTAAATATTCATACACGTGAGACAACATGTATAAAGAAGCATTTTATTCCTAAGAACATGGTGTTGCAAGCCAACCGTCACAGAGATACAGGGGGATTAAAGTATGTTGCGCTGCCTGATTGTTGGCGTCCGGCAAGTGACTAGGCAATGTGGTGCAGCCACATTGTAGCTTACAGACCTGTCTGAAGGTGTTGATGTAATGGAATAAAATCAAGTCACATCATGTAACATTAAACTGCGTAGAAATAAACAAATAAGACACCCTGTAGGTTCTTAAGGTAACATGTTGACGTAGACTATGAGCAATGCACATCAAGGTGTACATCTAAGGTACGGGTAAAAACAAATGTGAACAAAACAGATACCACACAAATGTCCATTGCGTATCAAGACTCACAGCAGGTGTTCAAAAGTCCGGCCATGTGTTTGCATGCACAGGTTGCAGCGCCGTAGTCGCGACTCCCATGTATGACGTAGTATATTCGGTTGTTCGCGGATTGTTTCACCTGCCACAGCAATGCGAGCGAAAAGATCATCAACGGATGCATGGTGCCCCACAAAAAAAGTCCAATGGGGATAGGTCAGGTGAATAGAACAGGTCAGAAAGAAAAAGAAGCAGGAGAAGAAAGACCATTGGTGGATTCTATGCGCAGAATCAGTCCAGAATCTGCCAAAGGGAAATAAAAGGCAGGGCAATTGACATCTCTTGAACAGATGTGGGCTGTACCACATTGCCTAGTCGCTTGGGGGATACCAACAATCAGACAGCGCAACATACTTTAATCCCCCTGTATCTCTGTGGAGGTTGGCTTCCGACACCATGTTCATAGGAATAAAAATGCTTCTTTATACATGTTCTCTCACGTGTATGAATATTTACCATTTATTTCTGGACATCCTGTATAAATAAAATGATTTTTATATAGGCCTTTTGAACAAAGATATGTGCACTTTCATTTTTCCTGTTCACCACAGTCAGTTCTAATGTTATTTGATCAACACAATTAACATAATTCAGTGTTCATAAACTAATGAAGATTCATTAACCAAGAATATAAGTTAAACACATGATAAACACAATAAATTGAAAGTATTCTGAATTAGGAGCACTGAAAACAATAAGGTAAAGTAATGTTTAGTGGAGCACAATCTTGTTCACGGAACACAAATGAAAGTTCAGGCTAGCAACTCACGAAATTTCTAGTGTACTGTCCTCGTGTTGTCATCTCTGGTTTCGAAATTGGAATAAGGATGCAGTGGATGGTCTCCTTTGGAGCTCCTGGCATAGAGGGGTGATAGATACTTTGTCTTCTAAATGGCAGCTGATGTTGGGTGGCTCTGTGGAGTCCTTCTTGGCTCCCAAGGCAGTCGTCACCTGCAAGCTAACTTATTTCCAATGTGTCGGTAAATTAAATTTTTAAGGTTATAGAAAGAACAAAAGAAAAGATAAAGCTGTGTATATGTATGTTAAACACCCCATAAATGTGACTATGAACTAATGGTTCGAATAAAATCATATGTAAGTAATAGAATATATGTGTGGTGAATGTTCAATGCTATAAAGAAAAATGTGAGGATAGATGTGTAAGGGATATTACATCTCCTCAGGGGAAAATAAAGGTTGAGGTCATTCCCAAGAACAGTGGAGTATTTCCTCAACGTTAGAACAAGAAGGCCCACTTAAGTTTTCCAACTCAAAATTTTCCTCATGACTAGAATCATCTACTGGGGTTTGGTGTCTAAATTTGGCATATAGGTGTTGGAATCTAACTCCAGAACAACATTTAAGTACAACACATATAATAAGTATTATCAATATCATAGACACAACAATACCAACGAGCATCCACATGAAGAAAAAAGAATTAGAAATTATGTCTGAGTATAGGGAGTTCACCAGTTCTCGGGCCTTTTACTTCAGAAGTTGAAGAATCATCCCATCTGTTTCCAAACTTGAACTACCACAATGTTGGTAAACCATTTCCAACATTAAAGGATTCTGATCAAGGAATTCCAAGTCCGACACATTAATTACGTGTGAAATGCCAGGTACCACCAGAGAATTAACTTGAAATGGGCTGCATCTCCAGGTTTAATTAGGGGAACTGCTAAATAAACCACATCACCAATATTTGATTGTATGAAGTTTATGCCACTTATCATGATACTCCTTCCACTTTTGGTCCTGCCCCTCCCGAAAGTTGTCTGTCATTTCAAATGCGTGTTTATCGTGTGATTCTACCTCGCAGCTGTAGTTGTTTTCTGCACCATAAAAAGTTTTTTAAGGAGCTGTAATAACTTCATTGGGCAAATAGGGTCCCGTCTATAGAACAAAAGAAACCAGCTCTAGCCTATAGATGAATGCGGATTTATATTGTAGGCGAACATTCAGAAAGAACCACGTCACCCAATAGTATTGACTTCTATCAACATAATGCATAATCGATCATCCACATTTCCAGCAGGATGATAAGCATTTGTAAAAAGCCTGTTAATTCCTATAACCTGACATACTTCTCTGAGAATTTCTGACATGAAATTTGAGCCTCTTTCAGTCAAAAGTTGGATGGGTATTGAAAATCGATTAAAGACACATGTGACGAATGCTTTGGCTACTGTTTTTGCAGTCTGATCAACAAGTGACACGGGTTCCAAATATCGAGAATAATGTTCCGTGACTACCAAGATGTATTTTTGGCCTTCATATGACACTCTAATTGGATCTAAGATATCAGCCTCTATGTGAAAAAATGGATGTTTCAAGGGTGGGAAACTTTGTAGTGGCTGCTCATGCCATTTGCATTGGGTGGCATGGAGCTGACAGCTCTCACACTCGGAGCAGTACTTTTGTATATCTTCTCTCATGGTAGGCCAATAGCATTGCTTATCCAATTTTATTCTCATCTTTTTTTATCAGACATGGTCACTTCCCAGGATGTCGTGACAGAGGTATAAAATTTGGTTTCTCAGACTGTTAGGAACGATGAACTGCTCCCATATCTCTTTCCCAACCTGGAGACCTTTTAATGTGATATAACACTTCGTGTTCATCAATAAAGAAATTTGCTTTGAGGGGTGGTTTCACGCCTTTACCCAGTAATAATTTTCGAATTCCTTTCTACTCTTCTCTAAATGTTGTTCCCTAGCAATCTCTTGCTTACACTGGAGTGGTTTATATTTCTGCAGGTGTGGCATTGGTGTTTTTTATGCCAGGTTTATGAAGTATTTCGAACTGATACTCAGAAAGGGTTATCGCCCAGCAGGCGAATCTTCTTGCAGAAACATTAAGAGCAAATGACCAGGGTAACGGCCGAAGATTGGTTTGGAAAACGAACTTATATTCTTAAAGATACAGTTGAAATTGCTTGATGGCATAAACTACTAAGCATTCTTTCTCAATTACAGAATATTATAAACCGCTCTTCTTTAGCATCCTACTATAATAAGCAATGGGATGCTCTTTCCCTTCAAATTTTTGCGACAGAACTGCATCTAACGCATACGAGTAAGAGCTAGCCTCAGTGGAGAATATGAAACGTTTAGTAAAATCACGACTTTTAAGGATTAGTGCTGTAATTAAGAGCTGTTTGAGGGTTTGAAAAGCTTTTTCCGCACCTTCTGTCCAATTAAAAGGTACATCCTGTCTGGTCAAATTGGTTAATGGTTTGGCAATAGCACTAAAAGATTATACGTGTTGCTGGTAATAGTTAGCTAATCCTAGAAAAAACTGTATGTCTCTGACATTCTTAGGTTGTGGGAAATTCTTTACTGCTGCAATTTTGTTCGGATCTGGTACGATTCCATGTTCTTAAATGATATGGCCCAAGAATTTGACCTCATCATTAAGAAACTGGCATTTGTGTGGTTTTAATATAAGATTAGCTTCCTTTAATTGTTCAAACAGAACTCTCAAGCCTGGCAAATGTTCTGGAAATGTTTCATTAAAGGAAATAAAGTCATGTAAATAGACTAAAACATGTTCCTCTAGACCTCTAACAATATATTTTGCAGCACTGGTGAATTATTAGGTATTCATTTGAACTGAAATTTGGAATCCAGAGTAGAGAATGACATTTTTTCGTGGTCTCATATTTCTAGCTGGAAATAGCCCTGATTAGCTTCTAACATGCTAAAATATTTTCGTCAACTTTTGTAACCTTATTTAGCTTAAGGTAATCAACAACAAACCGATATGAACCATCCTTACAATAATTAACAAGTTAGGGGCACTCCAGGGGCTTGAGCTATTTCCTATGACATTTTTTAATAAATTTTTTCATCATTTCTTTCAGAATATCCCTCTGGGAATTAGGAATTCTGTAGGGTGGTTGAGCTATTGGGGGGGGGGGGCCACCTATATCAAGTTATGTTGTACAATTTTGGAGCATCCAAGATCTCAGTCTTGATGCAAGCATACCTTATTAAAAAAGAGTAGGAGTTGTGATAAAGTATATTAATTAAAAATGAATAAAAACTCCATTTAATTAAAAGAAATATAAACAAAATTAAATATTAAAAACAGTGGGTGACTTTTATTCATTGTTTTATTATTTATTTATTTATATTTCTTTAAATTAATGGAGTTTTTATTTATTTTTTTATTAACATACCTTATTAAATTCATTATATAAATTTTCAAAAGGTAAAGGAATTCTTTTTTGCATAATTTAAAAATTTTTCTTACCTAATTTTTTCCTGCTTTCCCACTTCAATGGGAGTGGTCAATTAAATTCATTCTCTTCCTCTGCTTCACTTAAATTCTCAATAAATTTTTTTGCATTTAAAATTAATGTTTTGCAGGAATAATTTAGTAAACGAATTGGTACTGTTTTAGAATTTGAAACCTTAACTAAAAATTTAGCTCTCAAAAATCCTGGGATATGAAGTGGTTTCAGTTCAAGCACACTTATACGATATTTAAATGCTTCACTCACCAATGTGCCTTCACAAACAACTTCAGAATAATAGAAAATAGATAGATTTTTCTAAAAGCTAACAGAAACAGTCTCCATAAATTCCCCGAACATTTGCAACTCCCCTGATGAGTGCCTCTGTTTTCTTTTTACTGACCAACACCCAGTGAAAGAAATGTTTTTGTGTTTTCATACAAACAATTCTTTCAAAAATCAATGACAAAACGAAATTTATAAGAGTATCCCGTCCCAATATGGCATGATAAGGAATTTCTCTCCTTTTCCAAATGTAATATTTTAATTGATAATTTATGCTTTCTAATTAAAATTTGACGAGATAAACTCCTTCATTGGGAAAATTATTACCTCTTACCCCAACCAGATTAATAGCGGGTTCATGAACCTCAGTAACTGTGTAACCTAATTACATAATTTCTTCTAGCTTATCCTCACCTAATAACATTCTTTTGGCCCCAAGAAGAAATTTAACAATTGTATCTCCCACTCGGCTCTTACTCATGAGTTCTGGTTCTGCAGAAACATGTGCTATTTGTAGTGATTCCCATTTTTTACTGCCCTCTCTCCTCTCCTGCTGGGAGAGAGATTGCTCTCACGTTTCTTGTTTGAGTTGCTTGCTCTATGCCGTGATTAGCTTTCACCATTTGCATTTTGGTGCTCTTGTCCGCATCCTTTTGCATGCTTTTTAGGCAATAACAGATGGTGTGGCCTTTCCAATGGCAAAAAAGCATTCGAATTTATATTCTGGTTGCTTCTTATAATCTTTCATCATGTGACCTGGCAATAGGCAACGGTAACGTATAAGGTCTGTGCAAGCTCTGTCCACTCCTAGGCTCTCTCCAGTCTGGGTGGATTGTTCCGTCTGGCTGCTCTTTTAGGTTCTCTCGGCCTGCCTGTGCTTAGGTGCGTGCAGTCTGATTTCTTCCCCTTGCTTCCTGTCCGTTCTGAGCCCTTCCTATCTCTCCTATCTGCAACCTTTCCTCCACTCACTTGATAATACTTTCTTCTACCTCAGGATCTATCGCTGTAATTTTCTCTCCGTCTATTCCATCCTCGACAGCATTTAATGCACCATTACCTCTGCCCCACCACTTCACTATCTCTTCCTCCTCCTCCGCCTGTTCTATCACTACTCTCCTCAAAAGAGGCAATAATCCTGCCATAAAACTTTCTCTTATTCTCTTTGTAAACAGCTGTTGTGCATATGGACATTTCTGCTTCATCTCCTTCTAATTTAACCACTCTCTTAGTCTTGTACCCTAAACTCTGCAGATGTGTGGCATACTGGCATATGTACTCCTTTCCTCATTGCCGGCACTCTAAAAAAAGCCTCTTGCTCTTCCCTTTTGGCTCTTTTCCAAATCTTTCCTTAAGCGCTTCCATCATAACATCAGATGTAGCCATCTCTGATAGTGCGTTAAACAATTAAAAACTGGATATTTAATTTACAGGATATTTAATTGATATAGCAGGTTCTTTGCTGTGACTCTTCGTGAAAAAACCTAGATCTGAGTGAAAATAAGAAATCTACTTGGTTTGTATTATTAAACAATACTAAAACTTTAATTTTACCTAAAAATTTTGATTTCTTCCAATGATGTTCTTAAGAATCATCAAGTGAAGACCAAATTAAAACTAGAAATAGAGCAGAGGTGCCCACACCTATTTATTAAACTTCTAAACCGTTACTCAATTGGAGAGCTACCTTTCTCTTAAAATTCCAGACTAAAAACAATCTTGGGTTTAATAGCAAATCGAAAGAAAAAATATTGATTACTCTTCAACTTTTTGTCAATTAAGGATTTGGAGACACCCTCTCTCTTTGTAAGTTGCCTGAATTTTAACACCACACATGATAGTTAGTTCCTTGGTGTTGTCCACATTCCAATGTTCCTTCTTTGTTTGTATCTTCTACTCTTTCTTGCCACCTATATCCTGACTCTGAATCCGAACCATTCAACCTCTCTTGCTTTTCCCAATACCCTGGGTCTCTGAAAAAAAACAGATCACCACACAGCAAAGTGTAACATAAATCCCTATTTTCCCTTGCTGATAAATTCCAATGTGGCACAGAATAAGTGATTTTTAACACGCAAAGGAAAACAAATTTTAAAATTGAATATAAGCTGTGTTGCACTGATATAAATCCACTATCTAATTTTTAGGTTCAAAGAAAACTATGAAGTGAATTCAAACAATTCTTTATTACCTCAACAAATAACTTATGAATAATATATTTCTAAGTTTAAATTGTTACAAAAACCAAATAACAACTAATAATCTTTTACAATGGAAATAAACATGAACTTGCCTATTGCAATATGATAAATCCACCTACTAAGTTTGTGTTGTGTTGCATTGAAATTCATATTTTTCCAATACATTAACAGATGGCACTGATTTCAACTGACTTGGTGGCAGATTAAAACAAGCAAAGAAATTTCATCAACTAATAAATAGAAAAAATGGCAATGCCAAGAGATAAGCCACTGAATGCGTTTGAGAGAGGGCAAATTCATGCTAAGGAAGAGTAGGGCAAGTCATCCAAACAAATAGCTAAAGACTTACATCACACTTACATTACTTGTATTCTTAAATTACTTGGACTGCAGGAGCGTTATGGCCAAATGAAAGCTCTTGGTGCACCACTGAAATTGACACCTCAGCAACAAAGGATAGCAATCCGGGACTGAAACAGGGAAAAACATCTCTGACAGCATTGGCCAAGAGACCAGACATTAATGTTCGCAAACCTAAGTTATGCCGGCTTGTTAAAAAGTGTGAGGATCTTGTGTACACAAAAAGAAAGTGTACAACCTACTTGAAACCTACACACAAGGAGAAGCAATTGTGTTGGGCAAAGGAGATGTCATGGAAGCAAGAGTGGATGCAAATATTATAGTCCGATGAGAAGAAGTTTAATCTGGATGGACCAGATGGATACAATCATTATTGGACCCAATACGGAAAGAGAAAGAGCTCTACTCCAAGAGCAATGTGGAGGGGGTTCGGTTATGAACTGGCAAGGCTTTGGATGGATTGGTAAAACAAATCTAGCATTCACTTCTGGACGAATGAACACCACATCATACCAAACAATGCTGGAGACTCATCTTCTGCCCTTCGGAGAACAAATTGGTGGCCCCAGATAGCAATTCCAACAAGAAAATGCAACTATCCACATTGCTAAAACTACATATGAATGGTTTCTGAATAATAGGGTTGAGGTGATGGAATAGCTACCACCTTTCCCCTGATCTGAACCCAATGGGAAATCTGTGGGCCATACTAGCAAGACAAGTTTATGTGGGTGAAAAACAGTATGATTCTGCTGAAGAATTAAAGATTGCCATAGTAAATTGTTGAGAAAACATACCACAGTACTTGTGCATAAAGCCTAATGATACTCTACCAGATAGAGTATTTAAAGTAATTCATGCTCACAGCGGTTACACTGATTATTGAATATGTTGATTTATCATAATGCAACAGGCAAATTCATGTTTTTTTCTTTTGTGTAAGATTATTTTTTTATTTTTTTTTTTAACAATTTGAACTGACAAACATATTAAGCATAAGTTATGTCTTTAATTTTAATTTAATTTAATTTAGTTTATGAATCGGGATCCAATACGTCCATCCCAGGCTTGTATGGCTAGAGGCCGACGAGTTGGGTCCTTGGATGCACCTGGATTCACGACTACTGTATCATGGTCGCAGCAGCCGGAAGGGGGGGAGTGAAGATGGTCTTTCACTGATGATGAAGATTTGTCTGAATTCATTTCAAAGTTTTCAGTGAAATTAAAAAGTAGATAGCGGATTTAAATCAGTGCAAGGCAAAATTTATTTACTTCTGATCTAAGCTAAATTCTTTCTTAAATCTTTATAAAATTTAATTTTAGAATCCCCATAAACAATTACTATTACGAATAACAACTGATTAATTTAAATAACTAATTTTAATATAAATTCTAAATTCGAATAGAAAATGTTCCCAGAAATCTTACAAAATTATACAAATGTTAGCAAAGTTGTTAATACATTTTTAACATACTTTTTTACAGGGCGATTCTGGAAGTCCAGCGCTTGTAGTTTCCAACAGGCAGTTGACTGTTGTAGGTGTCGTCTCATTTGGCCAAAATCATTATTGCGGAAGTTTTCCTGGAGTGTACACAAGGGTTTCAACTTACAATAATTGGATTAAAACAAAAATTTCAAAATGAAAGAAAATTCCTGTTTTAGGAATAATATTTTAAAATTTTCTATTCTTTTAAAACTTTTTATGATAAGAACAGTAAAAAATCTGTGTTTAGTTGTGTAAGCTTTACACACGATTTTATTATATATAAAAATTTCTTTTCACAACTACAGAAAGAATAAAGTCATTGAAAAAAATTTTATGTGTCAAGACTTGCAATAACATAATTCATTTAATTCATTACAGTGACATTTTATGTTTCCAAAAGTTTTAGCTGAAATTTTTGCAGCTAAAATTCATCCTCATACAAAGGTTTTTATGATATGACAACAATAACCACATTCAAATTTGATGTGCGCTTTCAGATTATATGAAGTAAATTTATTTAAAAATCTTTTATTAAATTTTATCTGAAGAATAAATATTAATGATGAAATATAGAAAAGAAAATTCCGCAGTCCGGGATCGAACCAGGAACCTTTGGCTCGGACTGCCAACGCGCTAACCAATTGCGCCACTGCGGCCATGAAAGCATTTCGCTATTTACATGACCTTAGGGCTTGGTTAGAGCAGTTACCTAATTCGCCGGCTGGGACTAACTTTCCTAAGGCGAAAATTCTTAAAGAATAAATCATTAGATTGGTCTGTGAGGGTTTTAATTGGTCAGTGGCGCAATTGGTTAGCGCGTTGGCGGTCCGAGCCGAAGATTCCTGGTTCGATCCCGGGCTGCGGAATTTTCTTTCCTATTTTTCATCATTATTTCGAACAGCTGAGGTAGGCGAACCATTAAAACCCTCACAGACCAATCTAATGATTTATTCTTTAATAAATATTAAATAGCATTAAATTTGGTAACCTTATAACATCATATTTTCCAGAAAAGAAATCTGAAATTTATTGGAGACAATTAAAATGCTTTTTATTAAAATATTTATTATTAGGGTAGATAGTAAAATATTTTATATTCGAACAGCGAGCTGAAAACACTAAGTGATGCCACCAAAAATTCACATGTATTGGGTGGGCTACATAACAGCCCTTTTTGATGTCAAATTCAGCTATTTTGAAATTATTAAAGCATGCAAAAAGCAGGGCTTTATAATATCCAAGAAAGGGATAGCAGTATACGAAATAACATTGGCTAAACCGAAAGCGGTGCGATTCGTCAGGTTAAAAAGCAAGCCAACCTAAGGCGATCCATTAGCCATACTTCCGACGTCATCTGGAAAGTTTCAGCTCTCGTAACCGGATCTAACCGACCAACACAAAAGAATATTAAACAAAAAGTAGGAGCGATATTTGAGTAGATGATAAACACAAATATCAACGTTGGTTTACAACTGAAGAAGTGAAACAAGTGCCACATTCCAAACTTGTTGCTGTGCCATCTTCAAAAGAGAATGACCAACTGCCGTACACTGTGTGAATGATATTGGGCAGATTAAGGTGGAATTACTATAACCGACTGCAACAAGAGTCGAGCCATTTTTACCGCCTGAGGGTTTCAGGACTTCAAAAAATAGTGCTGTAAATGCAAGGCATCGTTTTCAATAGGTTTCATGATTGTGGTGGGATACAACTACAAACACAAGTTAATTTTATATAGAGTTAAGTCAAAGGTCAAAGTCAATGTCATACACTATCAAACTGAAGTTCTAATCCCCATATTTACCCGTGACATCCCCGGTTTGCTGCATCAGGATATAAGTTTACAAGATATTGCCGCATCAAGACAAGTTGTCAAGTTACACCGCCGCGTAAACTAGCATACAAGAAGAAAACAGAATCCACTACATTCCATTCAGCGATATACCTGTTAAGTCACTGCATGCATCGCCTATGGATTTTTTTAGCTTTGGTCTACCTAAACGACCCCTAAGAAAGAGTCCACTGCGAAAAAGTGGAGAATCTTTGGAAAGAGTGTGAACAACAGTGTTTACTAATTGATCTTGGTGTTCTGCATTCCAGCTTTATGCATTGGACACTACGATGCAGGGCAATAGCCACTATGCTCGTCGACCAGATTGAACACAATCAATAGTGGCGAAAGGGATTTACCACTTTTTCTTTTTCTCTACAACTTGTTACAATAGATCAGTAACATCCCTTTGTATTTACAAACGTATGAGGAATAAAGTCAATAAATAATAATTATGGTTTAGCTAATAAAAGTAACTTATCACCAAAATTATACCCATCTCAACTAGAAAGTATTCAATCAGCTTGTTGTTAAAATCAACAGTGATTGAACAGATACATCAGATTGAATTGAAACTGTAGTTAGATTCTATGAAGAGCTACGTTGAGTCTCAGGGTTGGAGGCAAGGTTGTTATAGAGAGGAGGTTGCCTCTTAAGGGGATTATCTCTAATAAGCATATAAGTAGGTCAATGCTTTTTGACATCATATAGTTACGTATACCCATCGTCTTTAGATAGTAGGCAATTTAAAGACGATGCTATAGCTACTTTATTTATCATATTTATATTATGTATAAACTTGTATAGCTGTAAGGATACCTTTAGTTTACCCTCCCTCTTACAACCTTGGATATTAATATCTTGGACAATAAATATATAAAAGCCAATCAGATATAACAGTTTTACATTTGAAGATTTTAATTCGAGGATGGGCTGTAAGTATTAATAATTAAATAAAATATTTATAATGCAATTGAATAAAATACAAACAGATAAATAACATCAGAATAAATTAATTAAACTATCAATAAATACAGTAAATTAAATAAAATAAATGAAACTCGTTATTTAAATAAACTTGACTAAGCAAATAAACAAGCCAGGCAACCGAAATGCCAAGGACCGATAGGATTTTAAAGCAATCGAGAACGAAAAGAAAAGCATTTGATTTGTAAAAAAGCCTTTCGTTGTTAAGAATTAGATGAGGTTGCTAAGAAAGCCTCTGGTTGCTAAGCAAGGCGTACTTCTAAGAGAAATGTGTAGTTCAAACTGAATAAAACTACTTAAAATGTTAAATGTAGAAAATCGCAAATCTCTATAGATCAGAACATATACCAATCATTTATTTATTAAGCATTCCTATTTAATGAAATAAATGTTAATTGTTGAATCCTTCTATGTAAGGGTCAATTCTTTCTTCATAAACTATTACCAAAGCTTTTCTACGTAAGCAAGTACCATTGAAGGAATGATTAGCTACTAGCTATTGTTAAAATTTGCCTCATGCAAACTATCTATTGATAATATAAGGTATAAGTAATTACATGGTCATATCTTAGCATGGAGAGCTTCCAATGGTTTCATAACAGTATATTACAACATAAATCATGGAACCAAATTAGATTATCAATAATTTTACGTCATATTCTTCATGACACATCATTCCAAGTCGTTTGATATATTACATGCCATATTTCAGCATTAAAAGTTCCAATGAAACATAATGGGTCCACTGAACCAGATGCATTGGAACCAATTACGACTATCATTAATTTTACGTTATATTCATTCATGGCACATAATTCCAATTCGTTTGATATATTACATGCCATATTTCAGCTTTGAAAGTTCCAATGAACCATAATGGGTCCACTAAACAAATTGCCTTGGTACCAGTTTCGACTATCATTAATTTTAGGTTATATTCATTCTTGACAAATCATTCCAAGTCGTGTAATATATTACATGCGATATTTTAGCAGTGAAAGTTCCAATCAACCATAATGGTTCCACTAAACCAGCTGTCTTTGAACCAATTTCGACTATTACTAATTTTACGTTATAATCATTCATGGCACATCGTTCCAAGTCGTTTGATACATTACATGCCATATTTCAGCATTGAAATTTCCAAAGAATTATAATGCGTCCACTAAACCAGCTACTTTGGTACCAATTTCGATTATCATTAATTTTACGTTATATTCATTCATGTCACCTCATTCTAAGTTGTTTGATATATACCATGGAGTATCTTCGCATTGCAAGTTTAAAATGAACTATAATGGTTCCTTTAAAACGGATGTGTCTGAGCCAATTTCGAAAATAATTAATTTTATGTTTATATTCATTCATGACACGTCTTTCCAAGTTGTTTGATATTTTACATGCCAAATCTGAGCTTTGAAATTTTCCACTGAACCATAATGGTTCCATGAAAACACCCACATGCCCTTGAACCAATTTTGACTGATATTGATCATCAAGGAAGATCATCACGTCTTTTCACCTAATTCACAAGCCTTTTTTCTACTTTGGCTATAGAATGCAAAAGAGAGAACGGCATTTGGCAGTGCACAGACCATTTATACATGCAATTGTATAGTGAAATACGTGGTCCTCTATATTATTTTTTACCTTTTGAACCGGAAGTAGTTCACCGATTTTTTCCACCAACAAACTCAGTCTTCCGAAGTTCGAATGGCGAAAGCGGAAGTCGTAAATTCGAAAGCATTCGAAAGCTAGAGCACCAACGGACAAACAGACAGACAGACGGACGGACAGACGGACGGACGCACATTGTGAAAACATAAGTGCCTATCGGTCTTAATACCTATCGGTCCTAATAAAGTAAAATAAATAAATTCACATTTAATAAAATTAAATCAGTAATATATATATATATATATATATATATTAATAATATATATAAATAATAATAATATTTATAAATAATATATATTTTTAAATAATTAATTAGTAATATATATAAATCAGTAATATATATACAGTGTGTCCAGAAAAAATAGACTCGCCTCTAAGCAATAGTCCATCCATTATACAGAACGAAATCATTTGGGTTTCACAAAATAAAATTATTGTTTACAATGTATAGGAATATTTTTTACATATATTTCTTTATACTTACATGAAATTTACATGAGGGAAAAAAACAACAAATGGAAGGAAATTTTTGTGTCCATTAATTTTAGACTCAGGTCAAGAACTGACGCGTTTTAATAATAAATGTGGCCAACTTTATTAACAAGAACTTGATGAATGCGATTGGGCATTGAAGAAAGTATTTTCTACAAATATTGGTCCCCAGTTTCTTCTCAACCTCGGATAATTACATCTTTCAGTTCTTGAATTGTGGCATATGATTTTCCGTGCGCATAAACTTTTCTGGCCAGAACCCCCCACACATTTTCGATAGCTACGGTAAGACATCAACTCCATTATCGGAAAACCACGTTTTTGTTGTTTTGGCAGAGTGTATAGGAGCATTGTCTTGTTGAAACTGCCATAGAGATCCTGTTATGCCTTCTGCTTACGGAAGAAGTGTCTCTGACAACATTTTTTGGTAACCATTACCATTCATTCTGCCAGTAGCGAACGCCACTGGTGTCTTTCCACTCCAACTGAATGCAGTCCAGATCATTACACTGCCTCCACCACACTACCTTTTTGAGAATATTTCCTCTTCCTTCCAAAGATCAGACCAATATTACTGCCACCCATCTGGGCCGTCCAAATTGAATTTTTTCTCGTCACTGAATATTATTCATCTCCATTCAGATGCCCAGCTCATCCGTTCCTTTGCCCAATCCAGTTTCTTCTTCTGGTGAGCATCAGTTAATCTTGGTGCATCCTTTCACTTCTTGTGCTTCAAGTGCTTGATAGATTTCACAACATTTCCGATAGTTGATTTCCATACCTGAATTGTTGGATTTTTTGCCAGTTTCCTGTAGGATGTTTTATTATCTGAGATTTCTTTGATTATCTGCCATTTTTGACGTGTTGTCAGTTTTTTTGGACGTCCTGAGCTCTTTTTGGTCCCATATTTTTCCCTGAGCAATGTAGTGTTGCACAACTGTTTGAGAAGGCTTTATTTGACTTGCAATCTCTCTCGTAGATAATCCCTGCTTATGCAAAGCATCGATTTGTCCCTTTTCAAAGTCTGTTAATGATGCACACCTTTCCATTGTAATTGTCACTATTTACCCATGCAATTTGCAGGTTTTTAGTCACAAATAACTCTAACAGTAATTTACTACTTGTCTCGTTCAAATTGGCAAGTTTCACATACAGAATTCACAATGGCGCACTGTAAGTTTATAATTAATGGACACGTGATGACAAAACTTTTGGAACATATATTTAGAATAAACGGTTTTACGTACAGTATTCTTAGACAATTGTTGAAAATAATTAATAACATATTCAGAACGCGTTTCCAAATCATAATTAACTTATTTCTTCTGTTTACAAATTATGCAAATTTCAGGTTTGAGTCTATTTTCTATATATATAACTAGCAGACCCGGCAATGCTTCGCTGTTGTTATGTATGATCGTCTTCTAAAAATCAACTGATGAAGCGCCATCTTTTGGATCTTCTAAGGGAATCATACTCCAAAACATTAAATTAGATATTTTTTTTCGTAATCCTATACATTGCCGCAAGCTAACCTCAACTTACCTGTGAAAACCCCATGAAAATTCGTCAAGTAGTTTTGGATTTTAGCGTGTTCAAACAGACTGACAAAGTTTTTAAAAATGTTCTTATTGTATTCTCTTTCATTCCGACCCTTTAGCTGAGTGAATTTGACGCAGGGCCGCAGATGAAAGGTGAAGAATAATGTTCACTTTTTTTGTATATTCACATTCAGAAATTGCAAAATTTCATCAACAAATAGTCCGAGCAACGCCCAGTATATCAGCTACTTCATAATAAATCGAAAAAAAAGTCATGGATACTTTAAATAAATTTTAAATCGCAAAATAACACGATCGATATTTTATGACCAATGTACAAACTAAGCTTTCAACATGCCAGTTTGTATGTTAATTTATGAAAACCAAAAAAATAATCCGGAAAAATCTGTTTGTTAATGCGGGTTTGGGTCGAATTCGACTACCGCATTGATGTATGCCGTGTCACGACAGGGGGGCATATTGAACATCTTTAACTGTGTCACAATAAACTTCAAGAGTTTTTCTTTAAGAATCCGTATGTGGTGTGTCTACATTCTGAATAGCTTTGATGTAATAAATTTTTAAAAGTGTGAAGTTCTTTTGTAATCACCCTGTATTACAATTTATGCAGACTTGGATGCCAGCCTTTGCGCTGTAATAAGTTTCTTTTCTAGTGGGAGAAAAACTGGAAACTATATGATCAATTAGGTCGGAAATAAACATGAGGCATAAGTAGATGCTGAGGCAGGTAAAACAAGCACAAGCATATGTAAAACTAATAGCAGTTATTTAAGGTCAGTAAGGTTTTATATACTAAACTTTACTAGAGGAATAAGCTCTTCTTCGTATCACATGAGCCACCAGTGAAACGCTCGGCCGCACTACTTAGTTTGGAGCTATTACAACATAACCTAAAATATTGTCGTTGATGGAAAAAATGTAGAAACTCCCAATGCAGCTATTCATGTAAAATTGAACACGTCCTCTTTTGGTCGCTATATCCTGGCCTAGCTAGAAGATGCTATGAAAATAATATGATGTTCACTACAGTTCTGATTTTGCTGATTAACCCTGGAAGTGGTTGGTAGATGAGGTGTAGGATTTAGAACTGTTGAAAATCTTTATTAAAAGTTGACCACAGTTCACAATTGTCTGTGCAAATAATGTCAGTAGATGCGTTAATTGATATGTGGTTGTGGCATATATATATTTAACTGGATTTGGAAACATTATTCTCTACAATATTGGGTGCTGAAGCACAATAAAAACTGTGCATAAGGAACTATTAGTATGAGAAATAATTATATTTATTTATTTATTTAATCTAAAGAAAGATACAAATCGTCCAATCAGGACCCGTACGGTGGGGCCGACAAGGTAGGTCCCTGGTTGGGGAGGAAAGAAACAATATTTCATTATTTAAAGTTAAATTTTTAGGAAGGAAAGGTTGAAGAATGAAGGGGAAAGTTCATTTGGTGTTAATGTTAAAAAATATATCTTTAGACGGTATTTGAAAGTGGCGGTGTTTGGTGATGAACAGAGAGCTAGGGGTAATCTTATATGAGGGATTGGAAAGGAATTAGAGTATCGAGTGTTATGAAGGGTTTCTAATAGTGGTAAATAACTGTTGAGAGAGGGTAGTAATTATAGAGTTATTGAAGGCTTTGTATATAAAAGTTGCTAGGTCAATATAGTAAGGTTGCTGTACGGAAGGTATGCCCACTTGAAGTAAAAAGGTGAGAGACTGGGATAGATTTATGAACTTTTAGCAAATTGCGTATAAACCATTTTTGAAGTCTAAATAAGCATAATAAATTAAAATTAGTAATTGATCCCCAAAAAAGGAGGTCATATACCGGGCTTTGCAAAAGTTCTGTTACACTCGTGACGACCCTCAAAGAAAAGGACACGACGATGTTCACGATGCAGTTAGACATGTTTTTTTTGTGCCGTCATGTAGAATAACATTGCAATTAGTCATTTAATCAATGTAGCCACCATCTGCATCAAGAACCCGCTCCAGACGAGGCCGAAAAGCCTTGCAAACTTTGCGAATGTAGTCCTTCCTCATTCTGGTCCACACACGGTTGACAGATGTTTTCAGCTCGTCGACGTTGCTGTGACGGACCTAGCAGGCCTTCCCCTCGACATGCGCCCACACGCTGTAGTCAAGTGGATTGAGGTCTGGCGACTGCGGAGGCCAAAAGCCCTTCGACCAGAAGGTCATGTTGGACCCCAACCAGTTTTGCACAGTGTTGGCCGTGTGGGCAGGGGCACCGTCCTGTTGAAAGATGTAGTCCGTATCTTTTCACCCAGGGAAGGACTTTTGTGGCCAGGATGTCCTTGTAATGAGCCGCCGTTAGCCGGTATCCACTTGGGTACCACACGGGTGGCATTTTCTCGCCATTCGACGCCACGATTCCGAGCATCATCACAGAGGCCGGGTGCTTGGTTGTAGACACGAAGCGGACCTTGGAGATGTCCTGGCCGAAGCTTACCACGCAGTCGTTTTGCTTGTTGACTACAGGATCGACCGTGAAAGTCTTTTCGTCAGAGAAAATGACAATTCGCTCGCCATGACTCTTCAAGTCGTTGAGAAGAAGGAGACAGCGCTCCCGACGTTGTTCCTGTATCCGATCCGTCAGCAGAGGCCTCACGCTCTTTCCAACTTCTTCTTTGACCGCTCTGGACACTGTGGACACCGAAATTTACTTTTTCTTTGCGAGCGCAGTCATTTTGAGCGTCGGGTCTTGTTCGAAGGCTTTTCTCACAGCCAAACGGTTGACGACTTGAGGTCTACCTGAACGACGTTGATCTTTAAGGTCTCTCCCATTCTTGAGCCTGTCCGCAACTCTGTGGATGGTCATCCGGCTGACTTTGAGTAGTTTGGCAATCTCGGACTTCGTGTGGCCCGCGCGCAGGCGAGCAGCGATCTCTACTCGTTTCGTTTCCATCGCTTTTGTCGTGGACATTAGGATCACTCAGAGGTTAACACGTAATTTCCAATATATTATTTGATCCTTTTGTGGAAATGGAATTATCCAAATCATGAGCAGTCTATTTTTTGGGGGATGTAAAGAGTGTAACAGAACTTTTGCAAAGCCCGGTAAGAGGGAGGAGTGAATTAAAGCATTTTACTGTAAAAGATGGATTTGGGAGGGGGGGGGGGGCGGGCATGAAGACGAGAAAAAATCCTAATTGTTGGTTTAGATTAGAAGCTAATGCATTAATGTGAGCTTCCCAGGAAAGTTTATGAAATAAGTGAATTCCTAGATATATAGGAACAGGAGTTAATTCTCCATACAGGTTAGGTTAGGTTAGGTTAGGTTAGGTTGTTCAGTTTTTAAATGAAATATGGAAGGAAAACGACGCCTCTACCAATAGGGCCATCGCAGAAGCAGTTAGATCCAATGACAAAGCGAGCGACTTATCATTGGGCCTTAACGTGCTTATGCTATAAGATGACACAAGTCAAGGAGTTGTAGACAACTATCAACAAACGACAGAAAGAAACCACAAGTCATCAAAAGATAATTTATTGTCACATATGTATACTAGCGTCATAAGTATCGAGCGTCGCTCGAAGAAAAATATAGTTTTTTCATATTTATGTATACAGGATGTTCTCGAATAACGTGCACAAATTTGGGCGGTGATAGAGGAATCAAATCAAAGCAACATTTTCATATTTCATTTTCTTCTCTGGGGCATTTTTTGAGATAAAAAATATTGGACGTCGCGTAGACGTAACATGCCCCTCAATCTCTGCTTCTGGAACACGTCAAAATCATGGTCAATCATGTAATAAAAAGAACAAAAACACATTACATACAGTACAATAATGTGACTTTTTTATGAAACCTGCAAATGTTTTACAATAAGTGTTCTGATTGACTCCCTCTGCCATGAATGCATGCTTTACAACTTCGCCGCATGGACTGACGTACACGATCAAAAGTTCCTGGTTCTTTGCAAATCTCGTCCGCAGTTATGACGATTCTGGCTACCAGCTCTTCATTGGATCCCACAGGTATCTCGTACAAAAATGTTTTTAAGTGTCCTGACAGAATATAAACAACTGTTTCCTGCAGATTGGATTTCAACATTTTTTATCTCAAAAACAATGCCCCATAGAAAAAAATGAAACAGGGAAATGTTGCTTAGTTTTGATCCCTTTATCACCCCCCCCCCAAGTTTGAACACGTTATTCAAGAACATCTTGTATACAGAGTCCGCCACAAAATGTATATACACTTCAGCAAAAGAAAAAACTATATAAAAGTTGTAATACTAAATTCATGCAGGCATCAAGCGATGAATATAAGTCGTCCTTGACTTCTACAATTACGATAGCTGTTCAAATTGTTTATAATAAGCATTGAGATATTTTTGAATACAGCGAACAGTCGCTCCTATACATTTCCTAGCAAACTCTTATTAGTAATCTCCTACCTCTAGGTGGCAATTGTGGTCTTCTTTTATCAGGATCGTGATCATTCAATACATCAATCGAAGTATAAATAAAGAGAACATGTCAGTTCGTCAAGAAATGCTTTTGCATTATTGTTGCACGTTTAAGCATTGTTGGCGCTGACTTGAAGCACACGCCGTAACTGAAAAGTCACATGATTATTGTTGTCTGAGGCTGTGGTCCAAAACCCTCACCGGTGAGAAAATGACGTAATTTCTCACTGGGCTAACCGTCGTTATCTCGATGAGGACAGTGAGACTAATCGATCAGGCATAGCAGCACTATCTGGCGTTTTTTTCCGCGTTAAAAAGACGTCACAGTTTTCTCACCAGGATTTCTGACCGATCAAACGCTAATTTTTCTCACCGGTGAGGATTTTTGACCACAGCCTGAGCAACAATTTTTATATAAACGAGAGCGCGTGAGTTCGTAACACGAAACAATTTGAATGTGCGAGTTTGCAACAATATGAATGGAATTTGAAACTAATTACTGCGCGCGAATAAAATCTTGTGTAATAATGTTGGGGTGTAAGCTTTCGATTTTGCTGTTACGGAAAAAATTATAGATATCTAGTAAAATGTGTATAAATTTTTTTACGGACTCTGTAGAAATTGAAAGATTCCCACGCGAAAGACTTGCTTCATTGTTGATGCTGCACAGAACAATTGCAAAAGTCTTCATTAAACGAAACAGCGTGGCCAACGAGAGACAGGCCAGAGCACTCAAAAGTCATACGATCATCGGGCTCCTGGCAACAATTCATCCTTCATTGTCTCCATCTTGGATTTAAACAATCAGTATTTTTTCGTTTGATTTAAACGATGAAGGATGGTAAACCGAAAAATAAGGAGCCATAAACTGTGGATGGACATCAAACAACAGAAGACAGAGAAACCACTAATCCACATAACGAATTTATTCTGATGAATACGTATTTCGGCAGCCAAGCTGCCTTCTTCAGCATCCAAGGAAAGCTACGACCAGAGAGACAAGCTGTTCTGATGAAGAAGGCAGCTTGGCTGCCGAAATACGTATTCATCAGAATGAATTCGTTATGTGGATTAGTGGTTTCTCTGTCTTCTGTTGTTTGATTTAGGATGGATTGTTACCCGGACCCCGATGATCAGGTGACTTTTGAGTGCCCAGGCCTGTCTCTCGTTGGCCTCGACAAAATAGCGGGGCCAACGAAATAACGGGCCGCAGCACGGAAAAGTCACCTGACCATCTTAGTCCGAGTAAGAATGTAATCTTCTTTGTTTCCATCTTGGATTTTAACAATCAGTGTTTTTTCTTTTGTTGGAAATAATGAAGGTTAGATTGTTGACCGGACTAAGATGGTCAGGTGACTTTTCCGCGCTGGGGCCCGTTATATGGTTGGCCCCTATAAAACAGATAATGATGTCACAATTTTTAATAGTGGCAGAAATCTGATTTAGATAAAAAATAAAAGATACACTGTATCTCGTGCGAAACACTTGCAGTCAATGTTGATGCTGCTTCACGGAGCAATCGCAAAAATCTTCATTAACAAAGTAAACGTCACAATTTTTAAGGCTCCCAAAAATCCCATTCAGCTCCAGTAAGTTGAATTTTATAAATAAACTAAAATGGATAGAAAGAAAGAAAAAATAAAATCCTTTCTTAGCGGGCACCTAGAAGCCAAGAGAAATATACTTGTCAAATTTCAAGTTTATAGGCTTTGCAGTTCTGGAGATTTCGTGATGATTGAATGAAAGAATGAGTAAGTGTCATTTGTTACTCTTTCTTTTATACCGAGTGATTCAGTCAATTTCTGACCATTTCACACGAATGACATGCATTAGGGATAAACAATTGAAAGAATTGGAGCACTATATCGAATTTCTAAATAGTTGGAGTTTGTATTGTTGCAACGGCGCTGCATGAAAATCGTATTGTTAAAATGGCGCCCGCTTTATCAACAGAGCAGAAATGCAAGGTTGTCGAATGGTATTTCGAGACAAAATCATCTGTAACCGTGCAAAGAAAGTTCCGGAAGGAGTATAAGTGTCGAGACGCACCAGATAGGCAAGCAATCATGGATTTTGTCAAGCAATTTCGTGCCACTGGATGTGTTAAAGGCAAGAAAAAAGGCGGGAGCGAAGCTCGTGTTCGAATGGCCGAAGTTGTAGAAAATGTTCGCATAGGGTTGGTCGATTCCCTACCAAAAATTCTGTTCGCCGCCTATCCATTGAAGAATGGCTGTCGTATACCACGACGTGGCAAATTTTGAGAAAGGATTTACACTTGTTCCCGTATAAGATCCATGTTTATCAGGAGTAAACAGACACTGGAAGAGAGAAGCGACAACAATTTGGATAGAGTTATGAACAACTTCACTATTCGACTGTGAGCAGTTCAAAACGTTCGTAGTGGCCACATTGAGCATATCATCAACACTTTTCCACGGCAACAAAAACTCCGAACTGCCTAAAATATTATACTGAAATGCTAAGTTTGTAAACATTACTGGGTCAATAAATCATAGTACTGAAATGGTCAGAAATTGGCTGAATCACCTGTATAATAGTGCTATAATCCATTATTACCTCGTGATTAGAATTCGATAATTAAACAGTGCCGGGAAGTACGAAAAGAGTGGTTCGGAAGCAATGTTTTCTCTGCCATACTCATTCAGGAAGTAACCACAGCAAGTAAACTGAAATAGTCAAGAAATCACATGAAACCAAATTAAGTCATCCACTTAATATTCGGAGAACTTCCTGACCACGTTTTGCATTTTTTATATCCACACTTTGTAGAAAGTCCTTCCCACTTAGAACTCTTGAGGGAGTTGCATAATTAATTACCATTATCACCAATTGATAAGTATGGTTCTGCGCATGAATCATTCTGACGATGGTCGTAATTGATACAATGAGACTTGCTCTAATGGTTTACCCTTATGACACCCTCAATTTTCAATGGTAATAAACTCATGTTCGTAAAAATTGTAACACCATGAAGGAATGACGCGATTGAGCTGCAATTTTCACCCAATGCAAATTATAGTGTGTTATGCTAACAATTAAAATTTCGGAGTCACTACGCAACCGTAGGCCGAGCAGCGCCCTCGAAACCGCAGCTTAAACCGAAGGATGTAGTGGGACTTAGAAAATAGTGTATGGTTATCTGGTAGTGGTAAACTTTAGGTGAGACGTAACAATGCCTCTTCAACGAAAGAGAGCGACATTTCAACACATTACGCAGTTTCAACAGGGGAGAATCATCGGCCTTCGTGAAGGAGGATTTTCCTGTTGTGCAATAGCAGCTCGTATGCAGCAAAACAGCAGCACAGTGATGCGAGTTTGGAAGCAATGGACTGACGAGAACCAGACCACTCGGAAATCCGGGAGTGAACACCGAAAGGTGACAGACACCTGGCCCGCATGATGCTGATAGAACGTGCAGCTTCCTTTTGATAGTTGAGAGCACCTTACTCAACTGCTACAGGTGTATCCCTGTCTACTTGTTCAATTCATCGACGACTGCTGCACCGCGGACTGTGTGTGAGAAAACCTTTCTACAGGACCCCGCTGACGTAAAACCATAGGTTCCTGCTGTTGCAATGAGCTCTTGAACTTAGAGAGTGGTTTGCAGATTAGCAACAAGGGTTTTTTCTTAACAAATCCCGCTTTAATCTGTGGTATGATGATGGGCACATCCATGTTAGACATTATGCCGGTGAACATCATAGTGCTGGAGCCCGAACTCGTTCATTTTTTTCAAGTCATTCCTGGAGCGACCTTTCAACGAGATAATGCCCGCCCACATAGTGCCAGAAATGTTCAAGACTTCTTTTCAGCAGAAGACATACAGCTTCGTTCTTGGTCAGATAGGTCACATGTTGAACTTGTGTGGGATTTTATTGGTCGACATCTCGCTCGTGATCCTTGTCCTACAGGTTCTGCAGATGAACTTTGAGCACCCATACAAACGATATGGAATGCTCTTCCCCAGGCATTAAAAACCTGTGTGAATCCATACCACGTCGTATCTCTTATTGCAGCAAGTGGTGGCTACACCAAATAGTGAATCCAGACACATAATATTATGTTTTTTGCATTTAAACCTTAATATCATGTGGGTTTTGGTATCGAGTTAGCGCAGGAATTTTGAGAAGCCCACGTGAGCAAAAAGTTAGCGGAGATGATCCGAGGTGATACAGATTACGACATGGTGGAGGTAGGAGGGATGTAGAAAATGTGAATAAGAGGTTTAACCTTGGCAACTTTGAGTCGTCGTGTAGTTCTTCACAAGAGATATGGAAAAGTGACATGGTAAAGACTTTTACCATAAGTACTTGTATAGATAAAAATATTGCAACTGGCTAGAAGGCGGACTTTAAGGCTAATGCCACAGAGTCAGCGAGATAATGTTGTGGCTCACGCCAGAGATTTCAGCGCTGAGCGAAAGGACTTAACATTGTCAGTGCTTCGCTATTCACCAGGTCTGTGGGAGAGGTTCCACGGAATTTAACTTCTTCACGACAGAAAGTCCTCGGAAGAAAAGACGAGAGGTGACGTTTCCAAGTCCAGTCCTCTGATATGGGCGAATGAAGATGCCACATCAGAAGCATCCATTTAACCAGTGAGTGAAGCACAGCGTGGGTATCACAAGGTAGGGACTGCATCTTTTCCTAATTTTTTTTCGTCATCTGTGAATGCCCCATGAATAGTCAGCACTTATTAAGAAAGGTATTTGGAAGAAGCAGGCTCGATTGCATGGAATAATCCCGTTCTCCTTCAAAGAATTTCGGACAGGAGGAACTGGGGGAATTATTCCACAACCATCGACATTCCTGCCTTATTTGTAAGATTGCTCTATCAGTGACATTTATTCAGCGGCATATATGACAATAAAATCTTCGTTTTTCTGAGCCATGCACCCCGTCTTTTCTGTGTGTCATAAACTTAAAAAACTCGAAATGATAATAGCGAATATAACGTTATAATGTACATTTTCCCCTTATATGCTTATTCGAGTTCATATTCGGAGATCTTACTGGCTATTAGATGCTTTGCATTTCCTCACTTTATGAAGTCCTTCATCCTCAGGACTCTTGATGGACTTGCAGTATTGATTACTATTTTCAGCAATTGATTAATATGGTTTCTAACAAGAACTATTTTGATAGTGATTATAATCAATACAATGACACATGCTCTTATGGTAGCCTTATGATATTCTAAAATTTTCAATAAGATATAGCAATTCTTACCTTAAACAATTGATAACATAAACGAATGTAAAATTTTTAAGGGAGACCTGTGTAATTTGGACTGTCGTGTAAATAGAACCTGCCTTATTTTGCACAATAGCACGTTTTATGACACCACTGTCCTGACTGAAAAATGATCACAGCCCTACCTAGAAGCGTATGAAAAACATGGATTGTATTACTAGAGTTATTGTTGAAAATATACTAAAGTTTCTCCTTTGGTATGGTCTCATATTTTTTTGAGGTAAGACAGTAATCATGTATGTAACTATAAGTGTCAGTGCCGATATATATTAGGGATGCGTTAAAGAAAAGGGGTCTGTTTTATAGGCGTGGTTTTATTTGGAAAGGTTTTAAAGATTGGTATCATTACTGATTTTAGTATTCTAGGGGTGTTGTGTATTTTGGTTCTTATGTACTTTGTGTACATTAGAGCAGGATTATTTTTGCAGGCCGAACATTATGACGTTTTTTTGACATATCGAACTTTTTGACTTTATATTTTTGATTTTATATCAGACTAGAAGAAGTACCCGGCGTTGCCCGGGATTATTACACTTGGGATGTAAACAGAACAATCTCAAAAATTAAAATAAATTTTGCAATATCTTAAAAATAAACACATGAAAATGCTTAGAATTAATACAGTAAAAATTCTTAATGAAAATTCGAAAAAAATCTTTTTAAAGGCTCAAAATGGATGGACTGCTCCAATAATTTCTTACTCAGATAATCTTACTTCAGATCTACACTTGATGTTGTTGCAATTTCCACTCTTCTCTCGCTGTGTTGAAGCAAAATTTGGCCTTTCATCACTTTGGGTAGTCTAGCGGTCGCCAATTCTTCTATTTACTTGCTTTCCATTTGCTCAATACAGCACGGAGCTAAAGGTTTGCTTTCTCTGTCGTCTTTCCACTCTTTCTCAATAGTCTGCTAACTCTTCATTATCTCCAGCTACTGATCATTTTTAAAGATTTTCAAGAAATTGTTAAGTACTAAGAACTCTCTTTTCTAAGAAAAACCTGAATAACAGGAATTCTATGCATTGTTACAAATTGAAACTTATCCATATTGCATCATCATTTTATGTTCATTGTTATAATTCTTGGAAAGGATTGCTTTATCATTGCATCATCATTTTGAGCTCATTGTTATTGGTGAATTGCGTGTTGAAACCATTGTTGATACCTATTGTTGCACAAACTTTTATTTGCATTGTTGGTCATGAGATATATATTGTTGGTCCGTGCAGAGTGTTTGTGAATTGCGTGTTGATACCATTGTTGCAAAAACTTTGTCTTGCATTGTTGGTCATGCGATATTTCTCATTAATATGCCCTGCCATAACCATGAATATCGATTTTTTATCAATAATTATTATTTTTTCGAAATCTGAAGTAGACAGTGACCTTCCTCATGCTTTGAAGGTCATGTATGCGAAATTTCATCAAGATCGGAATAAAACTGTAGATTTGTATAAAAAACGTACACACAGACCCACAGACCCACAGACAAACATCCTTCTTTATATATATAGATAGATTAAGTTATAGCTTATGCACCTTTGTAAATAATTTATTTTTATTTTTATGTATATATGTTCTCTAGTTAACTACTCTTACAAAGCTTAATATGTTATCACTTGGTTAGTTGTATTATTTCCGTTGATATACTTTTTTTTCTCACTTGTTTTTTTTCCGCTCCTTTCTTTAGTTTACTTGGCGCTGATTTACATTCCCTACTTTTTTGAGTGTTTTTTTTTTTTTACTCTTCTTGTTCTTCCGCTATTCTCGCCTTATTTATATATATATTTTTTAATTTTTCTTCTTTGGTCTATTTCTTCATTTGCCTCCTTCCTTTTCTCCCCCCTAATTATTTATTTCCCTAATTCTTTTGTTTTTCTGTTGCATACTAATTTTAACTTTGATTTATTCAAGGTACGATTTTTCTTAAGTTCTATCTTTTCTAAATTTTTTCTGTAATCTTTAATTAATGTCTACTTACAAGTATCCGATCGATTTGAATACTCTTAATTCCTTTTTTAATTCTAGTCCGTTCACTTCGGATGAATTCCATTTGATCTTATTCTATACCAACATACGCAGTATCAAGGCCAATTTTTCTGCTGCTCTTTCTACTCTGTCTAATATTGATACTCCTCCTAATCTTATTATTTTCACAGAGTCTTGGTCATACAGTGACGCGGATATACCCGAAATTGATAATTTTAATTCTATCTCAATCCACCGCTCCGATAAACGTGGTGGTGGAATTGCGATTTATATAGCTAAAGTTTTACGTTATTCTAAATATTCAAAATATTCTAATATTACTAATGATTGGGAAATTTTAACCATTGGCATTAATGACAAATATTTTATTGTAACGGTTTATCGTCCCCCCTCTGGTCATTTTCGGACTTTTTCCTTTTATTTGGCCTCTTTGCTTTTGGATCTTCAATTTCAAAATAAATCCATCATTCTAATTGGCGATTTTAACATTGATTTCGCTAAACCCTCCACCAGTCTAGACACCATAAGGGATTCGATAACTCGATCTGGTCTAATATCATCAACTCTATCTTTTACACATTTCTCCCTCCCTCATCGTTCTTATTCGGCCATTGATCATTGTTTTACAAACTTTAACACTAATCTATTTAGTTGTTCACTTGATGTTTCTATTTCCGACCATTTTCCTCTCTTCTGTGTTTTTAAGACCGCCATTTCAATTAATTCAGTGCATTCTTTCGTTAAGTTTATTAGGAAAGTCTCAGCCCCCCGAATAGCAGTTTTTCGGTCATTCCTTAATTTAACAGATTGGACCACGATTTTTGCTAACTCAACTGATGTTAATTCATTATTCGATGCTTTTCTAGCACACCTATGTTTAGGCTACGATCGTTATTTTTCTCTGTCGATCTTTAGGCCTCCTCTTTCAAATACCACTATTCGTAAACCTTGAATCACCCCTTACTTGTTAGCTCTCTCTAAACGTAAAAACTCTCTTTATCGTCAATCGCGCAGTAACCCTAACCCAAAATTAACACGAAAATTTAAAACTCTTTCTAATAAAATTCGTCACTTGATAACCAATGCTAAAAAATTCTATTACAAACACCTTTTTCACGAGATTTCGACTAATAAGTCAAAATGGAAAACCCTTAATAAACTCTTAAAAAGGTCCATTTCTCATAACTCCCCTTTTCAACAGTCTGATAATATAGACTCTTTATCTCTAACCAATTTTCTTAATACCCTTCTTCCCTCCTCCTCTTCCTTACCTGTTTCAACTCGATTACCCTTATAGTGTTTCTTCAAATTCGCCATCATTTTTTGTGGTTCCTACTACTCCTAAGGAGGTCGCTAAAGTTGCTGTACAATTAAAGTCTTCGTCTGCTCCTGACCCATTAGGCCTCCGACCGGACATTATAATTTCAGTTATCCAAAGTCTCGCTTCTCCACTTGCTGATATTTTTAACCACTCTATCTCAATTGGCTCATATCCTAGTGCCTTAAAGATAGCTAAAATTTCCCCAATTTTTAAAAAAGGTGGCTCTAATGATTACTCGAAATATCGCCCTATTTCTACCTTGCCGATTTTCGCGAAAATTTTTGAGAAACTTTTCTATTCCCGCCTTTCTCAATTTATTTATATTAACAATTTCATCAATTCTTCGCAACATGGGTTTATGCCGAATCGCAATGTCGATACAGCCTGCTTTGACCTCTTAGAGTTTTTATCAGCCGAAATGTCTGCAAACAAATACGTTGCTACGCTTTTTGTAGATTACTCTAAAGCCTTTGACTCTATCCCACTTTCTCTGTTGTTTTTCAAACTATCTGTTTTCTTCAGTATTCGAGGCCTCCCCCTTAATTGGTTGACTGAACTGTTAACGGACCGTCGTTACTTCATGGTTCTCTTCGATAAGACTTCGACAACTTTAGTCAGGAATCAAGGTTTACCTCAGGGTTCTATTCTCTCTCCTCTTATTTTCAATTTATTTATCAATGATTTAATTACGGCTCTTTCTCCTATTCCTTCCATACTTTATGCTGATGATGTCACCTTTCTATTCTCTGACCTAAATATCACGAATCTTATTTCTGTAATTAACCACCTGCTAGTTAATTTGAAACTGTGTAATTCCGCCAACTAATTATCAGTTAACGTCGATAAATCTAAACTTATGTTCTTCTATCAACGCAACAAACGTAGCATTCCTATTAATCCTCCCGTTTACTATGGTCCTCATCTCCTTAACACTACTAACTCATTTAAATATCTAGGCCTCACTTTATCTCACGATTTATCTTGGGATAAGCATGTTGACATCTTACTCACTAAATTAAACAAAAATCAAGGGACGATTTCAAGACTTCAATTCCTCCCACAACATATTCTATTAATAATGAAAAATAGGAAAGAAAATATCCGCAGCCCGGGATCGAACCAGGAACCTTTGGCTCGGACCGCCAACGCGCTAACCAATCCTTTACTATTCTTTGATTCATTGTTCTTTATGTTTTGGCATCATTTTTTGGGGGGCCACTACCTCTTACAATCTTACTAGACTCCTTAAACTGCAGAAATGGTTTCTCCGTACCCTTTTGATACTCCCTAAACGTATACTGTTTCACACTTTTTTTCTTCGCTAGGAATTTTGACTATTAGCCAAATTTATTTCATTCAAATATGTTCTTTTATATACAAATCTATTAATCAAATGCTAATCCTATCATCTCCCATTTCCATACGGAAACACTCAGATGTTCATAATTATACTACTCGTAACAAGACTGCGATCAGCCTGCCCTTAACTAAGAAGAACTTTGAGCGCAGATGTGTTTCATATGCCGGGGTCAGATGCTGGTCTCAGCTTCCTACTAATATATGTTCATTATTTCCTTATGTCGTATTTAGGAAAGCAATTCGAACTTTTTTAATGTCTAATAATCTACCTTGAACTTAAATCACATTTTTTTTCTTCTTTTTTTCCCTGTTTGTTATTTCCATTTTTATTAACTATTTTTTGTATCTAGCTTTATCGTGGTTACCTTCGGGGACCTACTTGTCGGCCTTATCGGCCATATGGACCCCGAAAGGTAAATTGTAAAAATTAAAAGTAAATAAATAAAAAATTAAATAAATAAAATTAAAATTAAATTTAAAAAAAAAACAAAAAAAAACCAGTCTATTGAGGATGTAGATGAAGTCTTGTGAAGATAATGTTGATAAGGAAAAAACGATAATCTTGAAGGAAGTGTTGTAAATAATAAAAAACAAATAATCAATCAAAACATAACCACTATAATAAGGAATAATAAAGAAAATCTATATTGGCATAAGGAAATAAAAAAATTTAAAACATATTTAGAAGATAAAGATCTAATTATAACAAAAGCAGACTGTCACGGAAATCGAAACCAGGTTCGATTCCCGGCGACACTGACTGCTTCTACCGCTCTCGGATATTCACCCGTTCGAAGGCGGGGGAGGAGCGGGGTAGACAGTGTCGTCATACCAGCCTACACGCAAGAGCGAATGAGGACGCAGAGAGGCCTCGAGACGGAGGCTCGGGTTTTTCTTGGCGGGAGAAATTGAGTGGAAACAGGAGAGTGACCCGGACGACGGAACGGAGAGGAGTCCGAAGGAGCAATCTGGTCTCCAACGCAAAAGGGCTCTTCGTCGTCGCTTCCACCAAGCAGGGACGAGAGCAGCAACGGCCGAGCGGAGGCAACGGAACGCCGGAGCGAAGCGTTGAAACGCCGACGGGAGTCAAGTTCGGCGGTGAAGCTCCGAAGGCGGCGTTTTCCACGCACAGAAGTTCCTGCGAGAGCAGTATTACTGCGTACCCAGGGCGGAGCGAGAGTTTTGTGTCGAAATCACTGGGAAGAACCCTCTCCGTGCCCGGAACCATTTTTGTGAGTACTATGTCTTTAGTTAATTGTGACCCCCGAATGTTTGCAACCGTCTTGAGTGACTTCTACCGGCGGGAGTTCGACGGACGTGGGACGGTGCGAGGGCAATTCCCCAGAGGTCTGAAGGCATACATATCATCGCAATATGGTTTTGCCTATGTAGATAGGAAAGCGCAAATGCTCTAGGTAATGGTACGCATTTGCCGAGTGCTAAGTGTGTATTGTGGCGTATGTGATTACTCCGAAGGAGGGCGCCATTAGCCCGTCACGTTACGATTCAAGGAGTGTGTAACCTTTCATTTATCTTTTCCTTGCAGTTAATTCCCCCGCCGAGGTGGT
The DNA here is from genome assembly GCA_023313115.1 of Rhysida immarginata. Lineage (NCBI taxonomy): Eukaryota > Metazoa > Arthropoda > Chilopoda > Scolopendromorpha > Scolopendridae > Rhysida > Rhysida immarginata. The sequence goes on from JAHWFO010084625.1 coordinate 135,755, forward strand.
TTTATAATGTATTGTAAAAGTTACGTCTGAAACCGATTAAGACTTTTTCTAGTGTAAAACTCGGACTAGACTGTGAACTGAGCGTCCACGAGTTTGGACCTTTATATCGTAATTTGTGAGTGTATAGCCTATGAAACAGGCTGATATCTTTGTGTTTTGACTAGATTGTTGGATTTATTTCTGCGTTCGGCTGGAGTTGTTTGAACGAATATTTTATGTTATTCTTTTGTCAGTAATATTCCAGCCTAGCTTTTTGGTTTCATTGAATGACAATTGGTTTTTCATTTATGTAATGTTTTGTGAGAGGCCGAAATAGTTGCTAATTGTGAATTAATCAAATGCTTTTGTGAATCTTAATTCTTTAAGTTAGCGAGCCTCGTAACTACGTTTATTGAAGCTTTCTATTCCTTTTCTAGGTTGTAAGATTTTTATAGAAAGTAGTAGTTATAATTCTTTATTTAATTACTTTCCGAAAAGGGTAATTAAGAGAAAGTGTATTTTATTTTAAGGTTGGTTATGAAGTGTTTCCAAGTGTCAATTTAGCTTTCCGGCAAGGCCGGTTGTTGTGGTTTTGTTTTAAGGAAATACTCAGAATTATATGTGTATTTAAGGTTTGCTAGTACACTTAATTCTTAACGCCTAGCAAATAAGGATCCAATTATTACTTTATTTACTTGTCCTTTTTCATGTATTCATGATTTATTACCAAATTTCCATATCTTTATTAAACTTTATTTTTGATACCTTACCCTGTTTACGTGCTTGATTAATTCCACTGCGCTAGCTATTATTGCTCTGCATTTACACGTTACACAGACAAGGGTAAAATAATGGTCATACAAAAGAAAAAAGATTACATTGTTAGCATAGAAAATTTCATAAAAGAAAAAAAAATTTCAAATTAGAAAATAAAGATCAAAGAATACAATTCCAAAAAAATGTTATTAAAAAAATAAATGAATTAAAAAAAGAAAATATAATTAATGAAGAACAACAAAAACAAATATTCTAGTAGAAACATCACCAAATTCAATTTATGGAGTAATAAAAATACACAAAGAAGGAAATCCCATAAGAATCATAATATTCACCAAAAAATTACCAACTTACAAACAAGCAAAATTTCTAGATAATTATTTAAAAAATTTTTTTGATTTTAATTACACAATAAAAAAACTCAACACTAGCCAAACAAACATTAGAAAAACTAAAATTAGAAAATAAAGACAAAATTTATACTATAGATATAACAGCTATGTATGATAACATCCCAATCATACCAACTCTCAACATCATAAAAAATCAATTAAAAACAAAATTACCTTACACGAAAATACTAAAAATCATACAATCCATAAATCTATGTTTCACCAACAATCAATTAAAATTCAATGAAAAAATTTATTCAAAAATTGAAGGCTTACCCATGGGTAGCCTATTATCACCAATTCTTTCCAACATCTATTTAAATAACATGGAGCACAATTTACTAAACAAATCACAACACAAACAACACATAAAAATATGGATGAGATATGTAGATGACATCCTAGTCATAACAAACAAACCAATAGAAATATTAATACACCTATTAGAAGAATGATATTCTTTAAAATTTACACACAACAGCATGACCAACAACCGTATCACATTTTTAGATATAAACATTATAAAAATGAAAAAAATCTAGATTTTGAGATATATGAAAAACCAACAAAAGGTAACAACATACCACATTACTTATCACAACAATCCACACACCAAAAAATTAACACTATTAAACAATATTTATAAAGAATAAAAAATCTTACATCCCCAAAATATATTCCTTCAAATTTAAAAAAAACTTAAACTGAACCTAATAAAAAACAAATATCCAATAACTTTAATAGACAAAATTTTAATAGATGCGTTTTCAAACAATGCAACAAAAACTATACCAATTCAACAAGAACAACAAAAAAGATATTCAATACAATACAATAATAAAATTTTCCACAAACAGAAAAAAATATTAGAACAAATACCAAACATAAAAATCATATCAAAAATAACAAATAACATTACTAAAACATTAATAACCACCACCAACCTAAAAACAACAATCAAGCAAAATAATAGCACAAATATCAATTTCAAAGAAATATGTCAAAATAATAAAGAAAAATGGAACACTAGAAATATAATTTATCAAATACCATGTAAAAATTGTGAACATATCTACACAGGTCAAACTAACCGACAATTAGAAATAAGATTAAAAGAACATGAAAGAGCACTTCGCCACAAAGACAAAAAAAAACATTTAGTAAATCATTGTATCAAAGAAAACCACACACCAGATTGGAATAACACAAAAATCATTGGAAAAGAAGAAAGATATAAAAACGATTAATTAAAGAAACAATAAATATCATTACAAATAACAAAAATTTAGCCAAGCCCTCAATAGAGATAAACAATAAATGGACACTACTTTTAAACAACAATCACCCTAGTATACAATAGCCAACAATCATAACCAACAATTACAACCAACTTAGCTTCATCACCTTTATATCAATTGTTAAATTCTTATTTCAACTGTTTTCACCATTCAAAAATGAATAATCCAACTGATGATGAGAAATATTCTCGAAAACGTTTTTTTATATAATTTTTATCCCAAATATTTGGACCACCCTCTTTAAAATTTCATCTGTATCTCCAAAACACACTTCCTTCAAGATTATCGTTTTTTCCCTATCAACATTATCTTCACAAGACTTCATCTACATCCTCAATAGAATGGGTTTATTTCTGCTATCAACTACATCTTCAATAGACTACATCCTTGTGAAAGTGTGCTGCCTTCAAATTTTCATTCTCTAAGTCTGCAATTTCCTCTAGACTACTGGATTAGAATCACTAATATTAATTTTGTAAATTGTTGTAAATTCGACTGCGACGAGCAAGAGGATTCTTTCCGTACGGGCTGAATGGATTCTTCCAAGATGGCAAGGGGCAATGCACGTTGTATTTGAATTCTGTGAAAAGCATTATTTAATAGCTAGAGAATTTTTCCTTTAATTTTTCAAGAGACAACAAAACTCCTCTTCATTCGTTTTAAATTTCTTTAAACAAGTCCGGAGAACTCTTGCGCTCACAAAAGAAATCAGAAATAGTGCTTGCGTTATCGAATTATTAATTTAACTATTAGATTACTTTGATTTCTGTCTTCTCGGAATTCACTGTGGGATATGCCTTTCTACTAAATCAAGCACCATCCACTGGCTTTTGCGTGGTTGTGTTTGTCTTTTTCAAGGAAAAGGCTAATTGCAAATTTAATTAAACCAAAGATTGCTTATTATGGTTTAATGATGACTGAGATTTACTTTCTCTCTTTAAGAAGTTATGAACTGTTTACTCACCTGGAATTTTTTTCTTGTTATAAAGAGGGGCAGCAACTGGAGATTTACTTATGCTAGAACGAATATGCTCTCGAATATAGCTAATTAATTATCAATATACTCTATTTAGTGGCAGCCGTGATGGTTAAGCGAACTTAATCATTATTCTATTTTTGGATTTTGAATTAGGAAGCAAGCAGTTTCCATCCGAGCGTATACAAATCATCTTTCTGAGTGGATTAAATTCAATTATCGTCGCCCGACATCTTATTGTAGATTCTTGAGATAATGCTTCTGTGTGCTGTAGCTAGCACCAACATCTTCCACTGCGATTATTAGGATGCTGGATCTTCCCGAGTAAAATTAATGAGGAATAATGTTTTTTTCTTGTAAAAGCTGAAGCAACTTTATATCTTCAATAATTTATTCCATTTTTACTTAAATTTTAAAAATTTATTATTTACACGTACATTCATGAACTTTAGAATGTGTATATCTATTGTCGTTTAATTTGTTATTATTCTGCTCAGATTAATGAAACCATTATTTATTATCAAAATTCCCTGCGTCTCAGTACTTCTGTGCGGTATTAGATAGATTTTATTTGATGTTAATAAAATTTAACCCTCACAATGAATTCCATTAGATTACACACATTCATGCAGGCGTTGATGCATTGGCTGGCGAACCGTTGGAAAATACTGGGTGTGTTACGGGTGACATCTCAATTATCCACGAACCGCATGCAAAGAGAATCAACATCTGGTACCGGGGGGGAGGGGGGGGGGTAAACAAGGGTCTTTGTGGGACGTGTTGAAACATCGGTTACGTTCTTGTGCGGATCGCCCGAAATCCGTGACCAAGCTGGCCAAGACGCTTATGGCAGAATGGTGACAATTACCTGCCGAAACGTATCAAAAAGTTGTGGATAGTATGCCTCAGAGAGTAGAAGTTGTGATAGCAGATAAAGGTGGACCAACAACTTACTAAAATATGATGTTTCTATTAAAGTGATGATGTTTCATGACTTTTGATAGGGCAGTGTATATTAGCATTGAAAATTTCTATACAACTATAGCATGCGTCATTGTATCGATTACTGCCACCTTCAAAATCATTAATATGCGGAACCATATATATCAATTGGCGAAAATATTAAGCAATATTGCACGTCCCGACTGATTTCTGATAGTAGAGGATTTTCTGCAAATTTAAGGATATGCAACGTATCAAGTTGCCAGAAAGAACTTCAAATATGAACTCGATTGAGCAAGCAGGGTAGAAAACGTTAATAAAGTAGGCCTGTGTAATTTGGATCCCTACAGGAAAAGGGCTGAAACTACTATTCAAAATTATTTATATCCAATTTTCAAACATGGGTATATAGTGGACATTTAGGCTAACTTTTGTTTATGGAATTCTATAATATGGGTTTCATTTGAAATTTAAAATTTTTTGAATTCGGTTAGTGTAAATTCAACCAGCTTCTCCAATTATAACAATAGGCCCAGTTATAGCAGAAACTTTGTTTTAACTTATGTGCACTGTGAAATATGCAAATGATCACGGAACGTATTAGGTGGGATGAGCTTATATTTTAACTAGCAGAGGGCCCGGCGTTGCCCGGGATAATTACGCTTGTAGGTAAACAGAAAAACCTCAAAGAGCTAAATTGAACCTTCAAATTGGTTAAATAATAACTCAATCACTATAATATAGAGCGAAGGGACTATCTATTCTAAGAAAAATCCGAAAGACAAGAATTTACCTCTTCACTGAAAAATCCATTCTAGGTGATATATCGGGATTGCGTGTTGATACCATTGTTTATACCTATTGTAGCAAAAACTTTATCTTGCATCGTTGGTCATGAAATATTTCTTATTAATATGCCCTGCCATAACCATGAATATCGATTTTTTTTTCAATTATAAAAATCTTTCGGAAATCTGAAGTAGACAGTGTCCTTCCTCAAGCTTTGAAGGTCAAGTATTCAAAATTTTATCAAGATCGGAATAAAACTGTAGATTTGTATAAAAACAAACCAACCCACAAACAAACCCACAAACAAACAAACAAACAAACATCCTGCTTTATATATATATATATATATATATA